>CM032659.1:17052037-17116859 GCA_019095985.1 Streblospio benedicti
CCTGTTGCAGAACTGACACATACCTGTTGACCCTGTACTTCCAGTTGATCCTGTGGATCCAGTTGAACCTGTCGAGCCTGTACTCCCAGTGCTTCCAGTGGAACCAGTAGACCCAGTAGATCCAGTGCTACCTGTGCTACCAGTTGAACCAGTTCCTCCAGTAGAACCAGTAGCACCAGTAGCTCCAGTTGAGCCAGTGCTTCCAGTTGAGCCTGTGCTTCCTGTTGAGCCTGTTCCACCTGTTGAGCCTGTGCTTCCTGTTGAACCAGTAGAGCCTGTACTACCTGTTGATCCTGTGCTACCTGTTGATCCCGTGCTGCCAGTGGATCCTGTGCTTCCAGTGGACCCTGTAGATCCAGTTGCCCCTGTAGATCCCGTTGCACCAGTTGCCCCTGTAGATCCAGTAGAACCAGTTGAACCAGTGCTTCCAGTGGATCCTGTGGACCCTGTTGCACCTGTACTGCCCGTTGATCCTGTTGCACCTGTTGACCCAGTAGCACCTGTAGATCCTATATGAAATAACTTTGTTAATCAATTGAAAAGTTTACATATTTATTTCATCAAATATTATTGTAATGTATAAAAGCTTTGGTAAATGAATCTATTTTCTCTGGAAAAATCATACCGGTGGACCCTGTACTTCCTGTGGATCCAGTTCCACCTGTACTTCCTGTACTTCCAGTAGCACCAGTACTTCCTGTAGATCCAGTAGAACCTGTACTTCCAGTAGCTCCAGTTGAACCAGTGCCACCTGTAGCTCCAGTCGATCCTGTGGAACCTGTGCTGCCAGTTGAGCCAGTTGCACCTGTACTTCCAGTAGATCCAGTAGATCCAGTGCTACCTGTGCTACCGGTGGAGCCTGTGCTACCAGTTGCACCTAAGAGAATCAATTCACATTGCACCCTCATGAATTTATTATTACATTTGAGAAACAAGTAAGCCTAAACACATTGATGTCCTAAGTTTGAAGTGTTTTTCTATTGAGAACTATGTTAAAGTCATGTCATAATTTTAAGTTAGAAAACGTTTAGACCAGCATAGTTTTTTAATGTAAGAAATAATTGATTAGAAATCAAACCTTTTTATTATAATACATAGGCATCTCATTCATATGTCCACAGATACTGTTCAATGGACTGTTCAATAAGACATAATAGCAATGCGATTTCAATTCATTAAAACAATGTATTTTAAATCTTTGCCGTTTTAGCATGGATTATTATTAAATGGTTTGACACTGTCATTATGTAAAGTAGGATTTTTAAAACAATAATTCATCAATACATTTACTGAAATAACCTTGGTTAAATAGTAATATTAAAAGAAATATGAATTAATTTGTTTATGTGAAGGCTTCTCTATCCAGTTTTATTTTGTAGTAAATATTTGGTTGTATAGATATAATCAAGCATTTGGTATTCTTAAAATATGTGGGGTTTTTTTGTCACTTCAAATTATATAGACACAATATCAAATCTATAAAATTAGTATTTGTTAAGTTAATAGGTTGAGCAGCAGCAGCAGCAGTTATTCTCATTGTTAGTAGTCGTCTAGTCACTGCTGTATGTAAAGTATAGATAAAGAAATGAAAGATTATATGTTTTATTAACGTTTTCGGTGCTGAAGCTCTTCAGATATAATCACAAGCAGATTTTTGTGACATAAACATTGATTAAAATGATAAAATGGTTTGGAATAGGTGCTGATACATTATATGTGCAATAGCTTAGAAGAAATACAACCAGGTTGTACAAAATGGTGAAGAAGGTTTGGAATTGACAATTATTGGATAGGTATTGGTAATGGGATGTGAACATTAGTATTCTATGACATGTATCCAAGCAACATAATAAGACCGTTTAACACAATGCACTCATATCCATGGTAGATTTCACAATAATCAAGTATCAAAAGTGGGGGTAATAGATGGATACATTATGACAATAGACATACGTGTATTAGTATAGTCCTCTAACAATGGCTACTCAGGTAACTTATCCTTGGTGGTACTCTAACTTTGAGTTCATGAGGTATCCTGTGATTGATTTAGTGTTATTTGTTCTTATTCCTTCGTGACTTTGTCTGCTGAGGGTGTCTTTATGAAAACTTACTGCTTTGATGTTAAAATTGGGATTGTGGCCAGGATGGAATGTCATATTGCGTTTGATGAGGGGTCTACTTTCTTGTCCCTCTGTACTATTGTAATTGATGAAGTGTTCATTTATGCGTATATATAAGGTTCTACTAGTTTCGTCATGATAAAAACTATTTTTGTTTTCCTCTTTGCACAAGTTGCATTGTATATCATACCCTGTCCCTCCCTTTGGGGTTCTCCTGCAGATCATGGTCTTAGAGTGGTGAATTCATATACTTTGCACTTCGTTTGCCTTACTTTTCCACATTTTGTGTAGTGTGCCATTTGGCGTGCAAGGGCAGAAGATTGTGAACTTGGCATTTTCTTTTCTAAACCACTGTTGCTTCTTAATTTCTTTTTCTCTTTTCCGAATGACTTTATTCCAATGTTTCATCGTGTATAACGGTCTGATACCTCTCTTTTCTTCTGTCTGTTTTCTCCATCTTTGAAGTGCTCATTGGATTACATTTAGTCGGTATCTTTCGTTGTATCCGGAAATTTTCATTCTGACACAAAAGTCAGTGAGGATGTTAGCTATGTGGTCCCACTTAAGTAAAGGGCTGGAATTTCTTATGATTCTCCTCAATGCTTCTTGGTTCAAAACATTCTTTTTCATAGAGACAAGAATATAAAGATTCAAACAGAAACCATTGGGACTCGCATTTTGGCGAGACTTTCGCTCTTATCGCAAGAGCTTCTTCAGGCCAAATGACAGTCCTTAGTTTGTCACGTGACCGCCATGGTAGCAGCAGTCACATGACAGCAGTGGCAGGAAAACGGGGGCAGGTCATAGCCGGTGATTCGGTTCATCTCGGGGCGCCGTACGCAGATCTCCACTGCTTCCCTGATCTTTCAACAAATTTCTAAGTCCTAACGTGCCACAATCCTGAAGTCTCTGGAGCTGATGGTATGCCCCGTGTCTCTAATGTGATCACCTACAGCGACAGAGTACCACCAATATACAAGAAGTTCCCACAGTAGCCATTGTTAGAGGACTATACTAATACACGTATGTCTATTGTCATAATGTATCCATCTATTACCCCCATTTTTGATACTTGATTATTGTGAAATCTACCATGGATATGAGTGCATTGTGTTAAACGGTCTTATTATGTTGCTTGGATACATGTCATAGAATACTAATGGTCACATCCCATTCCCAATACCTATCCAATAATTGTCAGTTCCAAACCTTCTTCACCATCCGGTACATCCTGATTGTATTTCTTCTAAGCTATTGCACATATAATTTATCAGCACCTATTCCAAACCATTTTATCATTTTAATCAATGTTTATGTTAAAACATTTTCTTGTGATTATATCTGAAGAGAGTGCTTCGGCACCGAAAACGTTAATAAAACATAATTTTTCATTTTTGATCTATACTTTATATACATGTACATCAGCGACTAGACTACTAATAACAATATAAAATTAGTCCTATGTAATTGCTATTTCTCCAACATTTTGTAAGCAATCACAAACTCTGAAATTTACGCAGTTTTCAAAAACCACTAATCATGACAGCCAGCTACAGGCTGTCCAGAAATTATCATCTTCACTTTCACTAATACAATTCAGTATCCATGTATCATGTCTAACTGTACAAGCTATTACTTACTTCGGCCATAAAATTAACTTACCCTTTTCATGAATTAGTTTATCTGCTGCCATTATTAGGCCATAAAATATAACTTATTTTACACTGGAATTTAAGTTTATCTCCGTCCATCCGTCCGTCCGTCCAGTCCATCCGGTACGTTGATCCCGCCCATTATCGTTACAGGGCATGCTTGATGGTGACCACAAGAACCCTATTTCACATGGGCCCAAATGGTCCATATTTGGGCCCATTTGGGCCCATTATTAGGTCCATTTTTACTAGTATTATACATATGGAAAATCAATATCATAAAGCAGCAACATTAGTCTAGCCTGGTGCTGTTAGCTGCTGAAATATGAATATTGATTTTTTGACAAATATATAGACAGTGGCATTCCAGTGTTTTAAACACTTTTCCAGTGTTTTAAACACTGGTTTGCCCTCAATAATCAAATGAATTTTTGTCCATCAATTCCAGTGTTTTATACACTGGCTTGTACCCAATTAAGTCCGTCCATCCGTCCGTCCGTCCATCCGTCCGTCCGGTTCGTTACCCCTCTACAGCTCGCATCGTTTGAGCTAGGATGCTCAAATTTGGCATGTAGGTTGGAAATGGTGACCACAAGAACCCTATTTCACATGGGCCCAAATGGTCCATATTTGGTCCCATTTGGGCCCATTATTAGGTCCATTTTACTAGTATTCAATATGCTTTAGCCAGCATATGGAAAAATCAATATCATAAGGCAGCAATATTAGTCTAGCCTGGTGCTGTTAGCTGCTGAAATATGAATATTGATTTTTTGACAATATATAGACAGTGGCATTCCAGTGCTTTTCCAGGTATAAAACACTGGTTTGCCCTCACCGGGGGCGCTTTTCATGTTTCAGTGTAATGATTAATATTGATCGCAGGAGTAAGATGAGTATCGATGCCTTTTCATGAATGTTCCACTTAAGTGGGATTGCTTGCCTCTAGGCCAGGATGGGGGTTTATATGGGGTCAAGCAATGCCGCATCCCAAATGTTTTTGGCCGTATTTCCCATATCCCACATTTTTTTGCATTTTCCCATATCCCACTTCCATGAGATCCCATGTCCATGGTTTTGGTCTTTTTTGCCCATATCCCTAATTTTTGGCCTTTTTGGCCACATGTCATTTCCTTATAGACCTGCCCCATGAGGTCACAAAGCAGAGCGGGGGCGGGGGGGCGAGGTACACCAGGTGCGTTATGCGGATACATAATGCTCACAGCAACAGAGACAAATGCACAGCAGCAATTATTCCAGTGTTTTATACACTGGCTTGTACCCAATTAATTGCGTCCGTCCGTCCGTCCATCCGTCCATCCGTCCATCCGTCCGTCCATCCGTCCGGTTCGTTACCCCTCTACACGTCGCATCGTTTGAGCTAGGATGCTCAGATTTGGCATGTCGGTTGGAAATGGTGACCACAAGAACCCTATTTCACATGGGCCCAAATGGTCCATATTTGGGCCCATTTGGGCCCATTATTAGGTCCATTTTACTAGTATTCAATATGCTTTAGCCAGCATATGGAAAAATCAATATCATAAGGCAGCAACATTAGTCTAGCCTGGTGCTGTTAGCTGCTGAAATATGAATATTGATTTTTTGACAATATATAGACAGTGGCATTCCAGTGCTTTTCCAGGTATAAAACACTGGTTTGCCCTCACCGGGGGCGCTTTTCATGTACACAGGCATGTGAAAACACAATGCAATTGGCTAAAGTATTGGAATTGGAAACGCACGTAGCAACAGAGAAACATAACACAGAGAAACATAATGCACACAGCATTTCTAAACCCATGGGACAGCCACACGCAGCAACAGAGAAACATAATGCACGCAGCAACAATGAACCGGAAGTTCACTGTTAAAAACACAATCACTTGTACCCGATTTTTTATGGTAATTCAGTTTTCTCGTCAATACTGATGAAAGCAAGCGCACAAAGAACAAATAAACCCGAAAAAGGTGATTTCCCATGAAATGCAACACTCAAAATGCATGAGAGCACCCCAAGAAAGTGATTGCAGGCAAATTTCCAAAAATAAAATAAAAAAAAACAACCATGGCCACGCCCATCTCTACGTAATTAAAAGCCCACCTTAATTCCATTTATCTAATTAATATAGAGTTACATTTTTATTTTAAATTACACATTATGATGCTTTTTGCTAACAGTAACTTAAGACTGATGCTTTTGACCATAAATATCATAGGTCTTCGCACTAACTTATACCATTACTGCATATAATAAAAATACATCATTTGTTTGCACTTGTTAAAGATTTAATAATCTTCTGGATTGGTATAACTAGTCTTACCATGTGGTACAGTCCAACCCATTTAACTCAAAGTTGAATGGGAATAGAGCAATGACCTCAAGTTTTCAGAATTTCGAGTTATCATGCCAGGTTAACTGTCACCTCAAATGAGTGATAACGCCATAGCACACATAGATGTATCTTATTAACATTTATGTAAAGATTACCAATACTGTTTTAACAATACTTGGTTTAAAAAACAATGATGCTATTAAACTGCATAAGCAATGTTATCCAGACCTTCACTATGAATTATTGTTTTGTTTCGGTGGTTTTGAGATGCATAAATGAGCATTATATTTGTATTATATTTTTGTTCACCTTTGATGAGTTGAATGGTAAAATATTACATGCTGCCATCTTGCTGGGTGAAAAGATTGAAATAGTTTAGTTAGAATTCATACAAGCTTGCTTCTCTGGATACAAAGGCAGTTTAAACGCAATATATAAACCTAATTTATTTATGTGTTTCAAAAAGAGTTTCACACAATTGTGTTTTCTGCCAGAAGGTGGTATACTTCATGTCTCTTTAATTGCCTTTTTCCACCTTTGATAAATGTATAGATTTTTATCTATTTGTTTTATTCTCCTATATTTCATTTGATTTAGAATTTTATTTCTAATATTTTTGCCATTTCCAATAACATTTACATTAACATCCCGTGGCCTCATCAGGACTCATATTTTATTTTATTTAGAATTCAATTTCTAATTAGGCCATATAATGCTAATTGCAAAAATATTAGAAATTAAACGAAATGTAAAATGAATAAAAAATATGAAAACATCATGCATTCACCACATGTCGAAAAAAAAAGACAATTTAAGAGATTTCTTTGATTATTTTATTGGTGTTGTTTACAATGACATATTCTACCAATAGTGAAAAGTTCAATAATATTCATCCAACTACATATAAAGTTATATTTTAAAGCAAGAAAGTCAATTAACAGTGATATAGTCAGCCTAATGGTGAGGGTAACAAACGGTACAATCATGAGGCATTACATACTTATATGTCTTTTTCAACAATATTACTTTCTGATTCACCCCAAATGTTATTAAATCTTTCATATCCCAAAATTGAACATTCTGCTTCTAGTCTAGATTTTAGACCATGAATATAAATATCCATTGTACAAGAGTTTTTCGTACATTTTTCTTATATATTGTTTGGCAAACATAATGCAGAGGTTCAGTTTATTTAGCATTTTGTCATTATTGTAATTTGGAATACCGACTATAACATCTTGAGTATTTAGTTCAATAGAGCATCTAAAAATATTATTCCACCATTAAACAAAATCTCTCCAGAAAGTTTTAACTTGATTGCAATGGCAAAAAAATGTTCAACGCTTTCAATTATTCCGCATATATTACAATTAGGGTCTTCATGATTATACCATCTGGCCACATTTTCGGCACAAGAAAAATAATTTTTTATGATTTGAAATTGAGGCTTTGGAGAGAGGTTTGTCTTGCCACTTTGTATGGTATAGTATGTATTGCAGGCCAATCAAAGTCGACGTAATGATATAACTCTTACCATTTGTCAATTGCTTTACTTCTGACTTATAATTTTTGGGGTACTCTGAATAATACTCTCTACAAGTTACTAGGTATACGGATTTAGATTTGTTCTTGATTTTGATAATGATCTCATCTGTTACATTTATATTCTTTGGGGGTGTTCATTGTTTTTTACCATACAAATCCATGTTTTGGGTATACTTCTCTTTAAACTGTTGTATAACATTTCATTTGTTTCTAAATTAAAATTACCTTTTAACTCTTGAATAGTTTTTAAATCACCATTTAGCTTGATGATATCTTTCAACAAGTTAATACCTTGTTGTTTCCATCTTTCAAAGAGAACTGGAACATTATCTACTAATATATATTTGTTTAGCCAAATAATCTCATTTAAAACTTCATCACTTGACTGTGGTTCTGTGGAATATAGAGGGAACCAGTTATTGAATATGTCATGATAGAAATCATTTAAGTGTTTATTGTCATAATTGACATCATATTTATGTCGGAGAAATTCATTAGAATTGCTAACTTTTGTGACAGCTGATATCAATTTAGTATGGTTGCTATTGTTGTACAATATTCTTTTCATCCAACCCATTTTAATTGATTTTATCATTGCTTCTACATCTGGCATTTTAAGCGCTTTTGGCCAAAGGAAGTTATAAAATATTTTGTCTATCTCATCTATGATTTGCTTTAGAGTAGGTAAAAAAGAACAAGCATATAAAATTAGTGACAGTGCTTGGTTTTTAAGTAATGTAATTTTACCTTTTGTGGTGGTAAGTTGCCTCTGCTTCCACATATTTATTAGTTTCGTTTAGTTTTGATAGATGGTTTTCATAGTTGATATTCAAAGTTTCATTTATATCTTTGCTTATCCATACACCTAGCATTTTAGTAGGTTGCAGCGTATATTCCAACCCTATGTCACGTAAATGTTCAAAGTGGAATAATTTCTGTTTTGCTTTCATTAAGCTTAAGACCTGAATACTTTCCAAATTTGGAAAATAATTCAATGGATGCTATAGCAAACTCTTTGTTTTTAATGAAAAGGGAGGTATCATATGCCGTTTGTGACATAAAAATCTCATTCCCGTCAATGTATATTCCTTCAATATTCTTACTAGTTTTAATATTTAAAGCTAAAACTTCCACTACTTGGATAAATAAAAAAGTGCAGAGATAGGACATCCCTGTCTTATTCCTTTTGATATTTCAAAGAAAGGACTGGAGTAGCCATTGTTTGTTACGCGTGTGTTTGGTTTAGAATGTAAAACTGCTATCCATTTTTTGAAAACTTGGTCCAAAGTTGAAAAAAATATGTGCAAACTTACTACGATGTATATTTTCTCCTATATGTTAAGACATCCATCAATGGGATAACCTTTTTATTTTTTTATTCTTTTTTTAATTTTTTATGGCGAAGGTAAGACACGATTGTGAGCCAAAAAGGAAACTATCATTAGTATTATTTTAAAGTGTCACACCTAGTAATTCTTTATAAATGTTAAAAAAATGATTTCCAATATTATCATAATTTTACTAATATTAGTACACTCATTATATGCATAGTTGTATTTAAGTCTGTATATATGCTATTACTTTCTTTTTTCACCAAGCTTCATTTTATGGTAGCTAGACATGATTGAAGGGATATGCTGTGCAATTTTCAAGCTACATTACTACAAAACATCTAAAATAATATCAAATGGGAGCTAAAATGAATACCAAGCTTTGTCAACATCATGCCATACATTTTAGAAAGCATACTTGCCTGTAGAACCAGTGCTACCAGTAGATCCGGTTGATCCAGTTGAGCCTGTTGAGCCTGTACTACCAGTGCTTCCTGTAGACCCAGTGGAACCGGTACTGCCAGTTGCACCAGTTGATCCAGTGCTACCTGTACTGCCAGTTGAACCAGTTGATCCAGTGGATCCAGTAGAACCAGTAGAACCAGTAGCCCCTGTCGAACCAGTACTTCCAGTTGAGCCTGTGCTTCCTGTTGAACCTGTGCCACCTGTTGCGCCAGTGCTTCCTGTGGAGCCAGTGGAGCCTGTGCTTCCTGTTGATCCTGTGCTACCAGTAGATCCTGTGCTTCCAGTGGAACCGGTGGATCCAGTTGCACCAGTAGATCCAGTTGAACCAGTTGAACCTGTAGATCCAGTAGAACCCGTTGAGCCTGTGCTTCCGGTGGACCCTGTTGCGCCTGTTGCACCTGTGCTGCCCGTCGATCCAGTTGCTCCTGTAGAGCCAGTCGAACCAGTTGAACCTGTTGATCCTATCAACAACACATATACCTTAAATCTGATTTTAAAATGGGGATAAAGCTATTTTTCAATCTTTCAGTTTTTCATTTGTGCAGTGGGTATTATTTCTGTTTTGTGAAGCATACCTGTGGAGCCTGTTGAACCAGTGCTTCCTGTAGATCCAGTTCCACCAGTACTGCCTGTACTTCCAGTAGAGCCAGTGCTACCAGTTGAACCTGTGGCTCCAGTGCTTCCAGTAGCTCCCGTTGAGCCTGTACTTCCAGTAGCTCCAGTTGATCCTGTAGACCCAGTGCTACCTGTAGCGCCAGTTGCACCTGTACTTCCAGTTGATCCTGTAGCTCCTGTGCTACCTGTGCTACCTGTTGCACCAGTGCTTCCAGTTGACCCTAAAAAGAATATATGATGTTAATTGTGTCGATTTACACAATGAAATACAATAAAGAAATTATGAAGTTCAGTCACATGATTATACCTGTGGAACCAGTGCTACCAGTGGAACCTGTTGATCCAGTTGAGCCTGTTGAGCCTGTGCTTCCAGTGCTTCCTGTGGATCCTGTAGAACCAGTGCTACCAGTAGCACCAGTTGATCCTGTGGCACCTGTGCTGCCAGTTGAACCTGTTGCACCAGTGGATCCAGTAGAACCAGTGGCTCCTGTTGAACCAGTGCTTCCGGTTGAACCTGTGCTTCCAGTTGATCCTGTTCCACCAGTAGAGCCGGTGCTTCCAGTAGAGCCAGTGGAGCCTGTGCTACCAGTGGATCCAGTACTGCCAGTAGATCCGGTACTTCCTGTTGACCCTGTAGAACCAGTAGCACCTGTTGATCCAGTGGAACCAGTTGAGCCAGTAGATCCTGTTGAACCAGTTGATCCTGTGCTTCCAGTGGATCCTGTAGATCCTGTTGCACCAGTGCTGCCTGTTGATCCTGTTGATCCTGTAGATCCAGTTGCACCTGTTGATCCTATGTAATAGATAAAGAAGTAGAGTAATAGAAGTACTACTTGAAAATGGTATCCAAATATGTCTATCACATGACATGCAATATATGTAAATCCTGATAATGTTTGCTAAAGCTAGATGGAATATAGAAGAACATCTAGTCATGAAGCTACTATACCTGTTGACCCTGTAGCACCTGTTGAACCAGTGGAGCCTGTACTTCCTGTTGAACCAGTGGAGCCTGTACTTCCTGTACTTCCAGTAGAACCAGTGCTTCCTGTTGACCCAGTAGAGCCAGTGCTTCCAGTAGCTCCAGTTGACCCAGTGCTGCCAGTAGCTCCAGTTGATCCTGTGGATCCAGTGCTACCAGTGGAACCAGTTGCACCGGTGCTTCCAGTAGACCCAGTTGACCCAGTGCTACCTGTGCTGCCAGTGGATCCTGTACTTCCAGTTGAACCTTTAAAAACACACAATCTATTGTATTAACAATATTGACATTTGTAAGTGGCTGTGTTTGTCATGTTCAAATTATATGTTTGTGGGATCAACAAACTTTATGGAAAGATGGTTTAATCTTTTCCAAACTCGATTTGAATTTAAATGAATATCAACATATTACTAGACAACTGTTGATATTGATGTTGTTCTGAAGCTTAGTTATCTTCCAGATCAATAGATGTGAAGTCAGATTTCTATATAAGCATTGTGAAATAATTCTGAAATTAAAAACTGAAATCTATCTTATATGCTCACCAGTAGACCCAGTGCTACCAGTGGAACCTGTTGACCCAGTTGAGCCTGTTGAGCCTGTGCTTCCAGTGCTTCCTGTGGATCCTGTAGAACCGGTGCTACCAGTAGCACCAGTTGACCCTGTGGCACCTGTGCCACCAGTTGAACCAGTTGCTCCTGTAGATCCAGTAGAACCAGTGGCTCCTGTTGAACCGGTACTTCCAGTTGAACCTGTGCTTCCTGTTGATCCTGTGCCACCTGTTGACCCAGTGCTTCCCGTTGACCCAGTTGATCCTGTACTACCAGTAGATCCAGTACTTCCAGTCGAGCCAGTGGATCCAGTTGATCCAGTAGATCCTGTTGAACCTGTTGAACCTGTAGATCCTGTTGAACCAGTTGATCCAGTGCCTCCAGTAGATCCTGTGGAGCCTGTGGAGCCTGTGCTGCCTGTGGAACCGGTGGATCCTGTTGCCCCGGTCGATCCTGTTGCACCAGTTGATCCTGGATGAGTATTCACCAATAAAAGTTTCAATGTATTGAACTGCTATGTCTCAGAGATTCTTTTCAGCAAAATTGTTTGCACTTGACTTGCGAATGGCAATTCGAATGTGTATGATTGAACATATTCAAAATTACTTTGACACTCAGCCAAACAACATTCTTATGATATTACCTCACATCAATTTAGCAAGAGGCTATTTTCAAGCCCCCCTCCCAAAAGAATATGACTGAATCAATTATCAAGATGATTGAAACCTTATTTAAAATTAAATTAAAAGGCATGGACGCACTATATAGAGATAACCATACATAGTCAAATACGAAATAAAATACTCTTCATAGAAAAAGTGTACCTGTGGATCCAGTGGATCCTGTGCTCCCTGTAGATCCAGTTGCACCAGTGCTTCCTGTACCTCCAGTCGAGCCTGTGCTTCCCGTTGACCCTGTGGAGCCAGTGCTTCCAGTTGCTCCTGTTGAGCCTGTTCCACCAGTAGCTCCTGTAGAGCCTGTTGACCCTGTGCTACCAGTTGAACCAGTGGCTCCTGTACTTCCAGTAGATCCAGTGCTACCTGTGCTACCAGTTGAGCCTGTTGAACCTGTCGAGCCTACAATGTTTGTACTATATCTATGAACGCCCACAACTGACTACAAAATAGCAGTATTACTTGTGAAAGAAATATAGTAGTGCCTATGAAAGTAGTATGGAGGGGGCATAGTCGGCCATATTTGGCCAACTATGCCCAGCGTAAGCTCTGGCGAAAGCTATGGTCAGCCAAATATGGCCAACTATAGTCCCCGAGTGAGCGAGCGAGCGCTAAGTCAGTCTATAGAGGCGAAGTGAGAGGTGGAGCGATCGGCGCCCGAGCAAGCGTGGCACTGGAGCTGGCGAGCACTATAGTTGGCCAAATATGGGCGACTATAGCTCCCAAGCGAGCGTGTGAGCGCTATAGTCAGAATACATAAATCGGGTCACCTGTTACTTTTGACAGGTGGGTGATGGATGACTGCCGACAATTATCCCCGGTCTTGGCGAGCGGTGGGGCGACCGTTGGGCGAGCGAGCGCGGCACCGGTGCTGGATGGGGGCTAGCCCATAAATCCTGTCCCCTGTCACCACGGCCCAACCGAGCGGTGGAGCGAACGCGCGCGGTCTATGCCCGGCACTGAAGCTGGCGAGTGCTATAGTCGGCCAAATATGGTGGACTATAACTCCCAAGCGAGCGAGCGGTGGAGAAGGCGATAGATCACTTTCTGATGGCTAGCTGCCAGAAAGTGATGGATGGATCCACACCGCTCTCACCTCACAAGGAGGAGGGGAAATATTTGACACCAAAACTACGCAGATGTTTAGTCAAAACGTTGAACGTTTTGTGAACAGCAGTAACGTTATTTCGCCAAACCAGGAGTAGATCGTCCGCGGGTGTGGCAGTGCTATCCAATACATACTCCTGGGAGGTCCCCCAGTCGACTAGGAAAGTAGTGGGTTCTCCCTGAAGGAATTTAACAGATATGAAATTGTTTGCACAAATATTATCAATAATTGCAATTTACATAGTCTATGAAAATTGCGTGCTTTTTTCAGCACACACAGTAAAATGTAGGGTCCCTTATACATAATTTAATAAGAGAGGGATTCATTTTTAACACTAGATTGTGATTTTAGCTATCTGTTTTGACAACAGTACGAAAAGGACTGTGCCCTCTTTAACAACACTATGAAAAGAGGGTGGACTTTTACAACAAAGTTATTTTTCTGATGCCTTTTTGTGTCTCTAAGCGGTCATTTTACAAACATCCCTGTATATGTTTGTGTGCGTGCATGTGTGTGTGTATGTCTGTGTGTGTGTGTTTGTGTGTGTGTGTGCGTGTGTGTGATGTACATGGAAATATGAGTAAACACGGTTGTGTATGTACCCTCCTTGTGTATCCCCCGCATGAGGGGCTGTACTCTTGGTCCAAGTTTTTTTAGTAGTGGAGAGTGTGTGAGCTTACTTATTCTTTATGCAGTGAATACGTGACAACTCTCTTTTTTTACACTTTTATTACTAAAATGTTTTACAAGGGGTGGTGAGCTTGTTGTGGCTTGAATATAGATTTATCCACGTAGTTTCTCGCGACGCGTTCCTGGAGGGGCTCTCTTAAGCAGCTTGGTCTCCATGCAACGTTTGGCTGGAGGCTTTTTACCCATGCTGTGAATGCGCCACACCTTCTGGCTCATATCCCCCTCAGCTATTGTCCTTTTGTAGTGAGCTATCCAATCCTCTGCCCTGGGGCCTCTCTCTCCGTGCACCCCATCCCTACTCATTATAGCTCAACCCCAGCACACAGCGTACTCGCGATATGAAGTCGAGACTTTCATTGTCGAGTGTGAATAACCTGTCGTATAATGTTGAGCTCGGGCTGGTTGACGCATTTTGGGTAAATATGCTCAAATGTGATGTGCTCTCAAAAGCTCTGTTTACGGCCTCATTGAGTGTGTTGCTCATGAGGTACCTCTCTCAGAAGGCGAGTGATGCCACCATTTTAAAAGACTGAGGCCACTTGTATGCACTTATATGGATTAAAGGTGAATCTGAGCCATCGTGATATACGATGAGCTCCAGGAGTGACAGGTACGTTTTTGCAACCTATTATCTCGGGCTGGGGCAGTTTTATGATCAGTCTTTGAGGTGTTTGAATGCCTGACCATACCGGGTGGTTGCTGTTGGTACAGATGATCATTGTAGGTCTGTGAGCTGGGTGAATGGAATCCATGAGGTAAACTTTTTAGGGTAATGCAGCCCCCAAAATAGCTCAGCGTAACCACGACCCTCACTTTTATGCTTTCCATCAGTGTTGGCAACACTTTTGAAGCTCACTGAACTGTCCCACGCCTATGCTCAGACCCATGAGCCGTCAGTGGGAGCTACGTTTTCCCGCCAAATGTCATCCGCCCGTCAAACGTGGTGCATGGAGGGGGGGGGGGCGTCATCTGCCTGTCAAAAGTGATGGGTGACGCAATTTATGGATTAGCTGCCATCTATCACATCTTAAACCTGCTTTACACATTAGCAAATTCCACCTATGTTGCTCTACTCCCGAGCAAACCCGCCGTTACCGTTTGTTACAGCGAGCCGGCTTTGCGGCAGTCGGGGAGAGAGCCAAATCACCGCAAACCACCACCTCTCTCCCTTGTAGACCATCTCTGTTCAACTAATCGGTGGGAATTTTGCGACATGCAGCAAGGCCTCATACCTCACGTTGTTCACTCACTTGGGCCGCAGTGACAGGTGACACGATTTATGGGCTAGCCCCCATCTAGCGCCAGTACCGCTCTCACTTGTCCACTGCTCGCTTCGCCGCTCGCTCGCTTGGGAGTTACAGACCTACTATAGCGCTCGCACGCTCGCTCAGGAGCTATAGTCAGCCATATTTGGCCGACTATAGCGCTCGCCAGCTCCAGTGCCGCGCTCGCTCACCCGCCACTCACTCCGACGTTCGCTCCGCCGCTCGGTCTGCCGCTTGCTCGCTTCGCCACTATAGACTGACTATAGCATTCGTACGCTCTCTCGGGAGCTATAGTTGACCACATATCGCCGACTATAGGCTCGGCAGCTCCAGTGGCGGGCATAGGCTGCAGTACTCTCCAGGGTACTGCAGTGCCCTCGAGAGTACTGCAGCCTATGCCTCATGTATACTACTTATGAAGCATCAATTCTTACCTGTAGAACCAGTGCTACCTGTAGACCCTGTGGAACCAGTTGACCCAGTGGCACCAGTACTACCAGTACTTCCTGTCGAGCCTGTAGAACCAGTGCTTCCTGTTGAGCCTGTAGAACCAGTGCTTCCTGTAGCACCGGTGGAGCCAGTTGCACCAGTGGATCCAGTAGAACCTGTAGCTCCTGTTGAGCCAGTGCTCCCAGTTGATCCGGTGCTTCCTGTTGATCCTGTTCCACCTGTTGAGCCAGTACTTCCTGTGGAGCCAGTGGAGCCTGTGCTACCAGTAGATCCTGTGCTACCAGTAGCCCCAGTGCTTCCTGTTGACCCAGTAGCACCAGTTGAACCAGTTGATCCGGTTGAACCAGTTGAGCCTGTAGAGCCAGTTGAACCAGTAGCACCAGTGCTTCCTGTGGATCCTGTAGACCCAGTTGCTCCTGTGCTGCCCGTTGACCCTGTGTACAGAAATACAAAATATTGCACGCATATTGTATACACTGTAGCTTCAAGAACATACCCTCAGATCATACATGTTTATATATGACAGGGTCAATAGATGTAAAATAAATGTAGTAATTGCTGTGCCGCATCCATTGATTATAAACAATTTTAATAATAATTAAGATTAGATGCAAAAATAATTTTTTTAATAATTTCTCTAATTTTAACAAATTTTCGGCATGTACTGCCTTCATCAAGTTACAAATTAAAACAATATACAAAGCAACGTTCTACGTAGAACGTAACATGTACACACGTAAAAATACGTAAAAATAAGTAAAAAATACGTAAAAATATGTACGTGAAACGTCAGACGTATTGTGTATACATTTAACTTAAACCCATAGTTAACAAGATAGATAACATTATAATACAATAGTATTATAATTAAAACTCAATAAGATGATAAAATACTGTTACATATCAACCAATAACAAGACAACATGATTAAAATACATTACATATCTGGGGTAACAAAAACAGAATTATAATCCATATTCATTCCTCTGCCTAAAAAACATCCTAATCTACCAATCATTTTTTGTTCTTTTAACTTTCTACTTATTAAACCTCTCTCTAATAATAACCCACAAACCTCCATATCTTTCACCCCCCTATGTCTATCAGAATTGAAATGTCTAGCTACCTCCTTATCAGCCTTATCCCTTACATCTTTCAAGTGTTCTCTAAATCTATCACCCAGTCTACGTCCCGATTCTCCAACATAAAGTTCCCCACATTTCTTACAAATAATACAATATACTAACCCTTTCGTTTCACATGTAAACGATGATCTAGGATTAAAAGTGCCTCTTGGTCCCACTACCATGTCCTCCTTAGAGACATGTCTACATGTGAAACATCTAGCTCTACCACAAGGTTTAGTACCTTTATCTCCTGTGTCTTTGACACGAGCGTGAACCAATACATCTTTAATGTTATTATCCCTGCGATACGCTATCAATGGTTGTGATGTAAACAAATCACCAATAAATTTATACACAATACGTCTGACGTTTCACGTACATATTTTTACGTATTTTTTACGTATTTTTACGTATTTTTTACGTGTGTACGTGTTACGTTCTACGTAGAACGTTGCTTTGTATATTGTTTTCATTTGTAACTTGATGAAGGCAGTACACGCCGAAAATTTGTTAAAATTATTAAAATTATTAACAATTTCATTATTGCATCTAATCTTAATTATTATTAAATTTGTCAATAGATGTAGCTAAATGAAACCTTTGTGTTGCTAGAAATAACTTCACATGTGCCTATCGTGGGAGAAATATGCTTGATAATAAGAGAGATATGTGTGAGAAAATGACCATTGAATTTAATATAACTTGGAAACACATGTATAATAGGCCTGAACATTTATCAAATTTTTTAAATAATTTTAGCCTTATGCCAGACCAAATGGTTCTGTGCCATAAATGTGTATTCTCATAAACGTGCATACACATGATGAATTACTTCCACTATGTCAAATTATTTGTCAACTGTGTATGTGTCACTTTTCTCTTAAATTCTTTCAGTGTTGAAGGGAAACATTTTAAAATAGCCCCTTATCTCCTAGACTAGTCGTGTATATTAATAAATTGGAAAGTCTCAATCATGCTCAAATTCTACTTACCGAACAAAAAATGATATACATAGCTATAAGCCTTGTAGTTCAACTCTACCTGTAGATCCTGTAGAGCCTGTTGAACCAGTAGAACCGGTACTTCCAGTTGATCCAGTTGCGCCTGTACCACCAGTCGAACCCGTAGAGCCTGTGCCACCAGTTGACCCAGTGGAGCCGGTGCTTCCAGTGGCTCCAGTAGAACCTGTACTACCAGTAGCTCCAGTAGAACCTGTAGACCCTGTGCTACCTGTTGCACCAGTTGCACCTGTGCTACCCGTAGATCCAGTTGATCCAGTGCTACCAGTACTACCTGTGGATCCCGTACTGCCAGTAGACCCTAAAATATGGAAAATTTACACTTGAAACATACATCAAAAGGTAAGCTCGTAAAATAGTTTGTTATGCATATGTAAAAATGAAATCTTACCAGTAGAACCAGTACTACCAGTAGATCCTGTGGATCCAGTGGAGCCAGTAGAACCTGTGCTACCAGTACTTCCCGTTGACCCTGTAGCACCAGTGCTGCCTGTAGCTCCCGTTGATCCAGTGCTACCTGTGCTGCCAGTTGAACCTGTAGAACCAGTAGCTCCTGTAGAACCAGTAGCTCCTGTTGATCCCGTGCTTCCAGTTGATCCTGTGCTTCCTGTAGATCCTGTTCCACCTGTAGATCCTGTGCTGCCCGTAGAGCCCGTGGAGCCTGTGCTGCCTGTAGACCCTGTACTACCAGTAGATCCTGTAGCCCCAGTCGACCCGGTTGAGCCAGTTGCACCTGTGGATCCAGTTGAACCTGTTGAGCCAGTAGATCCAGTGGATCCAGTGGATCCAGTGCTTCCAGTAGATCCTGTGGACCCAG
Organism: Streblospio benedicti; assembly: GCA_019095985.1. NCBI lineage: Eukaryota > Metazoa > Annelida > Polychaeta > Spionida > Spionidae > Streblospio > Streblospio benedicti. The sequence continues at coordinate 17,070,782 of CM032659.1, forward strand.
TTGCACCAGTGCTACCAGTTGACCCAGTTGAGCCCGTTGAGCCAGTAGCTCCAGTTGATCCTGTTGATCCTACAAAATCGGACAAAATCATGATACTAGTCAGTAGATACACAAGCAGCAGCTGCTGTGAGCATAATTCAAAACAACTAGTACATGATACACTATTGAAAAAAAATATAAAGACTATATCACATGATCACCTAATTGTTGGCAGCAATATCACCGGCGTAAAGCCGATGGGGTAACTCCGGGAGTTACCCCATCAAGATGGAGGCATAGTCTGTCAATTAAAATGTTTTTCTGTTGATTATTTAAATGTCTAGTACTAAATTTCATGGATTAATAGGCCTGTATTAACACTATGCTTGTACGGTTAGAATACTGACATTGAACACAAGTCAATCTCATCAAAGAGTTCACAAATTAGGTTTTAAAATTTACACAAAGTGGCCCGTAACTCCCGATTTGTTTACTCAAATTGTTGCCCGTAACTGCAAAAATGTGGCCCGTAACTCACATCATGACACTATACTTTTTGCATTAGTTTTTGTTTAATATGAGGCCAATGCATTTAATATTTGAGTAATATGTTACTAAACTATTTGCTAATGATTTTGAAGTTGCAAACGTCACTATTATGAAGAATGCATGCCTCAAATAGATGTATCCCTTCATTTTCCCACGCCACGTTTATCAGCATGGCAGTTATCAATTTTATGTGGAATACACATTTTGAATGATATAGCATTAAATGCGATTTTAATGGGCTTATAACAAACACTGGAAGGGGGGGGGGTTATACGGGTTGCCAATCTCCCATCTCTCAAATTTCGTTGACTCATTCTCCCACCTTCCAAAATTTTTCTTGCCTCTCTCCCATCTCCCTTTTATTTGAGCCATCTCCCACTTTTAATGCTATTTATCACACCGTCGTGGATTCAACACACTCATTGCTATATTGACTTTGGCTGTCATGTCAAAAATATCAACCATGAAGTAAGAAGACAACTAGATCAAAAGTGTTCAAAGAACGACGTTGACTTATGGATAATTAAGATAATATATTGAAAAATGTATACTTTTACAATCAAGAAATCTATGAATTTGAAGAGAAAACATCAGAATGAATCAGAATCAATATATCCAGCATAAAGTTATTTGTGTTGCCATACAATAGTACTGGATAACAAGATGATAATCAATATCAGTTTCAAATCCAATAATCAATTTTGGTGCTTGGTCCTCAGTAGCTCAGTGGTTAGAGCGTACGACTTGAAAACAGGAGTTGTCTGCGTCGTAAGTTCGCGCCCCGGTCATGGCAGACACAGTGTCGCCAAAACCGATACGTCGTACGTCTGTCACTGAGTTGCTGATTTCCACACAGCGCGTCGCCACCGTACAGTGTTACTAGACGGTAGCGACGCCAAGCGGAGGTTCGGAAGCCTCGTTAAAAGGCGTGTCCCGTGTAGAGGAGAGCCACACCTCTGCACGTAAAAGAACTCGCCTAGTTTGAAAACTATAGCTAGTGTGATCCCTCCATTACCCTTGGCTCAGTTGGTTACCTAACCTGCCAAACAAACCTGCATACCTTGTGCATTCACGAATGAACCTTCGAAAGGAGGCCCATGGGTTCGGGGACGGAATAAGTTCGGATGCAAGTAAGTCTGTACAGGCATTCACGAATGAACCTTCGAACAGCATTCACGAATGAACCTTCGAAAGGAGGCCCATGGGTTCGGGGACGGAATAAGTTCGGATGCAAGTCACAAGGGTTCTCCTGATAAAGAGGAGGGATTTACAAAAACACAAGTCCACACACACAAGTCCACAAGGTTGAAATATTGATTTTTTCTTGCTGGCTGAATAAGATGCATATGGACAAATGAAACAGCTTTGTTAATATGATTTTTTTATGCAATAATTCTGTGATTTATTGTAGTTTAATTGTGACCGTTTGATTACTACGTTCAACGTTACTAGTAGACTTACGTCATACGTTATACGCACACGGGTATGACGTACACGCACGTTGTAAACATACTAAGTGCATTGAATATCATTGAAAATGTCATAAAGGCGCTTCTAGAAAACAAAATTTAATTGGCAGAGCGCCCAAAATCGAATCACTTTGGTGTCGCCTTATACCTCATAGTCGTGTAAAGTTTGAACGAAATCTGTGGAACGGTAAAAGCTCTAGCTTGTCCGGAGACATACATAGATACATAGTAACAAAGTGATCACAAGGCTTTCGCTTCAGCTACTGAAGCGACGCAACAATTACAACAGCATCATTTAATCATTACTATGGGTACATCAATCTTGATTGCCATTTCCGTCCCCTTTTCTCGGAGACATGGTACCCTTTCAAAAGAACATGACAAGTATTGTCTTGAACATTGATGTGCACAGCACAACTCAGTTTGAATAATCTTGTATTCTGAAGGGTGTTGTCTCTTTAAAAGTCATCGCTGGAAGCCTTAGACCTAGTGGTGGGACATCAGAGTGGATGATGCTGTCAATGAGCAGAGAGCGCGATTCAAAACTTTCCAGGCTTTCAAAACTTTCAAAGCTGGCAAATCAGACAAAGCCAATATCTAAATATGCCTATACTGAAGCAAGGTGTGTGGCGAAACAGGTTGTTTGGGATGCTAAGTTGGAGAGTGAGAAGGAAGTGTTCGATGACATCTCTCCCAACGACACTAGAGTGTTTAAGAGAACTATCACTCAGTGATGAGGAAAGGATGAAGGCATGGGTTGAGCACACTGCAAGATTGCTCAATGTTGAGTTAGAATCACCTTGTGATCTGCTCTACGTGGTCCCCTCAGTAATGGGCCCACCTCTTCCAGTTACTGTAGAACGAATTTGCAAGGCTCTCAGTAAGATGAAAACTTGTAGAACTGCTGATCTCTCAGGCATCACGGCGGAAATGCTGAAAGCTACAGGCGAGGAGGGTGTAACACTGATAAAGGAGCTGGCTGAAGCTATCTTTTGTTACGACTCAATTCCCAGGGATTGGGAAGAGAGTTTCATCCTGAATCTCTACAAATGTAAGGGAGAAGCTCTTGACGATGGCAACTATTGAAGACTCAAGCTCACCGACCAAGTAATGAAGTTACATGAGAAGGTGATAAGACTTTTTCATCCGCCCTACATTCGACATTGATGCGATGCAGATGGATTTGTCCCGGATAAAGGCAGGACTGACGCCATCTTCACAGTGAGCTACATACAGGAGAAGTACCATTAGTACTTGCTGCCAACAAACCACTCTATCTTGCGTTTGTCAATCTGGTGGAACATTTTGTCCATGTACCAAGAAAATTCTTGTAGTGGGCACTGCTGAGTGTAGGGATGAAGGAAGGGGCAGTTTGTGTAATCAAGGGCATGTATTCCAATGCCAGAAGTCGAGTTCAGGTTAACGGTCTGCAATTTATCATTGTGCTAGAAGAGCCCTTACCGTGTGAGTTTCGTTCTTGTGTCCCTTGGGAGCTACTATGCTCACATGATCTGTTGGTCATAGTCAACTCGCAGATTGAGAGGATGCTAAGCAGGTTTAAACATAAGTCATCTTTGAGGATCCAATCGCGGTACCATGTCTGGTTCTGGTCTGGGTGCGCAGACTATGCATGTCCAAGATGTCAGGGTGAAGCTTGTTCCCTTGATAGAAGGTCAGTTATCCAGCTTGAAGTGGATGGGTCCATGCTTGCTGCAGAGCCCAGTTTATACTATCTCGGAGATTTATTATGTTCGGGAGGAGGATGCAAACTCTCATTTAGCACCAGATGCAATACTGCATGGGGAAAGTTCAGGAGCTGCTCCTTATTCTGACATCAAAACATGTATCTTTAAAAACCCATAGGAAAAATGTTTTCATCCTGTGTCCATTCTGCCTTGCATCATTGTAGTAAAACCAGGGCACCATCTGCTGCAGAACTTCAGCAGTTACGCTCCAATGACAGATCTGTGATACGTTGGATTTGCTGAGTTAAACCTGATGATTATACCTCTTACACTATTCTCCACAAAATTTGAGGGATTGTGGAGGTGTCCTCCGAACTGCGCTTGACGTATCAGATGGTACGGATATGTGAAATGATCCTTCTCTTAAACCAACTTTGTCATGGACATAGAGATCGCTCATTGTCGGGTACATGACATCAAACGAAGACTTGGTTGGAATGTGTGAAATACAAATTGAAGGACTGTAATACAGACGCACTCTTTAGAGCTGGTGTGAGACACTGCCAGCAGCTGCATACCCCAGAAACTTGGACACCCACTTCAGATGATATATTAACCATTGAAGCTCTAAACCAATGAAGGAATTATACTTTACGAAACAATGATAATATAAGGACCCCACTATGTAAAGTAAAAATACAGGAATTTAAGTGCGCTGTACAGAAAGAAAAAAGATTAATAAAAATAAACCCAATAATTTCTTATTAACTCCCAAAAGCAGTGGTAAAAATGTTTTTACATTGTCCTTAAAAGCTTGATAAGTTTCTTTTGACTTTATATGTAGCGGTAATATGTCCCACACTGCCACACTAAAAGACCTGTCAGCAAATGTTGATTTAGCTGTAAAAGGAACATGTAACATATGTTCATCACTCATAGACAATCAGGTCTGTCTTGTGTAAGTCCTATGCTGAAGAAGATCACATAGATATGGTGGAGCTATCTTGTGAAAACACTTGTATACCAAGCAGACCAGTTTATAATGAATACGCTGCTTGATAGGTAGCCAATGCAATTTACAAAGGGCCTCTTTGGAGCTATTGTATTTAGACTGTATAAGGACCAATTTAGTTGCCCAGTTCTGAACTCTCTGAAGCTTGTTCAGTGTTTTATCCGGTAAACCATACAAAACTGCATTCACATAATCCAAATGACTGAGGACTAAAGCAGAAGCTAAAGTCTTTGCAGTGGAGAGATCAATAAAGTCACGGACATGCCTGATTTTCCTAATGTTAAAAGCTGCTGTTTTGCATTTTTGCTGAATATGACGTTGCATGCTTAGTGAACTATCCAAAAGCTATAAAAGGTCATTTTTTTCAAGGGCAATACAACTTTGAAACAAACTCCCTGTGTCTACTAGAAGGTCACTAGAAGATAGTACTTTTAAATCTTCTATTAGGGGTCAACAACCTGATATTTCAGTACTGTACTACTTTGGACACAGATAGCCTGGTATTCATCACGCCAGAATGCGCATGGGATGTAGCAAACTAAATAGCGACCTGCATTACAATCTGCATGTTGTTGACCATCCAACATGTGCATGTGGGTACAACACGGAACATGCAGAGCACTTCTTGCTTAGATGCCCACTCTACAATGATGTAAGACAAACAAATGCTCACTACGATACCACAACAGATACGGCCCACAATTGATAATCTCCTGTTTGGAGCCTACGGGTTAAAATTAATCTTAATCAAAAACTATTCAATGCTGTCCACCAATGCATAATTGATTCAAGACGCTTTAATTAGCTAAATCTAATTTGAATGTGTCTCCTTCCCAATGACCCGAACTCTCACACAAGGTACATGCATCAGTCCTTAATATAATGTACTTTCTGGACAATTGCTAAATAAATATATATTAAACCAACCATTGAATGTAGTAGCAGTAGCTTTCTATCCTAACTTTGGCTACAAATGCATTGATAGATCTATATATATGTCCAAGAAAAGCATAACATTTTTATTTGTTTTCTATATTGCATTTGCAACTAATTGTTGTTTTTTCTTTCAAGTCACGTACATTTTTATATAACCAATAATTTGCAAATTAAGTACCTGATATCAAAATTGCTTGTAGCAAAAAGTTTGTAGAAAAGTTGCCCCTTAAAAAGATATGTAAAAAAATCTCCCATCTCTCCCATCTCCCACTTTGTTTGGCTATCTTCCACTTTGGCTGCCTTATATCCCACCTCTCAATCTTTTTAGGCCAAACTGCCATCTCCCAAAGTCTTATAACATCGCACCCTCCCCCCACCACCGGGAAGTACCCATATAAATATGTGTCTAAAAATCAACTTGGAAATGAAGAATAGGGCATTGACATCAAAATATTGCATCGGCTTTACCTCGGTGAATATTAAGCTGTCACTTATAAGAAGGTTCATTATGAGTCAGAGTTCACGAATCTTGATTGCCTCATGGATCATTTTGAATTGTTGTGGTTGTTGCTGTTGGTTGTTGTTGGTTATTGTCGTCATCGTTTTCGTTATCGTAGTTTTCCTCGTCTTCGTTGTCATTGTCTTCATTGTGGTGGTCATTGTCATGGTCACAGTCGTCGTTGTCATCATTTTGGTCACAGCTGTTGTCATGGTCACGGTTGTGGTCATTGTCAATTTTGTCGTCATCGTAGTCGTCGTCATAGTTATCATCGTCGTCGTCGCTGCGGTGGTTATGGTAGTTGTTGTGGTTGTTGTGGTAGTTGTTGTGATTGTTATTGTTGTGGTAGTTGTTGTGGTTGTTAATAGTAAGAATAATAGAAAATGCTCATATTTTATTGAAATGGTGATAGCAGCAGTAAGTACTGTTTGTATATGAAAACCTCGTTAAAATCTACAATACAAAATATTTCATTTTATTAACAATAAAGCATTTGTCGAAAGTGATGTATATCAGCATACCTGTGGATCCAGTGGAACCTGTTGACCCAGTAGATCCTGTACTTCCTGTTGATCCGGTGGCACCAGTGCTTCCAGTGCTTCCAGTAGAACCTGTGCTTCCTGTTGACCCAGTAGAGCCAGTGCTTCCAGTAGCCCCTGTTGAGCCTGTGCCACCAGTAGCTCCAGTTGATCCTGTGGACCCCGTGCTACCAGTTGAACCTGTGGCTCCTGTACTTCCAGTAGATCCAGTGGATCCAGTGCTACCTGTGCTACCAGTGGACCCAGTGCTTCCAGTTGAACCTAAAATGAAAATATATGGAAGCGTAGGGTTTAAAACCTGTCTTCAGCTATACCTATTGTGATAGAAATAGGCTTGCTACACAGATGTGAGAGACATGTTAAAATTATGTGATATGTCAAGTATATATTGTATCAATTCCAATCCCAAGATTGAAATCACAGTTAGGTTTGAAATGTGTGCTTAATGACATACTTTTTCAGAGAGAATAAAATGTTAGTTATCAAGAGAAATCCTACCTGTAGAACCAGTACTGCCAGTAGATCCTGTCGAGCCTGTGGATCCAGTTGATCCTGTACTACCAGTGCTTCCTGTAGAGCCTGTAGAACCAGTGCTGCCAGTTGAACCCGTTGATCCAGTGCTACCTGTGCTGCCAGTTGAACCCGTAGCTCCAGTAGATCCAGTTGAACCTGTAGCTCCCGTTGAGCCAGTGCTGCCAGTTGACCCTGTACTTCCAGTAGATCCTGTTCCACCTGTAGAGCCAGTGCTTCCAGTGGATCCAGTGGAGCCTGTACTTCCAGTAGACCCTGTACTTCCAGTTGACCCAGTAGATCCAGTGGCACCTGTAGATCCAGTTGAACCAGTTGAGCCTGTAGATCCAGTTGAACCAGTGGAGCCAGTGCTACCCGTAGATCCTGTTGAGCCTGTTGAGCCTGTACTTCCAGTTGATCCAGTCGATCCTGTTGACCCAGTAGATCCTGTGCCTCCTGTTGATCCAGTTGAACCAGTTGAGCCTGTAGATCCAGTTGCACCAGTTGATCCTGTGCTTCCTGTAGATCCTGTAGATCCTGTTGAGCCTGTGCTACCAGTTGACCCAGTGGATCCTGTGCTTCCTGTAGAACCAGTAGAGCCTGTTGATCCTATGAAATTATACAAATATGTCAAATACATTGATAACCCTTGTCACAAAACTACAGAATTGTAAATGTTCACCAATTTGATTTTCAACAATTCCATACAGTCATGTACTTTGAATAAATTTTGCTTTTTGTGTTGAGTTTATCATTTGAGTCGTAGCATGTCCTCTCATATTGAGTAAACGTCAAAACACACACATCACTTTGTACATGCGGTTTTAGTGAATTATTGAAAAACTACAAAATTATTTATTTCAAAACACATGGCAGGTTTAATGTGTTGACAACGAATGTCTTTTACAGAAACCAAATTATTAACAATACATTTCACATTAACATAGCAAACTATTGTAACTATATAATAAATTAGTATACATATTAGAGGAATATAGTTGCCATACATAATGTAATACAGTAAAGTAATTGAATGCTTAGTGTTATGAATGTTTACTGCTGGTTATAACTATACATAACCTCATGTAAACTTTAATGATATCAAATTGTAACTGTATATTGCAAACACAACATACTATTGTGATTATATAAGAACTAAAAAGGAGATTAAAAAGGTGGGTATATCATAGTAAACACAATGTATTATATCATTCAGATGATTGATCTATGATACGCACAAGATCCAGCACAAGAAGGACCAGTCAAAGGGGGCATGTGCCCCTGAAACGGAGCAAAAATAAATATACAGGTTCTGTGCTCCTGACAAAATGTTAGTGTATTAATACAATGTAGTATGAAGTGCAAATGTGTTTAGTGGTATGATTACAGAATAAATGTCACTATGCTGGGTGCTAATTGAGTCTTCAGAAGATTGATACCGTGGGGACCTCTCCTTGGTGGTATGATTACAGAATAAATGTCACTATGCTGGGTGCTAATTGAGTCTTCAGAAGATTGATACCGTGGGGACCTCTCCTTGGTGATATTCAGATTTCAAGTCCATTAAATATCTCTATTCTGATTTACTATTGCCTATCATTATACGGTCATTAATCTGTCTGATCTTTGCTGTAGCTTACTGGTTTGATGTTCAAATCTGGGTTGCGGTTCTTCATTCTTCATTCTTCATGTCCTAAAAGTGCCTTTTAGATGTATAGGACAGAGACCATATGGTGTCTGTACATGAGCCTCCAGAGGCAGGTTAGTCAACTACCTGAACCTTGGGGTGGGGTGATCTCTCTAGCAATTGTTTTCAAACTAGTTCAGTTAATTTACATGCAGAGGGATGGATCTCCTGTACATGGGATACCCCTTTTAATGAGGTTTCCGAACGTTACGCTTGGTGTCGCCATCATCTTGTATGATATACTCAACAGTGGCGACACACTGTATGGCATCAGCAATGTAATGAGCGACATACAACGTAACAATTTGGCGACACAGGCCACAGGTAAATCCCATGAGAAAGACATACTCTCTAACCATTACACCACCAAGGCGGTTATGATGTAATGCTAGGTTGTGTTTAATTTTTAGCTCTCATATAGCCATAATAGTACATTGTGTTTACAACATAGTTACAATTTATATCAAAGATTAATTGTTACACGAGGTCATATATAGTCCCTTCTATGTGTGATGTATCATTATGATTAGGGCTCTGTAGAGCTGAAAAGCTTTAAAATAAAACCGGTTTTGAATTTTTTTACATTCTTGATTATTTAAAATATGGCATAGAAAGAAAGAAAAATACAAAAATATTAAAAGTGTTTGCTTTCTGAAAATGACATTGTTGTCTGAACTTTAAACATATCATTATCATATAGATTGGAATAACTATATTTGTAACTTTTTAATAATTCATTAAAACTGGTGGTACAGAGAAATGTGTGTGTTTTTACTTTTACTAAATATTTTGTTTATAATTGACTGAAAAATACCTTTCTCATGCTTTACTGTTAGTAGGTTCTCTTGCTATGTATCTTTGGCTTTCAATGTAATTCAACCTGGGCCTCTCCACACAGCTGACAGAGCATAGGTCGAATTAGAAGATACCTTAAAATATCTGGTGTCTTTGATAAGGAGCTTAGAAAAAGACATCAAAGTCGGTAAAGCCATTGCATGGAAAGGTCTGAACAATATGTCGTGGATTTGGAAGTCTAATACGGATAGAGGACTGAAACTTCGCTTCTTCTGCCCAACCATAGACTCCATATGGCTCCATGGATGCGAGAGCTAGACTCTATGTGAATCACAAGAGAGGTCCATGAATAGTACTTATACCAGGATGCTGTGCAGAGGGACACAGGAGCATACGTGTCACAGCTGGCATCACTTATGGAGAACCGTGACATTTGGTGGGGAGAGTGAGTGAGTGTGTTTCTTAGGATTAGAATCCTTGTTTTGCCCCAGAATAATCACTAAACTCATATTATGTTACAATACTTACTTCACAATGTACATAACAGACACGTATCCATTGGTGCAAAGTTCAACACTTATTTTCTTATACCTGTGGATCCAGTGGAGCCTGTTGAGCCAGTAGATCCTGTACTGCCTGTAGATCCTGTGGCACCTGTACTTCCAGTGCTTCCCGTGGAGCCTGTGCTTCCTGTTGACCCAGTAGAGCCAGTGCTTCCAGTAGCTCCAGTTGACCCCGTTCCACCAGTAGCTCCTGTAGAGCCGGTAGACCCTGTGCTACCTGTAGAGCCAGTTGCTCCTGTACTTCCAGTAGACCCAGTTGAACCAGTGCTACCAGTGCTACCAGTAGAACCAGTACTTCCAGTTGAGCCTAAAACCAATATCAACTTCAAATTCATTCATATTACACATTACAAGTAGAATCCAAATAAAAGCCAGATGGTGAGACAATTAACTGATTCTAGGAAGGTGTTGGCTGAGAGGATGATACACGACAAATATTAAGTAAAACAATATATGTGATTCTAATGAAGTACATATTATAGACCTATAAGTCCAAAGAACCAGTTGTAATGTTCTCTTGTAACTAGCCATTTTGTAATGAAGTAATCAGATCCATTTTTAACACATGTTAATTAGACTGATTTAAATTGTCCAGCATTCTAATTGTTCTGTACAAATATTGAAATGCATGCCACCTAGAAAATTATTCCTACTTTATCTTTTAATTTTAATAGACAATTTTGTGTAGCAGCAAACCATAATCATTTTATTAAAACCCTTTCATTTTCTTACCATGCACTGATCCTGAATTTTAAATGGACAATTGCGTTTTATTATTAGAAATTGCACGACTACGTAATTATTAATATTACTACTAAAATGATTACTGTGAAAGACATGACTATGTAACAGTTGCCACGATTATGCTTGTATCAAATCATTCAGGGACGAGAAGCTACTGATAGCCAACATCATGAAGATGTTTTTCAAAGACATAAAAAACAAGGTCCATTCAGATTTGCATGTAAAAAGAACCCCCAAACTGAACATTCAGTGCCCAATTAATGATAGTTAAAATTTTATGTTTTATGAATTTCAAACTTTAATTCACTGACCTGTAGAGCCAGTGCTACCTGTAGATCCTGTAGACCCCGTTGAACCTGTTGCACCTGTACTTCCAGTGCTTCCCGTCGAACCTGTAGAGCCAGTGCTCCCAGTGGCACCAGTTGATCCTGTGCTACCAGTACTACCAGTTGAACCAGTTGCTCCTGTCGAGCCAGTAGCACCGGTGGCCCCAGTTGAGCCTGTACTTCCCGTTGAACCTGTACTTCCTGTAGATCCTGTTCCCCCTGTTGAACCTGTGCTTCCGGTGGCACCTGTGGAGCCTGTGCTGCCCGTAGACCCAGTACTACCAGTGGATCCTGTGCTACCAGTCGACCCAGTGGATCCTGTTGACCCTGTGGACCCCGTTGAACCAGTTGATCCAGTAGAACCTGTTGATCCAGTGCTTCCAGTGGACCCTGTGGACCCTGTTGCACCTGTGCTACCTGTTGACCCGGTTGATCCTGTTGATCCAGTCGATCCAGTTGCTCCTGTTGATCCTATGGTGAGAGATAAAGCAAATCATGTCAAAAGAGATTTTTACAAACATCATACATATGGCTACTACAAAATAAACTCATTGAAAAAAATAATATTAAGTTTACCCATTTATGCATACCTGTGGATCCAGTAGAACCAGTCGATCCAGTGGATCCTGTACTTCCTGTAGATCCAGTTGCCCCAGTGCTTCCAGTACTGCCTGTTGAACCTGTACTACCTGTTGCCCCAGTGGAGCCGGTACTTCCAGTACCTCCCGTTGAGCCTGTGCTACCAGTAGCTCCTGTTGATCCAGTCGAACCTGTACTACCTGTTGACCCAGTTGACCCTGTGCTTCCAGTAGATCCTGTAGATCCAGTGCTACCTGTGCTACCAGTAGAGCCCGTGCTTCCAGTGGAACCTACAGTCAATAAATTAATGGTATATCATACAAGCAAACTTGCATAAAGCTAAGGTGGGTGATTGGTAATAATTGATATTTTTGGTTTTGAAACGTAAAATGTGTTACACACTATCTATTCCATTTCATGATTTGCCTGTGTAACAATTTACAATAAAGTTGCTTGTGCATGATGTTCCTTACCTAATAATATTCTCATCACTTAGCAATGGATAATTTATCTAGTGTTCTGTTAGTATAATGAAATAGTTTTAGAATAACTTACCTGTAGATCCAGTACTACCAGTAGAACCTGTCGATCCAGTTGAACCAGTTGAACCAGTAGCACCTGTACTTCCTGTAGCGCCTGTAGAACCAGTGCTGCCAGTAGCACCAGTAGACCCAGTGCTACCTGTGCTACCAGTTGAACCTGTTGCTCCAGTGGATCCTGTCGAGCCAGTAGATCCTGTCGAGCCAGTACCTCCAGTTGAGCCTGTGCTTCCAGTAGAGCCTGTTCCACCTGTAGAGCCAGTGCTTCCGGTCGATCCAGTTGAGCCAGTGCTCCCAGTAGATCCTGTGCTACCAGTAGATCCTGTACTTCCCGTTGACCCAGTAGATCCAGTTCCACCTGTGGATCCTGTAGAACCAGTTGATCCTGTTGAGCCAGTGGCACCTGTTGATCCTGTGCTTCCAGTGGATCCTGTTGATCCTGTTGATCCTGTGCTGCCTGTGGAACCAGTTGATCCTGTTGAGCCAGTAGATCCAGTTGCACCGGTTGCTCCTGTGTGTTTGGATATAAATCTTACTAATCAAAGAGAACTTTATTCTAAAGTGCATTTGGAATATTAAACTTTGAGTGTTTATCATTCCCACATTGATGCCATAGAACATAATAATTACAATACTAATGATTAACCTTTTAACAAATATATTCTTATTACTCTTTTATAAACACCAAACAGTTTGACTTTCGTATTGGTAGAGGCAGACTATTCCAATAATTAATGCTACAATATTTAAACGTTTTCTGTCCATGAGACTTAACTTTTGGTACAATGTATGACAACTCTTTCTTCCTAAACTTTTTGTATGAATGACTCACAAGTTTAACATCACATAAATATGCAGGAGCCTTTGTGATATGTATTTCATACATTAAACATAAAGACAAGTATTCAATTCGATCATTTACATTTAATATTTAACTCTGTTTATTACCGTACTCTACTCGGGATTTAGCATTTGCACAGCTTGACAAATGTTGTACTTTACGTGTAATAGCGAGTGTATCTTTAAGACGTATCAGCAAGTCACAAAAGCCAAGATGGAGCTCTATTATTGCGTTGCTTCATTAGCTGAAGCAAAGACCTTGTGTTTGTTTTGTTTGTATGTCACTAACCATGTATGCATGTCTCTAGACAAGCTAGATCGTTTACTAATGAACCGATTTTGTTCAAATTTACACAACCATGTGGTGTGATGCACCACCAAAGTGATTTGATTTGGGCAATTTGCAAAAATAAGTTTGCTTTTCAGAGGCTTTTTGGTCCATTTGCAACATTTTCTGCAATACATGCAATAGCTTTGGTAATTTTGGTATAATGTTTCCACTCCTTGTGAACATCATGTGTGTCTGATTTTGGCACTTTGCAATTTAACGTTTTCCAGTCTGAGAGCCACTTTCAGTCAATATTTTAATTTTCCCCCGATAGTTTGAAACATTTGAAACTCGACTATCAAATTTGGTATACTGTTTACATAAGATCAAAAGTGCTCATAGAGCACGTCATCACTACAATAACATTGAGTAATCGGTAATAAATATATGCTAATCACTGCTAAAGTTAGCATCTTTATTGCCCATGAGTCAATGTTGTTCCAGCGACGCTGTGCTCTCTGAGCACTTTTGATCTAGTTGACAATATTAAACATCATGACAATACTATTCCTCTCTGTCCTTTGTGTAATCATGGCATAGTTTAGTTTAATTATATAGATTTTGAGACCTATGTTCATGAACTTTGATTAATATAATGACAGTAGAAATACATCGTAGTGAAGAGGTATATCACCATCAATCAAACCATTGTTTTATACTACGGTATCAACACATATTCCAATTGCACTGACACATAATCCAAATAATGATAATATGGTAATCCAGTTGAAACCTAGTGGTCTTTATGTTTAATAAAATTATACCTGTCGATCCAGTAGAGCCTGTTGAACCTGTTGAACCGGTACTGCCTGTAGATCCAGTTCCACCAGTACTTCCTGTGGACCCTGTGCTTCCTGTAGATCCAGTGGAGCCGGTACTTCCAGTACCTCCCGTTGAGCCTGTGCTACCAGTAGCTCCTGTTGATCCAGTCGAACCTGTACTACCAGTTGAACCAGTTGCCCCAGTGCTACCAGTTGAACCAGTTGACCCTGTACTTCCTGTAGACCCAGTTGATCCAGTACTTCCAGTTGAACCTAAAATAGAAAATCTTGACTTGAAATGAATTCACTCAATTGACTTACAAAATGAGTTTACATTATATATTTCTAACAAATAGGGACGTCCTTGAAGCATTAGTTTGTGAATATAGATGGATATTTTTGGAGATTGTTAACAATTGGTGAAGATATGGTGAAGGGTGGTGAGGATGCCCTACCAATTCCTCTTTTTATTAATCAGTGATCTTGTCAACTCTAATATACTATCTCATTGGTCTAGTATGTGGAGCTGAATGAGCATCCCTCGAGCTGCTTTCATCTGGACCACAGAGATCAAAATGTGGAGGATTGTAGATGTGCTCTATATAATAACAGGTGTACAAATTACCCTCTTTCATCTTCCAATGTATAGCCTAAAACATTAGCCAATCAATGCAAATATCTTGCTACATGAACAACTGATACAACAACGTATGTCAATGTTGAAATCATTATTTATTGCATTTCATAAGAGAAGGAACACAAAATGGTAAGCAGTTATGTCACTAGATAACATATTTAAATATGAATGGAACAATAATATACAAAATTATTTATTAATTTTATGCACAACGATATGTCTGTAAATAGCAGCAAATAGCAATGATATATGTCAGTTTAAGCATTTGAATTTTAGCAAAGCAAAATATCAACCATGGTCAGGTTAATCATATTTGCCCGTGTCCTACTTCCTTTGTGATAGGGAAAAACTGATGAAGCACTATGATTCTGTGTAATTGGCAAAAAGCGCCTTCTCAGAAGTAAACAGTCATAAAAATGGTGAAGAATGCTTTAAAAATAATGAGAATTAACGTTTTCACCATCATTAATACTGATAAAAGATATCATGTGCTCCGTTTTGTGCTTGCACAGGAATTCCTCCACCAGCATCCATCATTTAATGAGTACTAATGATGCTGATTTCACTGAATACGTTTTGCCTACCTGTAGAACCTGTGCTACCAGTAGATCCTGTAGAACCAGTTGAACCAGTTGAGCCAGTACTGCCAGTGCTTCCCGTTGAGCCAGTAGAACCAGTGCTGCCAGTAGCTCCAGTTGATCCAGTGCTACCTGTTGAACCTGTTGCTCCAGTGGATCCAGTAGATCCAGTAGAACCAGTAGATCCAGTCGCTCCAGTGCTTCCAGTTGAACCTGTACTTCCCGTAGATCCAGTTCCCCCAGTAGACCCGGTACTTCCCGTGGAGCCAGTTGAGCCTGTGCTACCAGTTGAGCCTGTGCCACCAGTAGATCCTGTGCTGCCAGTTGAACCAGTAGATCCAGTAGCACCTGTTGATCCTGTTGAACCTGTTGAACCTGTAGATCCTGTTGAACCAGTTGATCCGGTGCTTCCAGTAGATCCAGTGGACCCTGTTGAACCCGTACTGCCTGTTGACCCTGTTGACCCTGTTGAGCCAGTAGATCCCGTTGCACCTGTTGATCCTAAATACGTGGCAAAGAAGTGTCAGCGTTCTTTAAACACATAGGCACTCACTATATATAGTGTAATGAGTAAATAGTACCATAGTAAACTGTGTATTATTAAAATCAAAACAAAAATTAATTTCCATAAAATACATACATACCAGTGGAACCTGTAGAACCTGTCGAACCAGTGGATCCTGTACTTCCTGTGGATCCAGTGGCACCTGTACTTCCGGTGCTACCCGTAGAGCCTGTGCTTCCTGTCGACCCAGTGGAGCCAGTGCTTCCAGTGGCTCCTGTCGAGCCTGTGCTACCAGTAGCTCCAGTTGATCCTGTTGACCCTGTACTACCTGTTGACCCGGTTGATCCTGTGCTACCAGTAGACCCAGTTGATCCCGTGCTACCTGTACTACCAGTAGAGCCAGTACCACCTGTTGAACCTAATGTGATGAAATTGTATAGCGTTAATTCTTCCTGTAACCTTTGATGTTCAGATACTAACCAACCTCTCTCGTTGTGTTTTGACTGCACTGGAGACCTGGTCACGTCTGTCAGACACTCCCCCAGATCAGACTGATAGCCCCGAGGGACTTCACACTGATACTGGCACAACAAGCCTCACAGGCTGTACGGTGCTAAACTGAGGGTTAAACACTTGGGAATATGCAAAGTGGTGTTCACACCTCTATCAAGCTTAAGATAAGTATAGAGTGCCCCCTGGATGTGGTAGCTACCACTGCTAAAATCTTTTTCCCTCAAAATGCATTTGTTGTCATGTTGCCATCAACGATGACGTCAATGCTAAAATGCAAAGGGCAGTGTCGGTATTAAAACGCTGGAGTTTGTAAGCGTGGGACTACCAGTCTTTCACATTGGTCTATTAAAGTTCTTAATTGACCTACCTGATTGGGGCGATTGCTACAAATCGTCCACCCAGGTGACCTACACTAGCTTTGCTTACACTCTCCCCCAGTTACCATGGTTGGACCAGGGCTTCGCTTCTATTCAAGACCCAGTCCCAACATGAGTAACTATACCTACTCACTGCAAAGTTGGCATTGCCAAAAGCAGGGCTGGAATAAAACATCTTCTGGCTTAGGCTGGTGACCCTTCCACGTGACCAGGCTTCCAGCCTGCACCATTGTGCTGCAAACCCTGTTCCTGCCATTAGAGCCAGAGGCTGGCACACTAAAACATAGTTTGAAACAAACATGTAAATTGAGCAACCTCCCATCGTTGGTTTTCACGGGTTGATCATTCACACTGCCTTTACAAGTCCTTGATCATATCAATCCGTGGGCGCACCACCCATTATCTTGCGGATCTTGGCAGCGCTGCCAAGAAACCACCAAATAAGGAGTAACACGTCCTAACACAGAGTAACACGTCCTAAAGATTTCCGTTTTACGCGCCGTTGGCGGTTCTGCTGAGTTGCAGCAACAAGTGCAGGTCACGTCCTCATTATTGAACTAGGTCACTGAGCATTTTGGCAGTGGGGCTTCTGATTGGTTGGATCTGGTGACCTACATTCCGGGATTTGAAGGGACTGAAATCATGGCTATATACTGCATATATAGCCATGAGATATGACGATGGCAACCTCCTTGCGCAACAGATTTCGTTAGTGTCCACCACATTCCTGCTGTCGCAACCAGCTGGTGGGCAAGAACTTGTCTGTATCAAAATAAAAACAAAATTATCCATGTAAAGGTGAAATCATAAAATTTAATGGATAACGCATGAAAAGACCAATTTTAATCCAGCAAATTGAAAACCCTTCCCCATGTTGCGATGGTCTCTAAGGGACCTTACCAAAGTGTGCCTACTGATGAGCAACCTCAGCAATCAGTAAGGTTGCAATACAGAAATGTAAATGTAAATGTGCTTGTTTATAGTCTCAATGAACGGCTTTTGCCGTTATCTAGCGACTTTACATCTACACCAGATCAGTGACATCATTGTCAGACTATATATCTTTCTCAACTCCCTGGGGAGCATACCATACTGGCTGCATACAGCATTGTCGATGTTGCGCACGCTTATTACCCACATTTGCGACCTGTACCTATTTAACGTGTGGGTACCACGGAGCAGTGTGCAACCTGTTGGAGGTAAGTTTGCTCAACACGTACCATCAGACCCAACCAGGAATCGAACCCACGACCTTCTGGTCACAAATCCAACTCCCTATCCATTCGGCCATGGAAGCACGGAAGCATACAGAGAGTTCCACAGCCCACTTGTGAATGGAATGTCCAGCAAACAATTGCTAAACCTACTGCTGCACACTCTGAGATACTGAATGAAACAAAGTACTGTTAAGCACCCAGTACCCCAGTAACATTTCCCCCAACCGTACCTTGAGAACCTCTGATGAATGTGTGGTACGACACTTCCCTCCAACACTAGGGAAATGTGAGTTGAGGTTCACAGATCCTTGCCAAAGGAATTAGATCAAAGTACCTGCTTATAGATACTCCAGATCGGTCGAGAATTGAAGTGGCTTAGCCCGTCTGCCCTGCCAGTGGGTCATCAACAGTCCTTAAACTCTCCCTAATACCCAAAATACTGTTTTGACAAAGAACTAGTTTTATATTGCAGATAATACATTTCGTAATTAGAGTTCCAGCGGTTGATATGATACATGGTACCTCCAGGTCATTGAGGTCATGACATCCCGAACGTGCAACAAGTAACCATTATTTCATGTGCACAGAGGGGGTTACGCGTTGTGAGCTCAATGTCGACTGTCCTATGCGAGGTGTCATGTTTCACAGGCGAAATATTCATGACAGGGCCATCTCTCGTGGTCAGTGGACGCGTGTTGAATGGGTCACATGGCTCAACAGGATCAGTATCGTGCTTCCTATGTAAGGGTCTGCCATACGCAGATTTAGCCGTCCTCATGGTCAACACCCTGTGATTTAGGTACCCTTCCATGTGAAGGTAGTTCATTGCTAAATTCGTGGTGGTGGCCCCAGACAAGTGTTCATCACAGACAGGTGGTAATATATCCGTGTGTCTACCTCCTGCAACCAGGACACCTGTGGATGGGGGCAGACTTGTCATGCGAGCCTGGTTGCGTCCATCCTACACAAATGGCCGCGGTAAACAGGTTAGGATGCCTTGATGCAGCCTGTTAATTTGGATACTTGAGAAGGGGGAAGTATTGCAGGACTTATGAAGGACAGCATGAAAGGTGGTTCGGGTTAGTCAGGGGGTCAAGCTACACGCGTTACACATGCTACATAAGTTTACTCAAAGATGTGTGCCAATCAACAGACCTGCAAACTCTCTCTCTCACACACACATACACACACTCTCTCTCTCTGTCAGCTGACTGTCTAGTGAATATCCCATCTATATGATAATTTTGGGTGGGCGTGGTATTCAAAGCTACAGGCCACTAACCACCGCTACTCTTCCCAAAGCTCCAAAGCAAAACTTGGCCATGAAGTACAGAACAGGGTGGAGACATAGATGAGGACGTCCCCTTCAGTGCTCTTTTTGCTGCCTCGCCGAGGTGGAGGAAGGGTCATCAGAGTTCTGTCTTCCCCATACTGTTGTACAGGTTCAGTAGAGCAGTGAGGCCTGCTGCTCCCCTAAAGATTTCAAATCTGTGGGCTATTGGTTCACACAGTCCACCTTAAGCAAGGGTCTACAGCCTCCAAGTTTACCAGCAAACTCTTGCCTTTGCCATGGAGTCTGTCTAGCAGCCACAGTGCCCATTCAGAAGCAGGCACATCATGTTGCTGTAGTATTTTCGTGAATATTTGTAGGTGATCAGTCCAGGATAGGTCTGGGCGGGGTTGAGAGAACTTGGTGTAGGATTTGATCTTATCCTCGAAGCTCACTGTCTCCACACGTGACCTATGCTGGTTGGTGACTCGTAGACAGTCCCTCCTACGCTGATTATCATCCTCAACTGTGTTAAACAAGTCAGAGAAACCAGTTTCAGCAGGATGTTGGACTAGTGAATGTGGTTCCTCAGTGTGGCCTCTGGCGGCCCCTGTGTAGCGTGCAAGGAAATAAGCTACGTTTTGCCAACGGGGCTTGACAGAGGTCAGTGATGCTGGATCAGCCCAGTGGGAGGGCAGAGAATAAAGGACCCACGTTAGGACCTCTTCCCCTCATGCCGACATTTAGAGCTTAGTGTTCATGAGCAACAGCTTCGGGGTGTAGTACCAGGGAGGATAGCTACTGACTGACAACGCTGGAAAGCCACAACTTCGTGTGCATGAACTGCCTGGTCCATATCACGGGTGTCCAGGACGTCACTGTGGGTGTTTGAACGACCTTGTGCAACCATCCCGTGAAGACCAAATTATACGGAAGTTGGGAAGTTCGATGGTGGCTAACAGGTGGGATATACAAGCTTCCAAACACGCTGTGGACAGCACCACCTCACCAGTAGGTGCCTTCAAGTTAATCTTTTGGAGTTCAGCTTTGTAAGTCCCAAGCTCCACGAGCATGATCTGTTGTGTAGTGTGCACAGAGATAACACATGCAATGCGGCCCTGGCAATCAATTAATTGCAGTTCATCCAAGCTTCCGGGTTCAAACCCCGCTATACTGCACAAGTAGCGCACCATGGGGGAGTGGGGAAATCTATATTGGTCCCGAGTGTCATACTTATCCCACTGTAGAAACGTTACCTCCTCATCACCAGTACCACTGGATCTTACTGGGGTTTTTTGATACCGAAAGAACTTGTGTGCTGGACACGTGATGGGGAACACTGATGACTGCTAGTAAGGGCCACCCGGGAAGTGTCCAGTGGCTGGGTAACTGTGAAGTGCACCGGTAGTCAGTCTACCACCCTGCACATTTGCGTTATGACTGACTGTCCGTAATATTCCCAAGTGGTCATCAGTAGCAAACTGGCCAGAGGTGGACTGCATCCCAGGAGCAAGGCGCACTGTAGATTAGAGGGTCACTAGAAGTGACCAGGTGATTCTGGAGGCTGCTGGCCTCACAGCCATCCTGGAACACGGGGACTGGAGATGACAGCTCTAGTTCAGGAGTCAGCCTTGTAAATGCTAGACAACACGGATAGTCCATAAGTGCAGCACAAATTACTGAATCAGCCTTAAATTGTAAACCCCAGAAAAGACAAAATGAGTTCCGGATTCAACCTTATAAGTATTGCTTATCAAGGGGACTCTGGAAAAGACGACATGAGTTTTGGAGTCAGCTTTATAACTGTGAGTTATCACGGGGACACAAAAAAGACAGCATTGGTTCCAGAGTCAGTCTTTTAAGGGCTGGTTAACACGGGGACAATGAAAATTTCAGCAGTAATTCCGCAGTCAGCATTACAAATAGCTTGTATCACAGGTACCACGGAGGTAGCTGGGGCCAATTAAATCCAGAGAAGGTCACATGACCATCTCTGAACACGGGAACTTAAGAAACAGTGTTAGCTCCGGGATCACCCTTATCACCCTTACAAACCTTCTGTAGCAGGGTGACTCGAAAGATGGCTTGATTCTGGAGCCTACTGGTTTCAGAAATAGCCATAGGCCCATCTCAGAAAGCGGGGACACTGGAGATGTCAGCGTGACTCTGAAAATCGTCGATTACGTAGGAAGGGTGTACAAGGCCAACATGAAGATAAGCATCATTCATCTGTGGCGAAGGCGGGCCAGCCCTGAGCTACTGTGTGGCCTATAGGGATGGAAAAGTCAGACAGTACTGGTCCAGTGACGAGGACTGGCTAGTCCTGAGCTGGTCCACAGCAGTCTGACAGTACTAGGTCAGTTGTAGATGTTATTAAGGTGTGATCTCAATACTCTTAACTTGCACTCTTGAGCTCTGGAGCCCCCGGTGGCCACTGTAAGCACCTTTCCACCACTACCAGTTTAACTCCGTATTGACGGCAATTTCCACGGGTAAGGGAACCATCCAGCAAATCGTTGTCAAATGTTGGACTTGGCATGGCCATACTCAAGGATGGGACAAGTCCAGATGATGTGATAGAACATCACCCCCGTCATTTAGCATTGAGCAGGCTGTGTCCGCCTGTGCCCCACGCAAAGGTGAGCCCAGGTAAACCACTCAATGCATTCGTGAATCATCATCGGACATCATCATGAATCAGAGTGTAGATCAGACCTGTGTAGATAAGGGTGTAAATCAGACCAGTTTCTGATCGTGTGCGTTGCCGCAAGCCAATCAGTCCATGGTCACGGTACCAACTGTAAGCTTTTTTGTGTATCACACGTTCAGGTACTCACCAACCTCTCTCGTTGTGTTTCCAAGAGACTGGAGACCTGGTCACGTCTGCCCAGCACTCCCCGGGTCTCCCCAGATCAGATTGATGGCCTCCTGGGACTTCGCACTGATATTGGCTGCAAAAAGCCTGACTGGTCTCATACAGGCCGTATGGTGCTAAACACGGTTGAACACACACGGGCGTATGCACAGATGTGTTCACACCTCTATCAAGCATGAGATAAGTTTAAAGTGGTCCCAAATTCACAGAATTTGGGGTGTTGGAGCCATAGAAGTGGTCGCTACCACTCCTAAAACCTATCTGACGCATTTATTGTTATATTGACGTCAATACTAAAACATAATGGGCGTAAAACGTAGAAAGATATAATCACACGACGTACCTATGACCCAAACTAGCTTTGCTCACAACAACCCTTATTTGAGGAAATGGGTAAGGCTCATGATATATAAGTAATGCCTCATATGTTTTGACTGAACACCTACCTGTAGAACCAGTACTACCAGTGGCACCAGTGGATCCGGTTGAGCCTGTTGAGCCTGTACTCCCTGTGCTTCCCGTTGAGCCTGTAGAACCAGTGCTGCCTGTAGCTCCTGTGCTACCTGTGCTGCCAGTTGAACCCGTTGCACCAGTGGATCCTGTAGAACCTGTAGCACCTGTTGAGCCCGTGCTTCCAGTTGACCCGGTGCTTCCAGTTGAACCTGTTCCACCAGTTGAGCCAGTACTTCCTGTAGAGCCAGTGCTACCTGTAGATCCTGTGCTACCAGTAGATCCTGTGCTACCAGTGGATCCGGTCGATCCTGTTGCACCTGTGGATCCTGTCGAACCAGTTGAACCTGTAGATCCAGTAGAACCGGTTGATCCGGTTGAACCAGTAGATCCAGTGCTTCCAGTTGATCCTGTAGACCCTGTTGCTCCGGTTGAACCTGTTGAGCCAGTAGATCCAGTTGAACCTGTTGATCCTATATAAAGATAGTACAAACAACATGTAAAACACCTATCATTTACAAACAGATAGTAATATTTTCTTTCTCTATCAATTCAACATATATAGAATACTCATCTGCACAAGTTTAGATACTAGAGTACACACTTTCTTTGTGCTTTTGTGCATTTTTATAAGACATTAAAAACCAGGTTCGACTAATTTAGAGGTCCCAGTAGTACATCCTCACGTGTTTTGCTACAACTCCACTAACCGGACAAAGAAAGCCATCACATCTCACTAGAAAGCATCAAATCTACATCAAACGTCTCAAACTGGACCTCAACAAGAAAATGGGGGCCGTAGACCTGCCTGCAACATTCTACCAACCATCTTCGAGTCACACCACAATCACGGGACTAATAGGCCAATGCCGGCAGACTAAAAACGATCCCGGAAGAATTGGAATCAATCAAGGTGTGCTTTATTAAGAAAAGAAGAAATGTGTACATTAAATGCAAAATAAGGGACATTTTTGTGATTACACATTCCTGAAAATCCCTGAAGTATGCTTGGTTGGTTACCGATTTGAGAATTAGATATGTAGAATCATAGTAAGGATATAGTTGAGGTTTAACATGCATGGTACTTTTTAGTACATTCAGAACCAAGTAGACTTATACAGTCTTTGACTTGGCCTGGGCGGGGATCGAACCCGGACCTCTGAGTCGACTGCACCACGAAGCGACTAGCCAACAAAGCCAGCGCCATACCAACTGTGCCACATCCACAAGGCTAAAAAACCTTTGCTTCAATGACGTAATGATACTCACTACTAGCCCTGATGTCATGTTTTACGTCCAACGTATGTCCATGATGGTTAAGTATCTCCGTTATAGTACTGAGTAGATCTAATGAAGTATTGTGGAGATTCGCATGCTCTGATATGAAATTTAGTAAGGTTATAGTTGAGGTTTAACATGGATGGTACTTTTTAGTACATTCAGAACCAAGTAGACTTATACAGTCTTTGACTTGGCCTGGGGGGGGATCGAACCCCGGACCTCTGGGTCAACTGCGCCGCAGTCTGGGGTTCGATCCCGGCCCAGGCCAAGTCAAAGACTGTATAAGTCTACTTGGTTCTGAATGTACTACCTAATTATTGTGTACTCTAGTCAGTCGTACCAGTTCCTCACAGGTCTTTGAAGCACTTCTGTGCCAGCATCCAGGACGTGGAAAATTAGAGTGCTGCCCTATCAATGCACTCAATTAAATTTAACCTCCTATGGAGATTATCAGGAAGCATTGGTTTTCCTGTATTCCTTTGATAGTTTGCTGGTGGCCTCATTTGTATTAGTTTCTGTGCCATAGCCCATCTCACATTGGATGGTATCTGCTTTATCATTATAGGGCAATCCCAAAAAGCTCTTGAGTTAAATACCATGTATGCCTTGATCAATGATCAACCATATTTGCCTGGAGAGAGCCAACAGGTAAAAGGCTTTGTAGATGTGGAGATTTATCTACAGATGCTGTTCCAGGCACGGTGCAGATATTGTGGACCTTGCTTGCTGGAAATATTTGGCATGAATCAGCACCAGATATTCACCAAGGGCCTTTGACAGCTGCGTGTATAAAGAGCAATGCCCATGAAACGGATCTGTTTGGTGGATCCTTGTTTTCACATTAGGAAATCGATGGCTAGTGGAGAGCCATCACAGCAGAGACACAGAACACCTCTGCCAAGAAACGCCACAGTATGCCCCAGAAATTCCTTGTAGTTTCCTCGTTGGAATGTTAGATTCAACATCATCTCTTTAGCTCACAACAAAACTGATTCAGCATGATCTAAGTGCCAATTTTGCTGGCCCCTAGCAGGGAGGCGGTGGCAGGTGGGAGGCATATTAGGCCCCAAGACCCCATGAAGATCGGGATACTATTCTGTAAACCCTAAATCCATAATAAAGTCTCTACAACAAAGTTAAATATTTTCATATAGGCACCCCCTCAGGACCTGGAGCAAAATTTTCAACCGACCATATGGGACATAAAAAATGGCCCCAAAAATTTGAAAGAAAATCAGTAAACTTCTGATTCAGATCTCAACTATGGCGAAATGTGCTAAAGGCTACTAGATTTGTTTTTATTTTGGAACAACCTACAGGGCATCTGTTTTAGGCTTGATTTATGCTCTAGTATGTATATTTTTACATTGTAAGTTTCAATTCACAATAATATGATTTAGTAAGTAAGTAATCAAATAAATAGTGTTATTACAAATTCGAGTATCTATCACAACATCATATTATAACCAAAGGATTCGACTACTTATTCAAGTTAATCATTGCCATACATGGACAAATGAATATGTGATGTGTATTATCACAAAAAACATTGTCCATAATAAGACTACTGACCCACTGACTTACGCACACTACAACTGACCACTGTTCACTGAAACTGACCAAAATATCTGCTGTCACAGAGTCACAATAATGACCTTACTACCTGCCAAGGTGATCCACTACCTGCCCCAAAACCATCTACTACCTGCCCAAATGGACAATACGTATTTGTCATTATTTTGACTTACCAAAGGATGAATTGGTAAAACTAACTTTATTGGGGTGTTCTACGCACTTTGTTTTATGTATGAGCAGTAAAATATTTTCCTTATAGCATATATATAATGATACATATTGAAGAAAACAATTTGAACTGTATCCACCATTTTGTTTGTTAGGGCAGGTAGTAGATCGACTACTTGCCCAATAGCTTACAAACTTTAGCACAGTGATTAATGAGTATTTATTAAATGATGATTACAATGACATTACTCTACAAAATTGTTTCGTACCTCGTGACAGTCATCATGTTTGACTATAAATCAACTTGTGTTATTTTGTAACTATATAAAACTTACGTTTTATAACTTCAATCATACCTGTTGCTCCCGTGGAGCCTGTTGATCCAGTTGAACCAGTACTTCCTGTGGATCCAGTTGCACCAGTACTTCCTGTAGAACCTGTGCCTCCAGTTGAACCAGTAGAGCCAGTGCTGCCAGTACTTCCTGTCGAACCTGTGCCACCAGTAGCTCCAGTTGATCCTGTAGACCCTGTGCTACCAGTTGCACCAGTTGAACCAGTGCTTCCAGTAGACCCAGTTGATCCAGTACTACCTGTGCTACCCGTTGAGCCAGTGCTTCCAGTTGCACCTAAAATGATTAACCGTCTGTCATAACAGTTGCTTTATTATGGATGCAATATAGATCTGGATATTGGAATAAATATATTTATAGATCCACCAATGTGACCATACTCTTACAATGTAATATTTTGTGTGAGAATCGTGGGTTTGCTGTAACTGGCACTTTGTGAAAAGTGCCCTTTACGATGTGAATAAGACATTTTTTACATTTTTTAGCGTTGTTATGTTATGTCAAATACCATATTTATATTTCACATGCATTCAGGTGGTAATATAGTAATTATATATTGATAGTTACACAGCTATTCGGGTATGCCAATATCCACATTGGAATGTCTAGTACCAATCCTTGAAATGAAACATATAGTAATGCTTGATTGTACACCTACAGTCACATTGGAATTAATACAAACACAATGAATTATCTCATAATCTTATGTCTTTGTTGCTGTTACTGTGTTTCAAAGTTTTCCAAACACAATTCTAGTTTTATTTTGATAATTTATTTACATTTTGATAATATTTTCAAATATCAATAATCCTTATCAGTCCAAAACTAAAACCCAAATGACAATATAATTATCTCCATCTGGTATAATATATTAGGCCGTATAAGTGTTCAACAATACATTATTATTAGAGATTAATTTGTGGTTAAGGGTAAGGAATATTGCTAGTGTAATTGATTGTTTATTGTAGAAATACAAAATAATGATATAGTTCAACAGTTCTACAGAAAGAGTATTGCAAACTTCAATGTGTTGATGAAGAGTTCTGCAATGCTATTCATAATGAAAAGTACATGCAGAAGACATTAAGAGAGTGTAAACACAAGTTTTTGAGCGAATTGGTTCTAAGAATGCAGCAAACTGAATATACACCAAAACTTAGACAAAATATCATACGACGCGGAATCAAATCAATAAGAGAAGCAAATCAAATGCTCGGATGAAGGAGTGTGTCCTATGTACCAGCCAATGAGATGCAGAGTGAAAGAAAGGATTAAGAAGAAAGCAATAAAACAAGTGACAAGGCACAAACCGTACAACCATGTGTTTTCCTATCCACCCACACCTGGCAGTCGTTTAGCAAAGGATTTGAGACTCGTAGCTGAAAGGTGTAGGAGCAGGAAAAGCACCGATGCCCCTCCTTCCTGGCATCCAAGAACATGAGACATGTCAAAAGACTGACTGCATAGTGCATGTAAATGGAGGGTAGGGGGGTTGTAGAAAGGAAAATGTGGTGTATGGGGGACAATGCTGCATTTGTTGTAGGAATGGCGTATCAAGTCTGTACATAGGGTACCAGCCGCAGCACATACTTCAGAGGCGGACAGCACTTAAAATCAATCCAGCAAACATTGTAAAATATTCACAATTCACATATTTACATTTTCCAAACATTTGATTGAACACCACCCTAACCAACAGGGAGAGTTTATTGTCAATGTTGTTCAGAGCTTTAAAACACCTTAGAGAGACAAGTAGAAGAAAGTGTGAAAATAATAAACATGATATCAAACAGACAAATGAACTCCAGACTTGACCAGCAATAGACAGAGTAACAATAAACAATCAATTACAATAGCAATATTCCTTACGCTTAACGACAAATTAATCTCTAATAATAATGTACTGTTGAAACCTTGTGTGGCCTAATGTACTATATTAGATGTAGATTATTATATTGTCATTTGGATTTTAGTTTTTGGTTGATAAGGATTCTTGAGAATCAAAAATATTATCAAAATTAAGTAAATAAATTATTAAAATAAAAGTAGAATCATGTTTGGAAAATGGTTGAAACACAGTAACAGCAAAACGGCAACAGAGACAAAAAATTATGAGAAACAGTGCTGTTCACCATATATATATATATATATATATATATATATATATATATATATATATATATATATATATATATATATATATATATATATATATATATATATATATATATATATATATATATATATATATATATATATATATATATATATATATATATATATATATATATATATATATATATATATATATATATATATATATATATATATATATATATATATATATATATATATATATTTACACATATATATATATATATATATATATATATATATATATATATATATATATATATATAGTTTTCACTACTCAATACACATACAGTTCTATATAGTGCCAAACATTAAGCCAAGCTATCTAAAAATTTATTTTCACACATTCCCTACAAATTGTTTGTAGTCCATATCGTTCTGCTTATTTATTTTCGCACAATCATCAGGGAATAAGTGATAATGGAAACATTACATTTCAATTTCGTCACAATGACAATAGTACTACATGAAACATGTATAGTTTAATTTGAAGTAATATACCAAGGCAATTGCTGAAAATATTGCCTATATATTACTTATTAATTTATTTAATATATAGGCAATATTTTCGTAAAATGTACTATTGTCGTATATATATATATATATATATATATATATGAAATATATATATATATATATATATATCACTATATATATATATATATATATATATATATATATTTATATGATATGACTCATGGCTTACAAGCCTTTTCATTATATATTACAACACCAATGACATTGCCAATAATGAGTTGATATATACTAAAATAAACTTATGAATATCGGTTAAAATATATATATTCAATATATGTTATAAATATATATAATATTGGTGATTTATTAGTTTATATATATAAAATTGTACACACTCATGGTTTTTACAGGTCCATATTTCTGCTTATTTATTTTTTTTCATAATGCATCAGAGCCAAACTGTTGACTATTTTGTAAAATCAGAACGATATGGACTACAGCTACTAAAATTGAACTTGAATACTCCCATTTTAAATTTTACATGCATGGATTCAAAAAATATGTTATAAAATGTAATATATGGTGATTTATCAGTAAAAACCGTGTCCTAAAAATTGTACTTTTTAAATTCTTTTTGTTGTTTTTCCAGGTCCACATAAATCTGCTTATTATATAAATAAATAAATAAATATATAATATATATTTATATAATATATAATATATTTATATATAAATGCACTATATTAAACATATATATATAAATATATATCCTTTATATATATATATATATTTTATTCTATATATATATATATACGATATATATATATATATATATATATATATATATACTCAAATCTGACAGTACTGTTTCGTCTATTGGGACTCATCAGAGTAGCGCAGAGTAATGAGGTTGGGACTGGTAGCAACAAAGAGTGTAAGCTCTCGAAGCATATTTAAGCCAGGCCTCTGCATACTTGCCAGAGTGCTAATCATATATATATATATATATATATATATATATATATATATATATATATATATATATATATATATATATATATATATATATATATATATATATATATATATATATATATATATGTATATATATATATTAATATATTAAATTAAATGAAAAACTACAATGGCATTGCCCTACAACGTTGTTTCATGCTTGGAGCAATTATCAGGGGCTCTGGTCTAACATATGCACACATTACATTTTTCATACTGTGATACAGTACATTAGTATATGGGTTCAATACATAAAATCATAAAAGCTATTTCACCAATGCCTAATACAAAGTATCATGAAAGTAGAAGATTTGAATTATACTCATAGAAAAAAATTGCGCGAAAGAATACAGAATAAAGAACAAAACCTATGCATGACACAAACCAAAACAGTGCATAGTACGCATTATATTAGAACTACATCAGCAGGAATTTCCTCTTGTGTCTACAGGTACTCACAAGCTCCGACTTTTTATTCAGGGTGACCATTTCATTGTGATAAATAAACAGTGATGAAACAACGTTGTAGGGCAATGCCATTGTAGTTTTTCATTTAATCTAATCTAATTATTAATGCTCCTTAATTGTTGAGCACTTTATGAACATGTAGTCATTGTTTCATAATATATATATATATATGTGTGTATGTATGTATGTGTATGTGTGTGTGTGTGTGTGTGTGTGTGTGTGTGTGTGTGTGTGTGTGTGTGTGTGTGTGTGTGTGTGTGTGTGTGTGTGTGTGTGTGTGTGTGTGTGTGTGTGTGTGTGTGTGTGTGTGTGTGTGTGTGTGTGTGTGTGTATTATATATATATATATATATATATATATATATATATATATATATATATATATATATATATATATATATATATATATATATATATATATATATATATATATATATATAACATTAGTAGGAAAAAACAAACTACTCTTATTACTGCATACAACTTTGTTTCATGATTTTCTCAATCTTCAGTGCACTTCAGGGGCACTGAAGATTTCATTTTTAATGGTTATAAATAACCTGGTTGAGCACTGTAATTGTCGTATTTTGAACAACACCAAGGATATATATATATATATATATATATATATATATATATATATATATATATATATATATATATATATATATATATATATATATATATATATATATATATATATATATATATATATATATATATATATATATATATATATATATATATATATATATATATATATATATATATATATATATATATATATATATATATATTATTTAACAATTAATTATGTTAAATAAATTAAATTGTTGCTGTTCATAACGTTATTGACAGCAAATATGGTTTATCATCTACTATCAAAAAGTGCAAAGTTCTTGTAATACATTATAAATCCATCAACTAGCTTCAATATATTTCTGTCAAAATTATCTAAATTTTTGCTAGATTTATGATTAGAGCAGCAGCAGAAACCACCGAAATTCATTGTCGAAACATTAACACATATTTGGAATATTTTGGAATATTTTTTAACATTAAAGCAGATTAAATAGAAGTGTCACTGTTTTGTTATGACCGCTATTAAATAAAATATCTATACTAGTAGGGTCCATCATATCTATGAACATTCATACCAAGTTTCTCTGTAATAATCTGCCAACTTAGTATGTCACAAGAATTATGCAGTATTCAAAATTGTAAATATTAAATGGTTGTGCAAAAATGTCAGTCATTGTTTCAATAAATCTTACCTGTTGAACCAGTACTGCCAGTAGATCCTGTTGCTCCCGTTGATCCAGTTGACCCAGTAGAACCGGTTGATCCCGTACTTCCTGTAGAACCAGTAGATCCCGTACTTCCAGTAGATCCAGTTGATCCTGTGCTACCTGTGCTTCCTGTAGATCCAGTGGAACCTGTGCTTCCTGTAGATCCTGTACTACCCGTGCTTCCTGTAGATCCAGTGCTACCCGTTGCACCAGTTGATCCTGTAGAACCAGTAGATCCTGTACTTCCAGTTGCACCAGTGCTGCCTGTGGATCCAGTAGAGCCTGTACTACCAGTTGAGCCAGTAGCCCCAGTAGATCCAGTAGATCCTGTACTTCCTGTTGAACCTGTAGAGCCAGTTGACCCAGTGGCACCTGTGGAACCAGTAGACCCAGTAGAACCTGTTGCACCTGTGGATCCTGTAGAGCCAGTACTACCAGTTGACCCTGTAGAACCAGTGGATCCAGTGCTCCCTGTAGATCCTGTACTGCCTGTCGATCCTGTAGAGCCTGTAGAGCCTAAACAGAAGAAATGATTTTGGCATTATTGTGTAAATTATATATTTCGTCATTATAACAGATTAAGGTATATTCATAAAGCTATCTCATATTCAACAATGCACCATTAGTGTCACTACGTCATACTCATAACCCGAGGTGTCCAGCAGGGCAATCACATTTCTGGATATCTCCTCACAATAGTAATAGAATTCTTAGCCCAAATATTTAGATTGTATAAAATTCAATGTGATAAAAAAGGCAAGCATAGCATTAAACGTGTGTGATATGTGGATGACCTTACAACATTTGTGTCAGACCAACATTCTAGACATTCACTATTGAAACTCTTCATATTGCACAAAGCTGCACTAATGTAAGTCAACAAGTCTAAAGGAGAGTCACATGAGAAACCTTTTCATCTCACTTGGCCTTATCACCCAATTAAAGTACTTGGGATATTCTTGTCTTACATTGAAACAGAGGATGGTGCCAAACCCGATAAAGATAAAATTAAACAATTGAACAAAATCACTGGTGGAATGACAGAAAGCAAACATTGTTAAGCCATTAACACTGTCAGGGTTTGTAAATATATGCCCGTTGTTAGACACCCGAGGTTAGACACCATAATACAGTTCTGTTGGACATGTTATATATAAGTTATATGGTTGAGAAGGCTGATAAAATAAGGCGATATATATTAATGCAAAATTATGACCAGAATCAGGTTACATTATTTTGTTTATTGTTAGTTATTGTTAGTTATACCCTTTTCCAGAAGCGCTCAGGTAAACTATGGACGTGGACTTCACCTTGTAACACCCATCACCAGCTGGACTACATTTTTGTGCGATCCAAGTGAAAGAACAGTGTCACTAACTGTGAAGCCTATAGCACCCTTGGCTCACTCTTTCTGACCACAGAATAGTGACTGCCAAAGTGTCGCTGCACCTGCGCTCCACGAAGCCCAACGCCAACAATAAAATCACTATACATATGTAGTGATCTGGCAACCAACAAGGAAATGCAAGAAAAGTATGCTGTAGAAGTTAGAAATTGGTACCAGTTGTTGCTGAACGAGTGTGATGAACCAGTTGCGAGAGACTATAACAAGTTTGTCCAAGCCACAGCAGAAGCAGCTAAGGAGTGTTTGAGACCTGCCCCAAGAAGCAAGAAGAAGGTGAAAAGTCTAGATCCTAGAGTGAAAGCACTGAGAGATGAAGTAGAGGAAGCCTATGCAGCGTACCTGGCTGACAGAAAAAATGGAGCTTCTCGTGAGCAGTACAGGAAGAAAAAGGAGGAGCTGTACAATTTCTACGCCATTGTAGACGAGGAGGAGCTGACTAATATGGTGACTGAGGCTGAGCAAGCACATGCAAGCTTGCAACACGGAGTGGCGTGGAAACTCATCAACGAGATCTCAGGCCGTCATCGTGCTCAGTCCAGCAAGCTGAAAGCGAACAGTCCAGAAGAAAGAGTTCAACTGTGGTTCAACCATTTGAGCCAGCTACTTGGAAGCCCCCCAGAAATCAGCGACATAGACACCCCTGTTCTCACTGTATTCAACTCACTTGGGATCTCTGAAGACCCATTTACACCTGAGGGGTTTCAATCTGCTAAGAAGTCGATCCACTGCGGTAAGGCCTGTGGTGAAGATGGCATCATGCCCGAGCTGCTCAAGTATGGAGGCCTGGATGATATTGTGCTAGGGTTTGTAAACCAGGCATACAAGGAAGGTAGCATACCTGAGAAATGGAATATGCTAGTCATCGTCACAGTCCCCAAGAAAGGTGACCTCACTAAGCCTGACAACTACAGAGGAATCCGCCTCATCTCTCTAGTCATGAAGCTGTACAATCGCCTGATCATGAACAGATTGAGACCTGCAGTTGTTACCCTGCTCAGAAACTCTCAGAATGGGTTCAGGCCGAAAAGAACAACGGTTGGACAGATAGTGGCACTGAGGCGTCTACTCGAGGGTGTCCGGGCTGAAAACCTCAGCTGTGTCCTGGCATTCATTGACTTCCGGAAGGCCTTCAATACAATTCACCATGGGAAACTTATGGAGATTCTACGAGCCTATGGAGTACCTGGGAAGATTGTGTCAGCCATTGCCGCCACCTACTCTGAAACGTGGGCCAAAGTCAGAACACCAGATGGGGACACAGAACCATTCCAGATCCTGGCTGGCGTGCTGCAAGGCGAGAGAGAGAGAGAGAGAGAGAGAGAGAGAGAGAGAGAGAGAGAGAGAGAGAGAGAGAGAGAGAGAGAGACAGAGAGAGAGAGAGAGAGAGAGAGAGAGTAATTTATCAATTCATATGGTATAAGGAGAATATCTTGATAAATGGTAGAACAGAATACTTTAACCATTTGTTTCCATGTTGAATATGGTCCTTATTAGACCTGTTTCATTATAGTAATATAATCCTTTTTCACTTAAACGTCTAGAGATGCTAATGCTAATGATTTTCTTTTGAGGTATGGGATTGCTAAATACACTTAGAAGTTGACGGGGAAAAGTTAACAATTTTCATCAAATTGATTATGGAAAATATACATGTGAACAGCTCGCTGCTTGGGATGATGGTATCATTCTGGCCTCACAACCTTGGGGTCGTGAGTTCGAGTCCTACAAGGGCAACTCAAATGGAAGCTTAGGCTTGTAAAACCTGTCTTCACCTATGTATATCATTGGTAGAAATATGCTTGCTAAAAAGACGTGCGAGCTAGAGAAGTTTGAAAATGATTATGGAAAATTTGGGAATTTCAGTGGTATTTTGTTGATGATAAAATAGGAGTTTGAGAGATGTCACAGAAATTAGTAAAGCAGATTATTAGAGAGACGTATTTAATGGATTCAAAAATATTATGAAATCATTTGCAAAATATGTGAATCTGTTTCTTTTGATGGAGATGTGATGCGAATTGGGGAACTTGTATGCTCTTTGGCAAGAGAGATACGGTTTGGTTATAAAATCCTAGTTACGTAATTCAAAGTTATCCATACCACCACGAGAACAAATGGACAATGGTATAAAATATGAAAGCTTGTTTCTCCCAATTGTGTGTTTTGTAATATATATTCGAAATATATAGAAATTATCCCTTATAATGGCTTATTTGTCAAAATATATATCTTTGGAATGGCTTTGAACTTTCTAACATCGCGCTTGAATGGTCCCTACTATACCAAAAGATGTTTAAAATTTCTTTCAAATAATGTATTAGATTACATGCACACTGATGTTATTATTCTAGGGTGATAACAGAATATTTGTTTGATTTCAACTTACATACTAATAATTGATACCAAATTGATACCAAAATATATTTAAAATTTATTTTGATTATGTATTAGATTATAAATGCACTGATCTTATGGTTGTGGGATGGTGACAGAATATTTGTTTGATTTCAACTTATAGACTAATAAGAGGGGGTATATACTCCCCTTGGATCTCAACATCTCAATGAAAAATTTGACAAATCTTAATGCCAAAGCCCTTTTCTGAAAACTCAATCAATTGATCTCATTGAATTGAAAGGTCAAATCTCAATTCTCAACTAATTAAAAACTAAAATCTCAACAATCACGAAATTATATATACCACCCTCTATGAATTGATATTTTTGGCTGCTATAGCTAGCAAATGTATATCATACAGAGTTTCTCTGGCTGGTGTCTTATTATCCTGTATCTGGATGCAGATTTTCATGTCATCTTTATATCTTACTTTTTGAATTCTTGTATTTCATCAAAGCAATTTACTATTCTACCTGTGGTATAAACTTCGAATTTATTGCTTTGAGTTTTTCTTACTGTTTCTGAAACAGTCTCACTTTTACAAACTTTTGCCCGTTTGCCCCGATAATGTATAATTTTGTTGTGTCATTACATTAATCATGCTGTTCATAACAATAAAATAGTGTAAAATATAATAATGTAATACACATTACTCTTATTGTTTAGTTATGATATACTATGAATTGTAATTATATATTTTATTATTTCTTTTAAAGAGAAAAGAATAAAATTGAATCCAAAAGCAAACTTCGGAAAAGCACATTAGAATGTAATTATATAATGCACATTTATTTATCATCGTTTTTATGTAATATGATCATGCATATAAAATATCAGTAAGAAGAGAGATTTCATCTATGTTGGAAAAGTTTGTGAATATGTTAAATGGATACATAATTGTACGGTTGATATTTGGTTTGCTAAATATTCATAAAATATATTTTGTTCGGTGAATACTTTTAATTTTCATTTTGATGTTACTAATATTCTGATATTTCAGATCTACCTGTTGATCCGGTACTTCCTGTAGAACCAGTGGAGCCAGTGGCGCCGGTAGATCCTGTCGATCCTGTGCTACCTGTTGAACCAGTACTTCCTGTTGAACCAGTTGAGCCCGTTGAACCAGTAGATCCTGGTGAATTTAAATATGGTTAGATGAACACTTAATGGATTTATGGAAATATAAAATAGATATTATTTTACTTTCATGATATTATGTTTTCAAAAGAGGTGAATCATTATACAGAGAAATCCATCTCCACGCAAGTGCTACCATTTTAATCCGGGTATTGAAAATATTTTGCTCTCCTAACCTGTTGATCCGGTACTTCCAGTGTCTGCTCTCCTCACCCTGCTCAGCACGTCCTCCCCAGTGAGCAGCTCACTGTCCGCAGCCACCACACTCTCTAGCTGTTTAAACTGTGCGTCAAACAGCGAGTCCACCACATGGTCAGCATCAGTGGTGCCGTCACCCACGTCGTACACATGACCTGGATATATCCTGGGTATGTCATTCTTCCACTTCCAGGTTGACTATGACGACCATACATATATGGTACATTTCACACGCATCATCAATTTGTAAAACCATGAAATTAATGAAATATAATCTGTAGTATATTGGAATATAAACACTTAACAAGATTAATCCAGTAGGTACATAACGCATGACAGATGTCATAATCAGCAATTGTATAGGCATTTTAAGGCATTTTTAGGCATTTTTAAGAGAACAGAACTATTACGCTGTCAACAACTTAATAGTCAGTTACCTGCTCCTATTCTCGTGCAGAGTATTGATGGTCGGTCTGTACTGACACATGTACAGAGCCTCCAAAGTCAGCAAAAAATCTCACCATGAGATATCTGGTGGATGCACAAGCTTTACCTAACATCGAAGCTCCATGTATGGCTATCATGACACTTTGAAAGCTGAAAACCATACTACCCTATACCAAACCTCTAATGGAAAAATACTTAAAATGTGGTTGTTTATATGTTTCCACGCTGTACAGCATGCTATGTCAGCCAATACAAGCAGCACATCATCTACAAACCCACATTTAAACGAACGGAGAACACATCTAGCCCAATACGGGATCACATATAAGACAGTGCCAAACCACTTTGAACGTGGAAGATGCTAGGGAGCGACCATCATTAATTGTACAGGGGGGCTGTCATTTGGTGGAGGGGGTGCTCAATTTTCTTGGTCACAGAAGGGAGGGTGTTCAATATTAATTCAAAGTGAGAGAGAGGGTACTCAATTATCAACATGAAAAGATAATATTTTACTCACATTTGTCGCGAATTAATGCATTCCTGCAATATGCATGCTTTCTCTCTCGCTCTCCCTCACTCTCTCCCTCTCTATCTATCCCTCTCTCTCTCTCTCTCTCTCTCTGGACATATCCGCCCCTATTGGCAGACTATTGACTGCGCGGCACAACGCACAGGACCAATTTCAATTTCAACGTAGAGTTGGGAAGGTTTGTTTTTTATCTAGTCAATACCAAATGACCACCTCCCCTGTACTATTAATTATGGTCGTCCCATAGTCATCAAACCGACGTCTCATGGTCAGAGCTTTTTGTTTTTGCTGACTTTGGAGGCTTTGTACATACGTCAGTACAGACTGGCTATCAATACTAAGGACAAGTATAGGAGCAGGAAACTGACTATTAATTTGTTGAAAGCTCAATAGTTTCAGTATGTACTTAATCTTTTAAAATATTTATCTTCCCATATGATACAGAGAATATTTCATTAATTTTATGGTTTTACAAACTGATGATGTGTGTAAGCACGAAAACACATATTGTTCTTAATGTCATTGGTTCCATTTAATGAAATATTTACTGATTACTATGAAACTAAATTACATTGTATTTTCTCAATATTACTATTTTAGTAAGGATATTAAAGTACGAATCCCACTGAATTATTGTCGTACAAATTCTGATGAACAACGTGACACTTTTAAACAACATAATAATCAAATGCCAACCTATTTATTAAGATTGAGTAAATATCTTATTTCATTGTCTAAATTATCTTAACTAGATTTATAGAATTCCAGTGTCAAAATTGTATGGTGCTATTCAATATGCAGTTACGTGCCTCAAGTTATGAAATAATTATGTTGCATTACTACATACTAGTTTACCTATGTTTCTAATCAAAGAATCAAAATAATAAAAGAATATATTGAAAAGAAATTAACAAACTATAAAGTGACTTATTTCAGAACGCACTAATGCACCAATAGAGGAGGATTGAGCAGATGGTAGATACACTGGCCCACTTGACTGCTGATGCCACAGCTGACAGCATTCTGCAACGAAAGTGAAAAGGATAAGAACAGTATATGTTGCTTATTTTAAAACATATATAGGTCTTTGTGACTACTACTAGTATACATGTAAGTATGTAACTCCATCGATTTGAAAGATCCATTCTATCGATGATAGTGGTCTCTTACAAGGCGTGTCAATGATGCTCTTCATATTTTTAAAGGAAAAAACTTACTATTATTATTTTTTTCTACATGATAGTGTGAGCATAAGTATCTTATGTGGTCGTCACCACTGCCTTAGACGATCTTAGACCGGGAAAGTTATGAAAAAGTATATATCGCACAAAAACTATTTACATAAAAAATAATTAAAAGCAGTTGTATCTGAAAAGCTTCTCAGGGGCTTTCAAACATAATTATGATATTACTAGACATTTTTCATAAAGGAATAAAAAAAAGGTGTACACTTTTGCACTTTTGGAGTTCAACCCTTAAGTGTGTCTAATTCAGTTATAATAAGGTTCAGCATTTGAACAAAGCTACACCCACGCCTTTTAGGCATTGGTATGAATAAACTGTTTACTAGTTCACAATGCAGTTTTTGGCAGGCTGATGCAGTGAGACAGTGTTATTTATTCCTGTGGTAATCACAATTATTTTTTTCATTTATTTACATCAGACAAGTAGTTACACTGTCCATATCTTAAAATCAAAACAAAAACAACATAGGATAAAAAAGATAGAATAAAATAATATAGTATAAATTAATATAAGGATTAAAATATCGATCATCACAGTTAGATCACCTATTACTAAAATTGTACAAAATATTATTCCGTTCGTTCGTAACAAAAGAACCATATATATTAAAAACACTAGATAAAACTGCCTGTGTCAAAATATTATTAGATTCAACTAATCTCTTACGCAAAGAGGTAGCTTATTTTTAAATGGATATCCTTTTAGTGCTCCTTGTTTGTCACGTGTTTTTTTTTCTTTTTCATTATTCATTATATATGTATATCTCTTTGCAATTTTAATTATATTTTTACCTATTTTTAACCAGGGTTGCTGAAAACTTAGTGAAATGGAGATTCAACAGTTAAGTGATTTTCTATTTTCCTCTACTCATTCACAAAATAAAATGTTGTGAAAAAAATGCGATGGTATGTTTTACAGGCTCTCTGAGGCTCACTCGTGCATGCAAAAATACCACAGATCTCACCATAGATCTGACCACTGAAACATACAGTTACCCTTATAATCATGTATCATTAGTATATACATTGAATACTTTGGAAACAATGACCAAATTTGGATTATGAAGGAACTAAAGACACAGCCAAACTGGTAATTATAAAATAAACCATATGATATTTTATGCATTAATGCCCAAAAATATTGTAGTGATTGTACATTTACGATATTCCCATGGTGATTCCCATGGTGATAATATCAAGGAGGTGAACTGTACTTTGACCAAAGAGTCTTTTAATCCTCTCAGGCAAATATGAAGAAGCTGTTTTACAGAAAACATGTAGTTTTATACAAACTAACCAATTATTCTCTTTGACTGATATTATGGGTGTCTTGGGGGAATGAAAATGGTATAAGACGATGTTTTATTGTGCCTCTCTTACACTTAAATCGATACTCTAATAGATGAGTGTCCACTGTAATAACAGATTCATTACTTTTGTTGCTAAGTATCTGAGAGCACTTGAGAAAAAAGGTCAAAAAGGATTAGAAAAGTCTACTAATTAATATTTGTGATGAGGACATTTCATGGCTGTTGATTGGTTAGAGCCAAAAAAGGGCTAATCATACATGCACATAATAATGAGTAAGTAACTACGACTTATTAATAATTCATGATTGAAGAAATATGTCTGAAAACCTTCCTAGGTTTATCATATTTCAAAGCATTGTTAACAAAGAATTATATAAGTTTAGACCGGATTATTCAGTTTAGACTTCTCGTAAAAACAGTAGATGATAACATTATTAACAATGTTACACAATAGTTGCTATAAAAACAGTGAAATAAAACTAAATCATTGATGTGCAATGAATTTAGATTAATGCTGTACAATGCCTATCAACATGTGTTGGATTCAAACATGGAACAATATACTGCGCATCAGAGCCCTGCGCGGCGGCCCGCAAAGAAACACGCATTATCTACTTATTACAGTTTACTTCTTTATCAAGTATTACACATAAACTGTTAATGTATCTCTTTCACTAGATGCATACAATTATATTAATAGTGTGACATGATTATGATTGGCTTTATGGCCATAGTTGATGTGGATGTATTACAAATGAATTATTTTACAATTTACACAAGATCATAGACACACACGTTCACTTCATTGTTGGGTTCATGCTCTTACGATAATCTGAATTATGTGATGATCTCCTCAAGTGAATGCACTTGAATCGAAGTTTGTTAGCATTCATCAAAGAACTTGCTCTAATGTAGGTGAAAGTTTCATATGAAAAAGAAAGATCGTACAGATATTCAATGTAGTTTCCAATACAACCTATGGCAATCATATCTCCTTTCATGGCCAGGTGTTAAATATGGCATATAAGGTGCAAAGGTCCAGATTTAGCTAGCGCCGTGTGAGAAACTATGTGCCATATTTATGAAACTTTCACATATGTCAGAACAGTGTTTTACAAGTACATACTGTGAACATTTCATTCAAACACATTTCATACATTTGGAGACAATCCCTTAATTCCATTAAAGTAAAACATACAAACTTTACTTATTCTTGTTTGAATATGGTCATAAAATTATGTTAAATTTTGTTGTTAATTGTCGCGTCCAAACATAATCCAATAATTTTCTATTAAAGAAAATGTGAATGGTTAAAATGTAACCAAAAATTCTTTATCTAAAGGCTAAATTACTTCACATTGCATAGTACTCATAAATGTTCTTAAACAACAATGGGCAGGATATCTCTTTAAGAAAATATTGTACTGAACAGCTTATTTCAATGAACACTGGTGAAAATTGTTATACAATTTCTGAATTAAAGTCTGTAATGTAGCTTATATGCTATCATAATAGAAATAAACAAATTAAAAGTGTCCACAATATACAAAATGTGGCTATCCTATTTATGTGTGAATGAAAGTCTCTCTGTAACAAGAACAGTCTCTGATAGTTGATTTTATGTACATGTATAATAAACTATAGATGACAAATAACATTTCCATGTGTTTTGATGAATGTGTTTGATCAACTGTAAATTCTCGAAAACAATGCGGGCTTTTGCGGGTTTTTCTGTGGGTTGTCTTTCAGTATCTGTGGGTGCGGGTGTGGGTGCAGGCTCAATTTTTATGAAATATGCTCTGTTGCATATGTACTCGAGCCCAATACGGGATTCGAACCCATGCTGCACTGTTCCAATGGTGCTGCCCACGTAACCGCTTCGCTAACTCACTTACTGGTTAAAGTTGAAGGCAATTAATAATCTTAACTTTATTTACTTGGAGAGGAATCATTCAAGATAACCTTTTTGCACTGACATCGTTGTTGAATAATTCATGAGCAATTGTATGTGTACAACTTCATGGTGATTGACTAAAGAACCATGTGGGATTTGAACCCACGTAATACATACTTATCTGAAGCTATTTACTTGGAGTGGAACATCAAGATAACCCTTTTGCACAGACATTGTTGTTGAATAATTCATGAACAATTGTATGTGTATAACTTCATTGTGATTGACTAAAGAAGCATGCGGGGTTTGAACCCATGCAATACATGTGTGTAAGCACCTGCCTACTTTACCCCTGTACCATTATAGCCGAGGTAACAGTTATATGTTATACTTTTACAATTATAAAAGTGTAGGCGGTATTATCCAGTTAAGTCTTGTTATAGAAATGGTGAAATAAAATTATATTTGCGATGGTTAACTATGGGTGTTGTTTTAAAACATTTTTTTAAAAACAAGGTGCATGGGTCACCATGGTTAAAACCGTATGTGTTTTATCCAAGTATATACACTTCACAAAGCAG
Source organism: Streblospio benedicti (assembly GCA_019095985.1). Taxonomy (NCBI): domain Eukaryota; kingdom Metazoa; phylum Annelida; class Polychaeta; order Spionida; family Spionidae; genus Streblospio; species Streblospio benedicti. The sequence goes on from CM032659.1 coordinate 17,113,461, forward strand.
ACATCAGTGAATATGTTAAAGAGGTAAAGCATGTAGCACAATATTTTATTTCCAGGTGATTTAGAGGATTAGCGCTGCTTGATTTTTTTGGTACGTTTATTTAGTAACCTTGTCACACCTGGATAACTGAGTACGGAAACTATACTTACCGTTCTCAAAATGGCGGATGTTGACAGAAGCAGGTCAGGTAAGTGATATTTTAGCTCAAATATAAGACATTCTAGTACGACTTTGGGAACAATATCATTGTCAATGCAAGTGTAACGTATGAAGAGCCTGGTTAACACCAAATATCAACAGTTACATGGCATATATTTAAGTAATTCGTCATTCTAAAGTTGAATCGAGGATAAACTACTATGCAATGAGTACGGTTACTTAAAGATTAGAGAACGGTAACTTCGCACTTCAATATGAATACGGTAACTATTACTTTGGTTTGTTGGAGTACGGTTACTACTGGAATTGAGTTGCTATCCACGCAATTGTTCTACACACGGACAAACATGAAAATAATCATAATTATCAGTGATATTTGTCGGAATATTCTACCAGCCAGTGTGAGAACGGCAGAGGTCTTTGGTGTTGCCTCTAAAAAAAGTGTGTCACAAGGGTTTAAGATGAATCAATAATTAACAACGTGGCTTTAATATTTCTGGTTTATGGAGGCTGCTTGAACAGGTCCACATTTAAGGCTAATGTCAGTGGGCTTGTCTGTCTTGAGTTTTTTTATCTACTTTTGATCTACTTTGCTCACAAGATCACAGATGGTATCGAAATGCAGTGATTTATACGACAACATTCCACTTGCTTCATCTAACCACCTATGCCTTACACTCAGTCTTCTGTTGGCATGATATTTAGTTAGATGGTTCATCTCCTCATCCTTGCTACAAGACTTATCGCAGTAATAGCAGAGAAGGCGAGGCCATTGTCCGGAAAAATGTGACACTTGTTTATCTTAGGTAGATAGTTGCAGTTAGTATGCACATTTAGACAACAATTGGTGGGTCTCAAAATTTTATGAACAGTATGTGGTGGGTTATATTGTAAATGCTGCACAATGCAGGGTTGAGAACCAAAGATTTATAATAATATTTGTGATTTAAAAGTGATTTTTAAAATTTAACTAAATGGTAGTTACCGTTCTCAATTTCAGCAAAATGTAACAACCGTACTCCGAGATTTGACACATTTACACATTAGTTACCGTATCTAAGAAATGTAGTTACCGTACCCAAGGCAAAAATTATTTTGTTGAATGTGTACACTATTGTAAGGGTTAGGTGAATGGTAGTACATTCCAAGTGATCTCTGTGGCATAATCTTTACACGTGACTAAAAACTGTTAATATCTGTTCAGTGCTTAAATCAAATTTCCCACCTGTTTGTGGGGAGCAAATTTTGCCGTCCGCCATTTTGAGAACGGTAAGTATAGTTTCCGTACTTAGTTATGCAGGTGTGCTTGTGAATACAGTTGTAAACGATGCACTTAATAATTAACTAATACTGTAAAACCTTTGATCCTAATACCGGATTGTGGCACATTAGACCACTCACCCATTCCACCACTACCTATTACTGTGTCGTTCTTTAAATTGTTGTGGTTTGGGGGATTATAAATGGTAATATTCTAAAGATAAAACTGACGCCAATCTTATGGCAGGTTATTCAATCAAAATGTGAAAGAAATCGCGTGTGTCTCGTACTCCCTCTGTCGGCATCTGTACACATTAATAAGTTTCAAAAATCCACCAATTGAAGGCGCCACTTGTCTGTTTTATTAATGCATGTGTTTAAGTTGTTAACTCAAGTTATAGACGGCGAGCTAGCGGCACCTACCGTGCACCCCCCCGGATACTCCGACATTGGTACCAAAATGATCCTTGATGTCCCCCCTTCCATTTTCAAAAATGTTTCCACCAATTATAATTTGGGATGAACTACATCATTTGCATAAAAACAAGATGGCCGTCAGCACTTTTTTCAAGAATAATATGAAATACCATTTACATAATATCTTTTACTCTAGTTAACATTTTCAAGCCATTTAAAAGGCTAAACTTACATTTTAAATATAGAGGAATACAAAAAAGTGAAAAAAAAATTTGGTATGGTTAATTTTTGATAGCCTAATTAGCATAAATCCAAGATGGCTGACCCCAATTTTCAACATAATTCACTTTCTTTTCTCTATATAACCCATTATTCTGTATTCTGTTCACTGCCAACTTGCTGAAATATACAGCAGGATCCCCTAATGCTATTTCATAACTGTTATTGGGTATATACTTGCATACACTAGCTCATTTGCATAAAACAAAATGGCTAACCCCGTTGTAGGAAATTCAAGAAAATCCGATTACCGTCATATCATCAGTTTTTATTACCACTTTGAAGTCATTTAAAAAGCTAAACTTCATTATAAATATATAGAAAACTTCAAAAGTGAAAACATATGATAGTGCAATGAATTTATGATATCCTAATTAGCATAAATCCAAAATGGCCGACCCCAATTTCAACATAATTCACTTTCTTTTCCCCATGTAACCCATTATTCTGTATTATGCTCACTGCCACCTTGCTAAAACATACAGCAGGATCCACTAATGCTATTTCTTAACTGTTATTATGAATATACTTGCATACAGTGGCTCATTTTCTTAAAAACAAAATGGCTACCCAATCATAGGAAATTCAAATTCATAGGAATTCAATTTCCGTCATATCATCAGTTTTTATTAAAACTTTGAAGCCATTTTAAAAGCTAAAATTACGTTAGACATACAGACAAATACAAGTATGTGTAAAACATCACAGTGTGGTACATCTATCATATCTTAATTAGTATAGGTCCAAGATGGCTGACACAAATTTAAAACACAATTCAATGTTTTTGTCCTCGTCACCCTTAATTAAGCCTTAGTCAGTCTTCATCTGATTCTGATGAAGAATATCCAGACTCATACACATCTGAGTCATTGTCATCTGATGCTTTATCATCAGGTTGAGCTAAGAGATCGACAAACTCTTCAGGCAGTTTGTAATTTTCACACCACAAAGGCTCAATGTCACCACTTTCATTTAAGATCCATTTAAAACCATCCGTAAGTTTGGGAATTTCCTGAAAATTTTCCAATGCCCATTTCCATATTGCAACTTGATAGTTAGTTCTCTTGATGTGTTGTCTTAGACTTTCGTTGCAAGGTGGTAGTTTGGCCATATCAATGTTATACTTCAAGGTTAATTTTCCATAAACCCCAAATTTTTATGTAGCATATGCACACGCAGATTGTCCACGTTCTTGAATCGTTGCCCACCATACATTTAGCATGCGTCTGGAAATTCCCAGCTGTCTTCCAACAAAGAAAAAGGTGCCTCAAACTTTGGAGCTTT
>CM032659.1:17116959-17128890 GCA_019095985.1 Streblospio benedicti
TCCTTGTCAGCTTTGAGCCCGGGTAGGAGGCGGTGAGGAGAGACTCGAGAAGGTGATACGAAGGCTGCGGCGCTCGGCCAGAGGAAGTGGAGACAGACGACTTCTTGAAACCGCAGGAACGCTGGAAAAGAATGGAAAATATTTGTGACCATGTATCGCATTTAAGGTTGCCGATGCCTGTGTGAGGTAGTAAGTGTCTTTAATATTGCGTGGGAAGGTGGGAAGGGAAAATGGGCATGGGAAAAAGATGAAAAATGCAAGTGGGGAAGTGGCAGCAGGACCCCACCCCACCCAATCTGAACCCTCATAGTTACTAATAATCTTACTATAGCTGCTGTGATTCCTGTCAATTTGAAAATGAATATACAGCTCACTAACTTTATTAACTACACCATTTTCCAAGGAAACTGCAAAAATCCTATTGTGTTTACTGAAGTTTTTAATGCCATGTAAATATTTCTTTCGTGTAATTCACGTTGTGTATGATAAAAAACCCATCTTTTTCGACACGAAAATCTAGGTTTTAACAGATATTTTGTTTTAAATCATATACATTTAATGGCATGTGAGTAATTATAATTTATATGATTGAAGTAGAATACATCAAACAAAGACTTCGCACCCATTTTTGTATAGGCTATGCTATGCTAGGCTATATTGTATAGCCCTATAGACTTGGACAAATAATTCTTTAGAACAAAAAAGTTAGCAAAATAACATCATCGATTACAAACATGGGGATGCTGCATCCAATATAATGACTACCGTCAAATTCGAAAATTCGCTTGCATACATGTATGAAACTAATTATCAATTAACAGATTTTGCCCTCAAATCATTAGCGCCAAAATTGTTCACTTACATATGTTCCATTGATATCTTACTTTAAAGTCAGAAACAAACACACATACAAATATGTTTTTGATTTGGGAAATTGATTTTGGAAAAATAAATGTTTGGTAGTTTTAGGCGTATTAGAATTTAACTACCGACTCCTACAAATATAAGAATTTTTGCAGTCAGTTGTGATCTGTGTAATTATACAAACGATTATGAGTAAATGTAAAAACTCACCTTGAAAAGCCTTATCTTCTTCACAAACTTGCCCATGGTGATGGTTAAACCCAGCGATGATTTTTCTCAGCTGAGATGAAATCCACCTTATAGCTTTCAATTTGAAAAAAAAATGATTAGCTCGTATTATATACGATATCCGAAATTGTGCGCAAAGTATTTGATAAACAGTGTAGTAAAATAGATATATGTCAACACATATGATAATTTATACGTAATAGTCCAGAATAGTGTCAACGAAGTGAACGCCTAAGAGCGAATGAAGAGATACGAAGTCAAGTTCATCCATTTATAGGATTTCCCTGTCGTGGCTTCCGTTGAAAATACTCACATTAATATCAAAGAAACCTGAGCTGTCTGTGAACAAACTCACATTTACGAGAGTGAATTTCTAGTCTCTGAACTTGGTCAGTTCAAAGACTTGGCCGCCACTCGCGGTCAAGAAGCCACAAAGGGAAGCCACGCTGAAGTGATTAGACTTCTGAAGAAAGGTCAATAACTCCTATGACTAAATCTACTACTTAAAACCGAAAGATATACAATATGACTAAATCAACTTTTTCTTTAACTAATTCTATATTGTGAGTACTTTTTGTTTGTCGTAAGATATAAGTCTATGTTGCCAGTAAGTTTTGTTGCTTTTTAAGTGATTTTATTTCCATTCTGTATTTTGAAATTTATTGTACATACACAAGTGATATTTCATCTGATCAATGAACTGATATACTGTTGATAATTCATAGCTGTGTTAGCTTTAAGAGTTCAATGATCTTAATATTATAGTAATGTAATTAGCACTAAATGAATGGTATATTTGACACACACTCTCTGATAAGTGTTGGTCCTAATTAGGGGTTCTACTGTAAATGTTTATCGGTAGAAAATCCTAGCTGCCCTTTCTTGAAATGGCTGATTTACTACGGGAAATCATAAATAACGGCCGATTTTGAGGAAACCACTGGAGTCTTAACTCTGTATTTGCAATATGTTTGAGATGATAGGATTACTAAAGATCCACCTTAAATAGACGACCTGTCATACTACTGCAACAGAAATATTCAAGTACAAACTTTGATGGAGTTGGTGTGATGAACATCCGGGGATTTCGGAGAATATATTTACACAATCGTTTGGTAATTATGAAATATATATTTCCTAGATTAGTAACTTTTAATTCTTTCACAGTTTTGAATTGTATTTGTAATGTATGTTAAATACTTAGAAGAACAACTTTTCGTCATATTTGTATAATTAGAGTGTAAATCATGTCTATAAAAAACATACATTACTCAAAATCTTCTATTATCATTAAAGGATACGCCCACTTATGAAATATATTAACATTTGCTTAACTATAACTTTTAGTTCTGTATGGAGTATTAACACAGATTCATATTCCAGATATTATGGCACTGTCATTAAGGTGCTGGGCCTCTTACACTGAGGGAAAAGTTAAAATGCAAAGGAAAAGTGAAGCATATGTTGGAGGTGGGAGGGTGCTGCAATGTCTGTTTGACAAAGAGCTAAATATTTTGGATGGAAGAGTCCAAGCTTCCATGAAGGATAAGTCTTATGTGGTGAAGGTAAATTTGCTGTCTCCCTATTGCATAACTATCAGAATTATAGAATTTAGTTTTAAGTGCATGAGAGCTTGAATAATGTCAATATACAGCTAGTAACTAATACATACCATATGTTGATTGGTATACTGCCAGACTATGAATGGAGAATAATTGAACTCTCATTTTCATGTGTTAATTCGGCCCAAACCTCATTCAACCACACTCTCTTTTTAATATTTGACAGTATATAAAAAAATGATCAGTTGCATAATCGATTATGCTTCACACTAATCGATCATCAGATCGTTTGATAGAACTCGATTATAATCGATCATCGTCCCACCACTGGTTACTGCCAGACAAATGAGTCTCGTAGACTATGAATGGAGATTAATTGAACTCTAATTTTCATGTGTTAATTCAGTCCAAACGTTATTCAACCACGTTCTCTTTTTAACATTTAACAAATGCCTAATTTATTGATCAAGACTATATGTGTTAAACTGTCGTTTGGTCACAATATTGTTTATAATGTACATATGTTGTCATAAAGCCCCTTTAGTCATAAATGAATGCCATATTGCTGTGTACAATTTTTGGTACTTTGTATATATGAATTATATTCTAGATGGGTTTTAATGATGTTGAACAGGTTCATCTTGATGGTGAAGACGTTTCGTTTTCTTCATGTCAATGTCCATTGGGACAGTTTGAATGTGCTCATGTAGCATCACTGCTTCTTTTTGCGTAAGTATGATACATGTATTATTTTTACATTTGACTTTGATCTTAAAACAAATTCATTAGTAGTGGCTTAAATAATTATTTGAGCTGCAACTAGTATTCTACCTCATAACGTTAATCACTTACTTTTCTATTCCTGGCTTTTTAATACGTTTGAAGAAGTCCCAAAATTAATCAATTTTAATTGAACAGTTTCAGTATCTAATAGCCTGTCCCAAAAATACAAAAAAGAATGATTGTTGATCGACAGGCCCATTTAGAATTTGTAAAATGATAAGAATATTTGTATTCTTTTTTAATTTTTATTCAGGTACAAGAACATGTCTAAGACTGATGTTAAGCAAACTTGGTTGAATAACAGAAATGTTTCCCGGTGCAGATGAGAATTATAGGTACAGATCTGTTTTTATTGCAATTACTTCTAAAAGATCAGTGATGTCTTTCCAGAAATCCAAATGATCATAGATACTGAGCATAGATCACCATTATCATTTTACAAGAATCTCTTTCAAACTGCATATTTATGTATCTCATTTCCGTAGCTATCCATGAATTTAAGTGACCTTTTCTATTGCAACGTTTTGTTAATGTGATGCATGTCACAAATGAAAAAGCTATACATTACAATTCTTTCCTAGTTGCCACTAGACTTGAAAAATACATGTATCTCATGTTCACAAACTGTTTCCATATGGAACAGACTTGTAATAAACAGTTAATATATGGTTGATTCTCCAACCTTTTATGGCACAATTAATTAAGTTGTAAAAGTTACAATATTACACAATTTCAGAGCTCTATCTCGGCCTGTCAATGATGACGATAGGCAATTTTTAAGATCTGAATTGTCTAGTCTTGGTCGTTACACAGGTGCAAATGACAAATAAAGTTGTAAATGTTGATCCGTTATGTTTTTTTATTGTTTTAAATGTAAACCCTTGCATCTTAAAGCATTTAAATTGAATTTACATTTGTATTACATCATGATGATAAAGAAGCAGTATATGAACCTGAAAAAAATGAAGAATTATGATTTTGTTTATTATTGAAATGCATTTTGTTATTGATGCCAGGTTTTACGTTTTTTTAAATTTTGTTTTGTTATGGTTTCATTTTCTAAATGTTACAAATTCTTAGGCCAGTAAACTGCTCTTGGTTCCCATATTTGCCTGTGAAGTCAGTTGAAAAATAGAATCTTTCATTACATACAATCAATTATCTTATTTTACTCTTTGAATTAATATATCAATATTTTTAATTACTGCTGTTAGGGCCGAGTCATTATTACTTAATGGGACAATTAAAGTGAATCAGTGTATATAACTGGTATTTGCCCCCACGGGTTTTTGCCGTCAAACATATGAAACCCCACATTTGTAAATCCTGTACATATTTATGGGTTCAAAAATCATGCATATGATTTTACAAACATGAAATATATGCCTGAAATCAACTTCCGTTCCCCAGTTGTTCTTAATATGGCACATTCATTTCCACATGCCCTTGTATTATTAGCATAGCATTGTACTGTCAATCAACAAATTTGCAAAAATATAGCTATATGAATGAAACTATGAATGAATTCTAGTTTTTCCCCAGTTTATTAAATGCAATAAACAAAATGTAATACAAACTGTATACTTATTAACTTGTCATGATATAAATGGACTGATGCTATGTTATTTTGAGAAAAAAAAAATGAATTTATATTGCATTTTTTCCGAAAATAAAAGTTAGTGGTTAGTCGAAAGACAATTAAACATAATATGATTCAATCTTTTTAAAGGGTTTCATATTCCATTTCCAAATTGCTTGCAGTGGCTCAGATAATTGCTCTAATATAAGAGCCGATGAGGTATTTTACTAAATGAATTTCTAAATTCAATTAATAGCACCAGTCCTTTTATCATATTAACTTTGAATTTTTAAGCAGTCCAAATTCTTGGGGAAGGCATACTTAAATGTTTTCCATCAAAAAACTAAAATCCTCTTCAAAAGCATTTTTTGAAATATGAGCAATACAATTGCATGTGTTGAGTTGACATATTAAACTAGGTACAAAATTTCCAGATATTTTTATACAACCAAATGATTGATCACATACCAAAGAAAAAAGATCAGGACATTCTACCAACATTTATTAAGAAATATAAACGCTTGCCACGGGCTTAGCACAACATTACTACTTGTGTGACAATTAAAGATAGACGCGTATATACTGGTACTATAGCACTTGGCATGCAGAAAATGATGTGCTGTATTTATTTATATTTTTAGCAATGCATTGGATTTTACAAGATGAAGTCAAGGCTGATACAAATCGCCTTCCGTTCCCAGTTGTTCAAGACATTCTAATGTCCGAGGAATTTCTTACAACAACAAACAAACTTCTTTACATTCGGAGAAAGCTCATTATGACTTCAAGCAGCATAAAATTGACGTCCTCACTTACGTCGGGGCAACGATCTAATCCTCTATGGGCTATAGCACGAAAAATGCGTTTGACAGCTTCGAATTTTGGATTAGTGTTAGCAGCCATCAAAAGAAATAGGTATGTCACATTTTATTACTTAACCACTACTGCTTTATAATGGTGTCAATGAGGATGAGTATATAAATGTCTGTTTCTTGTTGAAACATAATTTTTTCTATTCTACATTTTAGCTATCCTCCATCTCTTTTCAAGACACTGCAGAGCACTTACAATATGGAGAAAAAAGCAAGTATTGCATGGGGGATTTCAGGAAAAATCTGCAGTCGACAAGTATTTACTACTTGGCGGCTCAATAATTGACACAGGTATTTTTTGTTTTTTGATTACTAAAGTGCATAGCAATTTTAGATAGAAAATTTTGTGATGGAGATGAATGATGGGTGTTTTATTTAGCAATCGTTTATTACTTGCTAGGTATCTGGCTACATGAGAGCGGCGTACTCGGAGCATCTCCAGATGGCATAGTGACAGTGCCAGCGCAGGATGATTATGTCTTTAAAATGGATGGGTGTTGTACAGTGCCACAGATAATTGAAGTCAAATGTCCCTTTAATGCAAAGGATATGACGATTGAAGAGGCTGTGAAAACATTGAAAGGATTTTGTCTAGGTAACTTCTTGTGTATATATAAAGCGCAATAACAGTGGATTTCAATTAATTTTGTGCGTACGTATTGCATAAATGGAACTACATCATAAAGTGGCTACAGTATTTATTCACCACTGGTTCTGCCACTAGATAAGTAAAGCACCACACATTAAATAATCATAATACTTGGTCTCCATACCCTAATGAAAATTATGTAGAATATTGCAGGTTATTCTTCATTTGATAAAATTGTAAAATTATGAAACTACATGTATTTTATTTGAAATTAAATATACTATTTCAAGCACAATGACATTTGACTTTGATTTTTTCTAGAAATCAAGCCAAATGGCTACACCTTGAACCAAAAGGACATGGTGGTCATACGCATTGGAAAAAGACAAAGACCACTTCTACTACCATCAGGTTCAGATACACATCACAGGTTCTACAATGTTAATACAATGTTAATGGCAATATTTTTTTTATCTTAGTTGATTATATATTTTTAGTGCATTTCATGAGTTTTATGTTAACTTTTACGATTGTTAAAATAAGTACTAGGTATTTACTATTAATTCAATGTTGATTTTTTACTATTTCAAATTATGTGTGAATTTTGTAAAATTTGTAGATAAAACTGCAATTGAATTGGCTATTTGCTAATGAAATAGTGTGTATCTTCACTACCACTGATCGCTAGGGTAAAGCGTAAGAAGTGACGTATATAAATACAAGGCAAAGTCTGTTTTCTCCCATTTATTGTTTCAATTACTCAACCACAGTTTCTTGGTCTTATTTGAGGACTAATTTATACATATACATATCTAAAAATGAATGAACTTATTGCATCAACACAGTAAGCAAAGTATTAATGGCTGTCACACGCATGAACATTATGAACATTATAATTATAGTCCAGGAAGAAAATTCACCAAACAAAATGTCTTTGTCCCCAAATCATTAAATGAGAATACATTTTATAAATATTTAAAAAATAAGAACAAAAGTGTACTGTTTCCAAATATATATTTTTTTAATAGCAGAAAAAACAGTTTTTAACATGTTGAACAAAATGGCACCTCACCGGCCGTGTTTTTTGAGCATGGTAATAGTAGTACAGATTGTAGATGGCAGACTCTAGAAAATAGTTATCTAGCTTTTTCTAATATTAGAAAACTCCAGCAATGATTAACCTTTGTGTAAAACAATGTTTCATATATTCATTTTCAAATTTACACTACTATTAAATAAAAATATTATAAACAAAAAAGACAAACATTAACAAATTGCCAAATGAAATGATTAATCTCCATCGGGTTCCATCGGCCCAAACAGTGCAAAACATTCCACAAATAAGCCAGTCCAATCAGACGGATACGTTTTTTAATGCATAATCCCATGTTTTCACGTCAATCATGTCAACAATTACAGTTACACACGGTCACAGGTTTATCCAGATCTAGTCCATCAGTCTCAGAGTACAGTTATTTGTGAAATTGTGTGTAGACTTCATTTTCGTCAATATTCCCATTCATTAGATCTGGACATGACAACCAAGATGAATTTTTTTGAAGCGATTGAAAAATTCGCATATTAGCTATGGATAGACAGAAGGAACGTAACGTCGTAATATTAGCTTTTAACACAGATTTGCCAAACTTTTCAATGAGTCTCTCTGAATAAAGTCCTGTATAGTTCGGATGTTTGATCCTGGGTATGTATCCTTGCTGTTGATCTGTCAATTCCACTATGTGTGAGTTATATTCCAGAATTTACAGCGGTATGAAATTTTGCAGACCATGGACATGGTCCATGGAATAACTTTCTAATCAATGTCACGATCACAAACAGGCTTCTAACTACACGTGCATCGTCCAAACTTTCCTCCTTGCTTCTCTAACTTTTCTTGGTCACACCAGCATTTATTTTGCAATGATTTATTCTATTTTATAAGTAGAAAAATCGGAAAAATATGCAGCATGTCCATATCCTGTATTTAGAAATTATCCAACAATGGCCGGGAGACGCTAACCCGTAGTCTCTATCACATTCATTTACTACGGTGAACTGAGTGAAGCGAACTGAGTCAGCAGGCGGCTGTCGATAGAGACTATGCAAGCAATTACTGCTGAGAGGGGGGGTATGATGGTTGTTGATTGCCTAGGACTCCAAACACCAAGCATTCAGGATTAGACTTTCAAAACTTTCATACATTTTTAAAACATGATTTTTTTAAATGCACACCAATGCAGTTATCTTTATACACCAATAGAAAGAGAAAAAAAGTTAGGAACAAAGGTATATTTAGTTTCCAAATAGAGTTTGGTTAGAAGCAGTTTTTAGCAAGCGGCAATAAAAAATTACCCACTTACTTACTTAAAACAGCTTACGGTAGCGGAATTTTGTAGACTTTTTTCGTAGGCTGTTCCATCAATCGCCCCGCTGTTCTAACTACTTTCACCCAAAAAATTCTAAATTTTGAAATCTATCTCCCTAAAAATATCCACTATATTTGCACTTGAAAATAGTATGGAATCCTTTCAAAATACCGTAGAAGTTCAAAAATAAGCTTTTGGGCGGGCCAACAACAGGGCAATCGGCGCCAAGAGGCGAAAGGCACAGATTTGCCTCAGAGTAAAAAAAACAACCATGCTTTGACACGCCCACTCCTCACGGAGTGAATATTAATATATAAGATAGTAAATTTTAACCTTCCATTAAAGGACCTAAAATCTCGGGGCGATAGAAGGATATGCATTTTTGCAGAGTATAAATGTGTTATATGATGATACTACATGTTCATTATAGATATACTTATATAGCTGTTGTACTGTATTATAATTTATCCTCATGTTTCATTCTCATAATGTTCTTCCTATAGAGTGCATCTGACATTATTATGCTGTAAGTTGATTCATATTTAATGTTGATTCTTTTTCACTAATTGTTATCGTATATATATACCATTAACAGTGTCTTAAGTTTACTCTGTTTTCATTTACAGAGTTGTCATTGCTTTCAATAAAGACAGTAAAAGAGTCGTTCTCATTTAATTACAAAGTTGTTTAGGGTTTGCTCATTTTTATAGAAGATTCATTTCAAATTTTCCATCAAACGGCGCACCATTGACTCAGTTAACGAAGCGTCATACAAACAAGAAAAACGTGTAAAAATGCCAAAAATCAATGCTGTGTTATACCAAAGGGATGAGAATGGTAAGTTGAGGGATGTTGCTTATGCAAGTAGGATATTGAATAATGCTGTAAGAAATTACGATGTACCAACAATAAAAAATTTAACTGTGAAACTAAGAAGAAAAAGAACCCCATACTGTGACGACGTTATTGCTAGAGAGACAGATTGCAGGCATTTTGTACTGTACAAGGTAAAATGTTCTTGGAGATGAGGTAAGAAGGGTTGGTGTTCTGACAATTTGCAAGAGATAGTGTTGAAAAAGGTCAATGAAGAAATTGGTTATCTGGGACGTGATAAAACCCTTAGTGTTTGTTGTTCAGGATAGATTCTATTGGGTGGGACTGAAAAATGTATGAGGCAGTATGTAAAAAATTACAAGAGGTGTATTTGTGCTAGAACCCAACACCCTCCTCATCGAGCTCCCTTAATTTCTGTGCAATCCATACAGTCTTTGGAATTACTGTGCTTAGACTTTTATGTTTGGAAGCTTCTGGAGAATATTCAAATATCTTAGTTTGTACTGATCATTTTAGGGGGTTATGCGTGGGCGTTTCCTACTAGGATTCAAGAAGCCAAAACAGTAGTGAAATTATTATATGAGCATATCATTTTATCATTTGGAATTCCAGCTAGTCTTCATTCAGACCAAGGTGGATCATTTGAAGCTAAGGCTGTTTGTCAGTTATGTAATTTATTGAACATTTCCAAATCCAGAACCACTGCTTATCATCCAAATGGGAAATGGGAAAACTGAAAAATGTATTCAACTTTGTTATCCATATTAAGAACGTTATTAGAAGAGAGAAGAAGAGTAGATGAAAAGATGTGGTTACCAGTCTGGCTCATGCATACAACTGTTGTACCATGAAAGTAGTGATTTTAGTCCTTTTATTCTCCTGTTTGTTTGTAAACCGAAATTAAGGTTGGAGGTAGCTTTTTTTGGTTTAAATGACAATAACATTTACTCTCTTTCAGCAGTTAAACTTGTCAAGGATTCCCTTTCATTAACATATGATCTTGTTAGCAAAAAGTTCAAATGTCTCGGTCTAGGCAGAAAAATTATTCTGATATGAAAGTAAAAGTAGCAAAACTAGAAGTTGGTGATTTAGTTTTATGTGAAAAATATTGGTCTTAAAGAAAGCAGAAACTGGGAGACAAGTGGAAAGAGAGGAAATCTTTGTTGTGATTGAGCAACCTAATACTGAGGTGCCAGTGTTTAAAATCAGACTAGAAAATGCTAAGATTGAAAAAAAATGGTACATAGAAATTTACTGTTGCCATTAGCCTTGCCAGTGAGTTGTAGTGATCTTGAGCAGAAACCTCCCGCTGAGATCAAAGATGACTTGAATAAACTACAAGCAGAAATTGGGGTGTTTATGTGTTTTCTGAATCATCATGTTCAGAAATCGTATTACATATGCTTGTTGATAATGATTCTATTTCTGATGTTGCATATGAGGAAGTGCTCTCCATAGTATAAACTTCCCTGGTCATCGCATGAAACCTGAAACTGAAAATGGCGGGGGTGCTGGTCATACAGCCTCACAGGAGGCACCCACTGAGAACTGGACATATTGCCCCCACTGAGGTGACGACAGAAGTTTTTGTGTTTTGTGTGGAAACTACTACGGTTGTGACGACAACCATTGGTCATTGACCTTCTGAATAAGTACAAGTTGTGTGTACAAGTGTGGGACTATGGATGGATGGTGAATCTCTGGTATGGTGTTAGTGATGATTATGTGGACATGTGAAATGTGTGTGTGGGAGCGGGGGGGAGTGTGACAGTATGTGGTTTTTAGTGATAAGGATGAGATGGTCGATTTTGTGTTGTGTTGATAGAGCTGATATTATATGATTAATTATTAATTAAGATGCCGGATCTCTAGTGTTGTATTTTTGTGGACAGAGCTAATATTATATTATGATTGATTATTAATTGGTGATATTTATCTCATAGTTTTTGTTAGTTAAGTCATTTTTTTTGTTAGTGTTTGTTAAATCTGTTTTCTTTTGTGTTGTTTGCTAAATAGTTAGTATTTCTTTTTGTTTTAGTTGTATGGTTTAATGTAGATTGGGGGGAATGTTATGATTTTGACTAGCAATATGCTTTGGTTGATAATAGGGTTGATGTTGTTGCTTCAAAATTTCACTTACCTAAATGTCATTTCAACCCTGCTCAAATGATATATAAGACTCTATGTTTAACGTTATTATTCATAGTTTATTTTGTTACATACTTTTAGTTTCCATTTATGATTAGATCCTTTG
>CM032659.1:17128990-17221489 GCA_019095985.1 Streblospio benedicti
TAGTCTCTATCAATGCTCGTCTCTTTGGTTTGTTTGTCTAAAGAAAATCCCGGAATCCACGTATATTCTTGTTTTAAAACTACACTTTGAACTTGTTTTTAGTGAAAGCTCACCTGAAACTTTTGGATATTCTCATGTCCTTTTGACCCAAAATGCACCCTAGTCTACACACGATTGTGGTGTGAAGACTATGATGTGAAGACTATGGTGCATTATGGGTCAAACGGACATGAGAATGTCCGAAAGCTTCAGGTGAGCTTTCAGTGAAAACAAGTTCAAAACAGGTGTAGTTTTAAAATAAGAATATCAATGAAAACTTGAACAAATGAGCCTCCAACATATATAATTCATAGATATGAAAACTCGTGTATGACCGTGATTACCGAAATGATGCGCCTCTCGCCCCTCACGTCCGGCTTCCGGAAGCGGCGCCGTCACGCCAACGACACCTGAGGGAGGAGGGTGAACGGGGAGTGAGTCTACAATGGCGGCGGGCGGCGACGGGGGTGGGGAGTGAGTCTAGCGGCGCGGGTGTGGCGGGATGCGCTGAGGCGGTAGCGAGGGGGT
Organism: Streblospio benedicti; assembly: GCA_019095985.1. NCBI lineage: Eukaryota > Metazoa > Annelida > Polychaeta > Spionida > Spionidae > Streblospio > Streblospio benedicti. The sequence goes on from CM032659.1 coordinate 17,129,558, forward strand.
GATTGCAGTAACGCCCGTGGAGCCGCAGAGTCGCGTGGCCTGGATAGTACGTGCTCTGTGAGGATACCGCAAGAGGGTGAGTGCTGCAGGGCGAGCAGTATGGCGCGTGGTGCAGGGGGCTTGGTCAGGTGGGGAGGGCTAGGGTGGGGTGGGGGATGGTAAGTTTTTGGTAGTCAGTACTGTGGGTGGGTGTACCTTGTGCGTGGTGTACATGTATCTACTAGAGGTTGGGTGTGTCATCGTAATTATTTTTTATTGTAATGATGAGATAATCCAATTGTGAACTGTGTTTTTAATGACTGAAAATTCAAATCTGTTGGTCAGAGAGACGCTTGCTTAGATTGTATGATCAGTGTCATCGTTTTTTCTTCAATATTGCGTCCACGCTGGTTTCGTCTGTCTAATGTGCGTGTGTGCGTGCGTGCGTGCGTCTGAGGAAGGTAGGGATGTTGGGTTTGTCAATGTCGATGTCATAACAGTGTGTGCTGTGAAACTTGCATAATTGATAAAAATAAAACGTTGGGGTTTTCGCACAATATATTTATGTAATACTTATATGCCACACCTTAATGGTCGGGTAAGACATTTATTGGTAGTTGGTATTATTCTATGCGTGGCACAGGAATTAGACACATGGGCCCACACATGCATACCACTAAGAGACTCATGTGGAAGGGGTGTCCCTGCCCGCCCCATCCCATATTACCAGCAATAGGCTGTACTACATACCAGTGCCCAAACTTTCCCAAAACCGCAAGAAATGTTGTCCCGGAAGAGAAACTGCCGTGGCACAGCTCGGTGAAATATCCACACAGCTGCGATGTTGCACATATCTAGCCTTGAATCCTGCTCGTAAAGACTCGACCACGCGCCAAAGGGGATCAGGCCCGCAATAACAGGCCTCATTTGCATACGGTGGTTTGATAAGTGGAAAATATGTCGGCAATTTACAAACCCTTGCTAAACACGATGTATATGTGATGGTAATTTGCTATTTCCAAATATCACCGGGGTAAAGTCATTGCCCGTAACTGTGAAGCTACGACATCTAAGATGGAGGTGGAGTTCAGTCTGTGTGTTTTCCTGTTGATTTTTGCGGTTTCAAGGGATAAAGCCATACGATTTAATAGCTATGTTTCAACACAAGGTGTGCAGAAATAGACCACACATTGAGGGTATATGAAACGTATCATTGGGTCCACAAGTCATGCTTTTAAAATATCACCATATTGCTTCTATAACATGGTGTTACGCCAACAAGTTCAGGGGTTACCAGGTACGTTCCATTATTCAGCGTAAACCACGGCTTATATAGAGTCCATTCACGGAGGTAGCCAGACTTTGTAAAAAAAAGGCACGCACAAATTGCACGTGTGGTGTTAAGCACATTGCGTGTCGTATCATTTAATTTCCCTCTAATCATTATTAAATTTCTGACAAATATTTATTTTCATATTTTGAAAATATAATCATAGAGTATTAGGAATAATTTCAGAGATTTCTTCAGCTCACTTTGTTTTCATTTTAGTATTTATATTTATTTTGTTACAATGAAATACCAGTACATGTACAACTTAATTTCAAGATATTGTGACCACTTGTGTCAAAGATACGTTCTCAAGCAAATAACTTAAACCACAACACTGAAAAAGGTTACTTACTGTCAACACATTTGTCAGCACACTTTATCTTTCTTTTGAGTTAATAAGCTATTAAAACAACTGCAATTGTACCAAGTGTGAGCACAAAATTGGAAGCACCCCAGTAAACTATATCTTACCAAAAGGCTGGTCCAATCATTTGTTACTTCAAAGCAACGTTAGCTTAGGCCTTCACTTAACAGGTTAATAGTTAACTAATACGACAACTTTTATTGTGCCAAGTGATACCACTAGCAGGTTCCACAATTGTGGATAATTAACCTTAAATATTGTATATATATATTTGAAGCAGCAAATCATTTCTCCACAATGGACACTTTAGTGACTTTTTTCCAAAGTTTAAAAAATTGTATGTTACCAGAAAACGGTAAATCCCAACACAATTATGGTGGTTTTTCAAAAAGGTACGTACGAGCGTACTGTGCGTATACATATGGTACTCAATGATTTCATTGATGAAGTTGCTCGATCCATATACATTTCTAAAAGAGGTGCATTTAGATACTGCAGTAAATGCATACAATAAGAACACGGACGTTTGCATCGAGACATCCATTCAACCGCAGCTTTGTTCCCAACAGTCCAACTAAAAATATATCCGCTACCTGCATAAATTCTACTTGTCTTGTATCAAATACAGATCAGATGCTAATTGTGCAAACCACAGAACTGATGTCTCCTTCTTGAAATTCACTACCTCAACATTGTGCCCACATTTTTCATCTTAAGGATTTCATAATGGTGCAGCGAAGAGTTCATAATGATTTTTGAGCAACGAATCGGCCACTTTTATTGCTAAGATGAATTTAACAAGAGTTTCTATGTTGTGACTTTCAGGGGGCTGAATTATCAAAACCATAGCACAGAAATTAACCATGCTTACTCTCAAATTTTGCAAAGCATCTAATCCTTCCTGTGTGTGGCAATTTGTTTAATGGCAGCAAAGATTTGACTGAACTGCTTTCATTAAAATACCCCACCACTATTTTATAGCACTTTCATGAAGAATTGTATAATATCAATTTACCCAAAGAGAATCTTGGCGAAATTAACTGCGCAAGCATTCTCTGCTGCATTCTCAAAAGCTCATTTATAGTCAGGTGTGACGTCATCAGTGACGCAAGCAACGAGAGGCAGGTGCCTGGATTTAGCCAGATATTTGCTCCATGTGACGATATTACTACACACATTCACTTGTAGATGGGTTGGCCAATGGTAGAAATGAAAATTTTGCATGATAAATCATGATTTTTATATCTATTTTGCGGTCATGATTCAAGTCATACGTTGCATACACTTTTGGTGTGAATGAGATACCCATGAACCAGCAACGATGATCAATCATGTTAGTTTGTCTCTTTCATTTTCTTGCTGTTAACTATTCTAAAACGATCAAAACTGTTCTTTACATATCTTTATTACATGTTTCAAGTCAACAGACTCCTTCTCAAATACAAATGATGATATTATACACAAGTATGTAAAGAAAAGTTTTGATCGTTTTAGAATAGTTAACAGCAAGAAAATGAAAGAGACAAACTAACATGAATCCATATGCTGTCTACCAAGTTACTAGAATACTTTATAGATGATCACTCAACTTTACATATATTAATGGTCAGTTGTGGCATCATCGCCCCATCATATTTCCTCTCTCAACAGCCCCGGAGAGCATATATCCACCCAATGCCTCACTGGACTTGCACCATATTACCTGTCTGAACTCTTACAACCATACTCACCACCTAGATTACTGCGGTCTTCAAATAATCGATTACTTAAAGAATTTAGATCAAGAACCAAGTCTTATGGTGATAGAGCATTTAAAACAGCAGCACCTAAATTATGGAATAAACTTCCACTGTCCATTCGACAATCCAAAACTCTTGCATCCTTTAAATCACAACTAAAGCACCATTTGTTTAAGGAGGCCTACAAGCGTACATGAACATTTAGTGGAATTTACGCTATATAAATTGTATTGTATTGTATTGTAAGTATGGCTGTAGTAGCGCTCGGTCCTTATATTATCACTCACACCCACGTTCATTCGTCAGACAGTTTAAGAATAAAGCCTGTTAGATTAGCAGTTTGGAGTCAATGACTTAGTACATGCACTTTCTATGCCCTTTCTGTTTCAACCTCTGCACTACCTATCTTTTCCCGCCCTTTAAGCATGTTGACACCCGTGAACGTGTCTCTACATCAAACCACAACCTCATCAGAAGTAACAAAAACATCCTGATGAAACTCAACATTGGCCAGCATTGGCCTATACAAAAGGGAGAAAGTGAATTTGGGCAAAATACATATTGGCCACAAGGGATGCAGGGAATGGCTTGTGTATTAGAGGCCGTAAAGCGGTTATGCTGGCAATTGTTTGCAAATTGCTGAGCAATCTATATTGTGCGAGTGAAATAAACTGTATATGCCAAAGCTGTAGCCGCTAGAGAAATATTGGTGGAGCCCTCGCTTTTGCATTGAGAGTGTGTCTGTATTAAAGAGCGCTACCTCCCATGACAATGTCTACCACTCAGGATCTGTAAATTGATGATTCTAATGTGTGAAAAAGTGGGCACCTGTTATATTAGACTAGGTTAGTTTTATTCAGGAAAACATGTACAATAAAATATAAATAGAATAGAACATAATACGATATCACATGTAATCACAGGTCATGATTGCCACATGATTCTCCTTGGATAACACATGAAAGCGTACGTCTTGTATTTCTTATTTACAATGTGATCCTCAAAAACATAATGAAGACTACAGGCTAGTGTTGCTACGTACGCACGTAGTGCCGAGAAATGTCAACACATAAATGAAATTGAGGTTCAGATATCTCCTAACTCCTCCGATATCTATGCAGTGCTAAGACACTCTGCTCTGTAACTGGATGTGTTCATTTAAAGTGTCTGTGTACCCCATCAACATTGTACATATTTTAACTGTGGGCAATTAATGGATAAGGTCTCTGTCCTGTCCAGTGTCAATGTTAATGGAACACAAATCCGATGATAGGATAAAGACACAAACGCAAGGACCCATGTAAATCACCCCACACGTGAAGCCACATGCGTCCGTGCAAATAGGAAATCCCCCACTGACGTGCTGTTCAAAAGGCTGGAACTATTCAATTCCGGTTGCATTACAGGCAAAGTGGGAAAACATGATGTCCTACACTACAAAGATTAAAACCTGTCAATGGTTTATAAACATGGAAGAAAGATATAAATATGCAAGTTGGTGCGAGAGATAGCAAATATTACCTATCATTAAACACACATGATGCATTCCGTACACGCGTCCTCCTAATAGTTGATATCAAAAGGTGGGAATTGTTATATAATGTAACATAGAGTAGGCCTATAAGAGTGCAAATACGATCGTGCACAATAGTTTGCAAATTGGTGAATTGTGTTTGGCGGCGGTAAACTTGATTATCACTGTTCCTAAGTAAACAGGCTTTTTGTGAAAAAAGCAACATTGGTTATGAATATTTCACGTCCTCTGAGTCTGAGCTTTATGGCTGCCAACTAAAAGGGTAATCACGTGATTAATAGGTGTAGGGTATATGCCTGTTAGGATATTTCCCCTTTGCCTACCCCAGACAGTTTTGTTAGAACAACTTATGCAGTCCCATTTCTTCTATGATACCTAGTTATTTAAAAAAAAACTTTAAGATTAAACAATTAGTTTACTTCTTGAATCTTTATCTTACGGCGAGTAAGTTGTGATGTGTCACAGTATTTATTCTGTAGTGACTGTATAACATGATGATATAATGGATTTGTTCATCAATGTTGAACACCATTGCAACCCACCCTTTCATCATTTGAGTACATTATGTTAAGATTTTTTTCTACAACTATTATATACTTCACACAACTTTAACAAGTATGTAAAGCATTAGCATGTGGCTGAGGCCGTGACATCTGTTTGCGGGCTTCCTTCCTCCCATGGGCCTGTGGCTTACTGCACGTGGGAGAATAATTCACGTGGATGTGACATTTTACTTGACATTTGAACAGCTTCTAAAGAGGCGGGGCTTTGGGGAAACGTGTGAGGTGGATGATGGGCTGGCTGGTGAAAAGGAGGAGGAGGGGAGGAGAGGTAGTTTATTTCACACCAACAAAATGTGCATTAGCAATTTTAAACAGGTACTTAAAACTTACCTAAAATGCTATATTAAAATGTAATTGATGCTGAATAAATACTTAAGTCTTTCAAAGGCCTCCTTATCAAATACAGTTTGTGTTAAAACCAACATCACTCATGCCATTGATCAGACTAAGTGACACAGTGAGAATTGCTACTTCTTCAAGCTATATCTTCATATCAAGAGATATAACTCAACTCAAAAGATCAGACCACCATCGCCATTGATATCGGTTCTTGCATTTCGAGGCTTGTGTGGGTGGTTTTAGCTGCTTCTATATGACCCTACATGCATTTACTGCATTTTTTCTTCACATCACCCAAACAATGCTGTTGTTTATGGTAATGCGGCAGTTGTCATGTACTTCCTCTACAATGAGAAGTTGTCATCTTAAGTCCTGACTTATGTCACTAGTGTCTGTGTTTATTTCTTTGTTGTTTGACAGCTGTGAATATTTAGGGGAGGCAGATTGTTAATTCTAGAATTTCAGTTTGCCGTATTGTGTTTTGATTTAATTTTATTACACTTCCAGAAGTACATGTATCTTGTCTTGTCATGTAGAACGGATTCTTATAACACTAATTCTACTTTTTGGAGACTGTTGATGTTTTGATGATATCTATTCTATAGAAATGTTAATATTTCATGACGTTTTGCACAATATATAGTAGAAAGTGTATTAAAAATTAAGATGCATATTAACACCTACAAAACAACTTCGGGAATAAGACCTTTTTCATAGCATCTGAGGCAACCTAAAACAATAATCTCAAAACTCTCAACAACTAAAACAACATGGGAGGCAGTTGCCTCTCTTGCCCCTCTATGCACATGTAAGTACGGCACTGCAAAGCGTACCGTATGTATCAGCTGTACTCTAACAACCCAGCACTAAACATTATTATGCTTCCATCCGGCAATACCACGCTCGTCATGCTGTCGTTGCCATTAATGTTGATGGCCAACACTAAAGCATAATTGACGATAAGCGCCCTTCAAAATGACCGTTACGGTGGTGGGGATGCAGCCACCGTTGTCGCATGGCAGTGGTTAGGACGGCAAACAAATGGCATTGATGTGGTGCTTAGAATAATAATGGATAGCATATGCTGGCCATTAGATGACTTTAGAGTTTACACTTGTGCATTGTTTGACTTTTACACTGAATTTGTGAAACTTTTCCAATTGGGTGGAGCCCTCATCCTGCATTTTTAGATGGCTGAATTTGACGCTCCCGAGTTCCATGCAAGTAGCTTTATAAATTGAAATCACAAGATTTGGCATCCATTCGTATATCAGCCCTAAATGTAGTGGCATACTTGTATTTACTTAACTTGCACAAGTATACTACACGGCAAAAGCATGCTCCCATGGTCAATAGTTACATAGTACTGTATGTGTGGTGTTCCTCCGTACAGACGTGCCTGCAATACACTTGAATACTCAAAATAATCAAGCACACGTCTCCACAAATTGCTGTTGGCACTGTAGGCTTACATACATGCATGTTCCTGTTGTCTGTCGTGTAACATCACGTACACTGCACCTGCCCCCCACTATATATGGATCAAGGTCAAGGTCAGCAGAACAAAACCCCGTTCCTTAATCTTCATTGCAGGCCTATCATCATTTTCCCTTGCAGCGTCTGCATTTTGCCGAAACATAATCAACAGTTACATGGACTTTACGAGAGCGGGGCAGATGAAGGCTCCAGTTTATGGCCAAGACGCCCCCTTAGCCTTGCTCTGGTTAATCAAGAGATATTTGCCTGGACACTGTCGCCATTGCTTGCGTTTAATGTCGTCTCCACTCTGCAATCGGTCACCGAACCTTCTAGATTGTCTCCGATGTATCAATACTGCATACGTTTATTTCAAACACACATACACAAACACACATAAACAACGTTTTCATGGCCACCAATATGAGACCCAATCCATCAAAACTAATAACGTCAGCCTGAGAGCTCGCCGATCGTATATCACTCACTTCAATGGAAAGTAACGTGATTTCCCCTTTCTTGAACACGTTCGGTGTCACGTGCCACACCCAATCCATCCACCAGGCTTTGCTGCGGATTTTGTGGGACATGTCTTTTTGGTGCTTCCGTGTTATATGAGAAGCTAAATACTGCTCAGGTTGCCAATTTGAAATCATTGTCCGTTGGGCCCTACAATCACATTGGTTGGCTGCTTTAAATTAGGCAAGCTTATAAACTCAAATGACTGAACTCAAGTTTCATTGATATGAGTAATATTTTGCTGTATTTTATGTTCATGCAATGATGGCGTTAACATGAAGGTTCTGTAGCTTTCCAACATTGCACATCTGCTAGTCATACACAGTTGGGGAATAAACCAAAAAGGCAGGAAAATTCTATAAGATTTCAGAAGTATACTTGAAGGTCTGTCGCTTTTCACCCACGTTAAAATGTTGTCTGAATAAAGCTTAGGGCACACCCGGCAGTACTGCCTCCCTATTGCTTCTCTACTGTCAAAATTTCACGTCGACCGTGTGGATCGGTGTGTGTCTAGAACCGTGAAAGTCGCGCAAAAGTACGATTTGGGAGGACATAAGGAGACTGTAGCAACGGTTTGACATTTCAAAGTCTGCCTTAGAACCAAGTTGCAGATTGTCCACTTCCTGTTGACTCCCACTGTGAGCATCGTCAGCACACAGCGCAATCCGTGACACTGTCACTCAGGTTCAAGTGTACATTAATAAAGCAATCTGCTTCAGTCGTAAGCAATTGCTCAGTGGCACGAACACGTCAAATTGTTCCACAACATACAATTACGTATGGTTTCAGCTTTTGTGTGAATCACAGAGGTCCACGCGCCTGGTGTTTCACATGGGGAATAGAGGATGTGGATGTTTGATGTTGGCTCTTTGTAGTACTAATATACTGCCTGCCGACTTGTGAGCATGAAGACGTTTGTAATGTTACAAAGGGAGTCATTCACTTTTGCATCATACTTCATGAACCATTAAAAAACTCTTAAACAGACGCCAACAGTAGCATAAAAAAGCAGATGTCCGAAAAATAGCTGTAACATAATATATCCACCCAGCTTCCATAGAGAATTTATGTGGCCAATGGCATGCTCATATTGCGACTATTAACACGGCGCTGCCTTCTAATAAATGTCATTTGTTACTTATCTCTTTGAGGGGCTCCTTATTCGGGCATGCCCTTGTAAATGTGGCTGTCTGTGAAGGATGATGAGCCGCTTGAAGCTCGGGCCTTAATCAGTCTCCACATTCATAGTGAATGTCTATGCTCCAAGATGAATGAGGAATAAATGAACGCTTCGTGTTTCAAAGTGAATGTTGTTTTTTAAGAAGCTTTGGTTAAAACACACCCGTGGGTGCATATAGGTTAGTCCCTGACACTAATTTATTTTGATTGCTGCATGCAATAGTAGATTTATTGATTGATCGTAATCTCTATAATTGCTCACATAAACACTATTGTAAACCAAATAAATTACATTGTCGGTGCGACACTTTTTTGTAGCCGTGGTTAGATTAGTAGTTACACAAAGCCAATATCATATGAATCGAGGGTGTTCAAATATACATTCGTACGAGATTAAATACATCTAAGGAAGAACCCAAAAGGAAAAGAAAAAGAGACAATCACATTAAGAGGGAAGCTGCAGTAAAGGAGAATAACAATAGGCGCGCATGCATCACTAGGGTGAGACGAGACATTCATCGTGCCGTCAGCCGCAATTTGTCACGAGGTTCCGCCCGGGGTGTCCTCGCGTGGTGTGATCTCCAGGGAGGATGTTTCCCGGTCCTCGGGGACAGGTCTGCTCGGGGTGTTACCGTAAATGTGCCTGCTTTAGAGCTTTTGCCTTCACGCAACCTTTTCCCTTCTCTATGGGGTCTTAAGAAGTTTGATAATGGTTTGCGTTGACGTACATTCTAAAGGATTTATGTCTTTAATACGGAGTGACTATACTCTTGGAATGTCCTACTTCAAACACTTACAAGATGTGAAGGAAGTGAGTTTTATACATTTTTCATTGTGGCTTTCGACCTCACATACACTTGGAACATCGTCGATGAATGAGCCTAAACCACCTAGTGACGGAAAATGCGTGTAAATTGTTGTGAAATGACTGCTTAGCATGTTGAAAGTTTCGTAGATGAAATATGTAATACTTCTTTGTTGGTTTCATAAATTATTCACACATTGCATCATGTACATGTATGTCGTTTTACCCCGGGTGAACTTCTTATGAAATGTCCTAGCATCATACAAGATGAAAATGTCAAACATGAAAACGTTAAACCAGAATATAGCAGGTCAGCCTGACATTGTTACGCTGGGGTCACACATTTCCGACAATTGAACCCGTATCTGCTGTAGCATTTAAATTTGTAGTCTTTGCAACTTGCCATAATTTCTCGTCGCAGACGTTTTTTTGGGGGGAAGATCGCGTTTTCTATTACGTGTATCTCAATCTCTCACCTACTGCAAATAGTAAGATTCGTGACTGTCTGACTGGGGCTTAATAAAGGATGGTAGCAAGTGTGACTGGAGCCGCAGTAACAGAGTTGTCAGTAATGAAGTTGTGACACACAAAAGAATTGAGCCATGGGTAATGAACACTATTATTGTCAGATTTAGTGTATTGCATTCTAAATGGGAAAATGGGAAGATAATTGAGTGGATTTGGCAGCCTAATACGGGGACACGGGTTGGGGCTAGTGAAACTGCAATTGGTTTAGATTTTGATGTTGCCATCGATTCTTAGTGAAGAAGAAAATGATGATGCACATTTTTGTTACATTAATTTGATATTAACTACCGAGGATGATATGTACCGAAAGATTCAATAATATAAATACCCATCATATATTTATTTGGAAATATACTTTGTGACATATCTAATCTGGTAATTAGGTCTTGTAATGAAACCTGTTATCTAAAGAAAATCTGCATGTTAGAGAAGGCATCTTATATATTAGTCTTCACATTTTGGATTCACAATAGTAAATGTTGTGCTTGCTGACGTTGTATGCATAAGAACATAAAAATGCGCGTGGGTTGAAGACACAGGAACGCAGTACAAGTGCCCATGCAACATCCCATACACATTACCTTCTTTTTTTACACCTCAACATTCTTCCTATACACACACTACATGTAAGCACAACATATTGGCCAAAGCACAGTGTATGATCCTGCCGGCATGAGCCATGCATCAAGTGCCCCCTCATCATCAACAGTCCATTACCTCACTGCCGCCGCCGCCGCCGCCGCCGCCGCCGCCCCATCACAGTGTAGTCACATCAATGCTGATGCAGCATCACACGCCGAGTCCCTGGAAGTGTACCAACCAGGTCATTCTATTGGCATTGATAGTGTTAAGATTCTGGATCATGAATCGAAGTGGTTGGAGCGGTGTGTGAAACCTCACCGATGGCACTCGGTAGAACCTGCCGAGAGTGTAGGACAATGTGCTGAACCACAAGAGGGTGAGATGCCAGCTGAAAGACCATACAAGAATGAGATGTCATATTATTATTTTACGAAGAATGCCACATATATGGGTAAAGCTAGATCGGTTTTCAAATAACTTATTGGTTTTCAAAAAAGATATTCAAATAAATAAAGTGTTTGTTTATTTATAAATAATGCCCGTACATATATAATTACGTATAATATATGGGGAAATACTTCTCTGTAACTCGGGGGTATCAGTATAGCTCTGCTCTGTTCGTGATTAATCTAGATGGGAGTTCCGAGTCCAAGACTCATTATTTTTCAGTAGGATGCAAAGAATTACAAATTGTGCATCCCAAGGGACCCATAAAATAATCATAGTTTGTTATGGTTATGTAACCAATGTACTCATTGAATTGGCCCTCGGACTCATTGTTTCAAACTATGGGCATCCTTTGGGACTCATATGGCCAATTTCTAGATTAATCACTGCTGGCAGTCCGTATACACTGCACACGTCTCGGTCTGTATTATATATGTCGTCTGTCTGTGTAAGACATCAATCCACATCAAATTTGACGCTCACATTATGGTTACCATGGTGATGCATTCCAGATGCACACCGGGATCGTTTCGTGTAAACCTCTTTTAAGTAAGACAAATGACTGGTCGGCAAACGATGCCTTCTGCGGTAGCTAGACTTTGTGCTACAGTCACACGACCACTTACGGTAGATGTGGATGCTTGCGGATAACAAATACGTAAGCATCTGCATTAATACGTATATTACGTAAGCATACGTATCTATCCGTAACTCAATGATACGTAGACATGCACAGAAATACGCAGATTCGTCACCAAGATTTTGAAATTCTCAAAACTTTGTTACGGATCACACATACGTAAAATATACGTAAAATACGTAACTCTTACGTTAGTTACGTAAACTCATCCGCGAGGCTCCGTATGATACGTAATCATCCGTATCCCAATACGCAGGGTCCGCAGTAATATGATGATCTATCTCTTTACTGTCAAGTCAGGTTGACAACTGAAATCCTGGGTCTCTTTGCTGCGTATTTTCAGAATATTTACGGATTGTAATTATGCAAGCATCCGCAGGTCCGTATCATGCCGTAAGTGGCCGTGTGACTGTAGTATTAGCCTATAGGCTGACAATAGAATCTAATGAGGTGGGTTTATAGCCATTTCCTTCGTGTTGTTTCCGGTGTGTATACGGGAGAAGAATTATAAGTCTACGTCGCAGGCTGACATTCACTGACATATACAACAGGGCATGGGAAATGCATGAGGCAAGGCGTGATCTTGTCTGAGAACAAAACTCTGATAAATTAGCAACGACAAAAAGCACCACGTTGACCGTTTGGGTGCCAATGATAGGGAATGTGTTACTGAGGCATAGTCATATGTTTGAATGGTTTTAAATACACTGCCCTCAGGTTCTCATCTCCGCTTGTATCCAACCAGCCTGAATATCAGATTTTCTTGATTGAGAAATAAAGAAGCGAAACTATGCTGCAACTGATATGGATCCTATTATATAACATGAGACCTCATTCAGTTGGTCATGCTCAAAATTCACGGCAATAATAAATATTGCACGTTGGATTTTTTTATGCTACATGAATGGTGTTTCCCTCCCGATAATTGTATGCGACGCTAGGTGGAAATTGGTTCATTCGTTATCAAATGATTTGTGGTAGATGGATAATACGTTTGCCCGTGATGAAGGCCTATTTCTCGTATCCTACGGTACTGGAACGTATAGAGGATTAAAATATGTGAAATCGAAACGTAACATTTCGGCAGCGAATGTAGACTATAGGTCGATGGTTGTCTTGTCAATTGGCATGATACAGCATCTTTAGACTTATGACTTTTGAGCCCAAACCTAAGAACAGAAAGATATCAGATGACTTGTCCCGTCTATGACTATCCGTGAAAGGTAGCTACCTCGAACCAGAGGCTAACAGTCCACGCCACTGTGGCGATTTTTTTTTACTCAAGGTGGTTCGAGACATTAAAGTTAAATGTTAGACGTCGCCATGGCCATGTTATTTCGCAACATCACGTGATTAAAATCTACTAGAGACGTGTCATGTGACCTTATAACTGTCTTCAGAAGCTCGCGCAGGAAAGGTCAGATGTGAGAACACGTGTTAGTCTCAAATAAATGGCGGCCATTATGTACTCCACGGGGACACAGCCGGCTTTTGACACAACTAAGAATGCACGGGTGTATTTTTTCTTTCTTCTTTTTTACTTTCATGGGGTTAGCCTCATTATTTTGGCTTTCAAACGCGAAGGGCTTTAGACTCCTTACGGCGATGTAAGCATAGCTTTAATATGGGTGAAAAGCTGCTTACATGGTGGATGGATACGCCGAGTCCCGTGGTGTTTTCCACCCGCTCAGATCTACCCCGGCTATAGGGTACATTTCTGAGGGATTTCTGGTTTAATTCTAAACGAGTCACGTCTTCTCCAATACGCAGATTACATCCTGTTACCTGTGTACTAGCTAGGAACAAACTTTTTTATGAAAGAAAACAGCGTTTAAAGCCTCTTCTAAGAATATCTGCAAGGAGGGTGTTACTACAATGGTTGATGCATGTTTGGCAGTGGTAAAGCTACGGTCAGACCATCCCGAATATGGAAGCCGAATCAGTTGGTGTACGGTAGCCGTTGACAAACGACACTAGAGCCACTAGATCTCATCACGTACGTGGTTTCCAAAGGTAGAGTTCCTCTTTCCACAGTGTACACATTATACCAAATGGTAGTGTAAAATTCCGGTGATTAACCATTCAGGACTGTTTGACTGGGGCTTTTAGTTTACAGATATCAGTAATGTCTCTCTTTGGGCAATCTATGAAAGTGTGTATTATATATTAGAAATGTCTGTAAAATGTGAGGTTAATTGGCAATAATGCTGTATCATGATGGATAAATCCATCTGGGTGACAGAATTCCATTTGCTAATAGATGAAAATGAAACGCCTAGCTTTGGGGATTGAATATTTGATTACAAGCTGTATGTGTGAATGTAATGGAACAACTTTGTTTTGGGAATGTATTGAAAATAGAAATTTTCCCCCATAATGGACGTTGATTTTGCAGTGTATATTACATTCCATAAGGAACATGTGTATCTGTGAAAACCCTTAGGAATTTTCCTAAACCATCACAACTATAACGTAAAAAAAGTGTATATGATCCTGTTTATAGAGACGTGGCTGACACAGTCACAATAGTCCCACCACAGAACCAACCCTTTATTTCCACTAGCATTAACATGACATGGACTACAATACAGCCATGTTTGAAAACCAACCTCACATAAAGCGCATTCAAATAAGTCCAGCCATTGTAGACCGCCTGAGCTCCTGCAGCATCCCTCGAGGGCTATATTTGAATAATCTGTCCACCGTTACAAAGAGCCATGTGGGCAGGCAGTGAAAGCGCATCCCCACCCCCCCCACCCACCCAGCACAAACACACAAACACACGTCTCAGTCGTAGCTCATTTGGCTTGTAGATTCGCCTGTTTTTCTGACACGTTCATTAGCGTCATAGTGTTGTTAGGCCTGTAAAGTTCATGCTTGTCAAGCAGGATGGTGGCTGTGCTGTTGGCTAAACACCTACTTAGACACTTGTGGAAACGTGTGCGTGGGTATCCGTTCTAGTGGTCTCGTCGTGACATACGTAGTTTATTATTCTATGAGCTGAGAGACATAGTATTGATTTGTGTGAAGCTTCAGTCCGGAGCGCATGGATTATTTTTTGTTGTTGTTTTTTTTGGTTAGGTGGAGAGGTAGAATGTGGTAAAATATATCTTACTATGAAGTTTCAAGCTACTATGGTATTCATGCCACATATGTGTCATTGGAGAATGTGTTATAAGCGAAGTACGTGCACCAGTGACGAGTGCAGAGTGTGGTGAGAAGAGTGCAGTGTAGCACGGTATAGCTTATCACATAGACATTTTGATGCACGTACCCATATTAATTAATACGTAGTGATATGATTTTCTCTGACTTGAGCTGGCAGCTGCCAATAGTTTCATTTCTCTTGCCTCCTTCAGCCATCCACTTAGATATGAAAAATGACCACTATTGATGATACTCAAATTGAACATACTGTCATTGTGGCATAGCGTTTATATGTGTATTATGCTCTCAGTGTAACGACAGGCTGGTGCAATGAATACCATCAAGATTACATGAACTTAAAATAGGCATATACATGAAGAAAATAAGAAGCATGTCCAAAATAGAGTTGTCAGGATGCCATGAATACACAGTAGTGTAAAAAAGTGGGTAGTCAAATTATATTGTAAATAAGAAGAGACCTGAGAAAGATTTACACTCTAATTGGCGAAATGCATGTAATGAATAGTAAAGTTTGTTGTGGAGAACCGCATGTTCTTATATGAAATTAGTAAGGTTTATAGCTGGAATGACATGCATAGTACATTAGTACATTCAGAACCAAGTAGACTGATACAGCCTTTCACTTGCCCAGTCAAAGGCTGTATCAGTCTACTTGGTTCTTAATGTACATGTACTAATGTGCTATGCACGTCATTGCGTCGCATCAACAGCTAAAGCGAAAGCCTTGTGATCACTTCGTTTGTATGTCAGTATGTATGTATGTATATATGTCACTGGACAAGCTAGAGAGTTTACCAATGAACTGATTTTGTTCAAACTTAACACAACTATGAGGTATGAGGCGACACCGAAGTGATTCGATTTTGGGCACTCTGCCAATTAAATTGTGGTTTCCACAGAGTCATTTATTGTCAATTTTGGACATTTTCTGCAGTATCTTTAATTTTGCTTAGATGGACACATTCAAACTTGGTATAATTCTTACATGCCAAGAGGGCATCACATCAATTTAATTTTGGCACTTTGCCAATTTAACTGTGATTTCCAGACGGCAATTTTAGATCAAGTTTTGCCATTTTCTTCAATAGTTTCAATACAGTTTGAACAATAAGCTCCAAATTTGATACACTGCTCATATACATAGTGCCCCATCATTAGTGTTCAATTTTGACACTTTGCCAATCAAAGTGTTCTCTCCGGAAGGCCATTGGTGGTCAATTTCGGCATTTATAGCTTGACACATGACTTTGGTATTTTATACAATATTATAGGAGTGGTGCCCACAACCTACTTTAAAATTTCGCCCTTTGCTAACTAAATAAAACGTACTCAGAGAACACAGCATTGTGTAGCAGTTTATAGACATTTTAGTTTTTGTTTGCTACATTCTTCAATACTTTCAATACAGTTTGAACCATGACCTCCAAATTTTATTCTACGTTCACAACTTGGTTCACTGTTTACGTTCATCGACACTATCATGAGTTTTTAATGTTAGCTATTTGCCAAGTAAAGTATAGGTTCCAGGTAGCTATTTTAATTTTTATAAAGATTTCATTATTTCTGAATTTTCACTTGAACCTTCATGCTTATGGAATATTTTAATTGCCCATATGTCATCGTTGTTCTAGCGACGCAGTGTTCTTTGAACACTTTTGATCTAGTTTCAACTATGAAGTGCATGCAAACCGCAAACATGTCAGGTTTCCATTGGAGCCCATTACGCTCCGTCACGGCCTGATCTCGTCATATCTCGCACGGGACGTGAGCCGGAGAGACCTGCCACGTGTTTCCGGTCACGTGAACCCCATCTTAATGGAAATGCATTGTGGGTAGTGTTTAATGGTAGTGTCACATTTTGCAGGGTATATTAAAGGAATTCGCCTTTATACGTAGTGGATTTTTTTCTGATATAAAAGTGACATTGCATCATCACTGCTGCTGTAATAAGATGGATGGTGTTTTCTTCCTAAATGTCGCGTTGACTCGGCCCCAGTAAGATGGTACCGCGTTGCGACGCTCTGTGTTTGATGGATTTGCACTATTACCAGGCGAGATTGGCTTTATTGTGGCGAACACCCCTTCGTTCCCCATCCTCTTCCTACGTATATTACTCCTATTATTACCACCATCTCAACAAGGACACCTTTTTCACATTTTTTTTGTTTTTGTCTTTTTTAGAATCTAGTCTTTGTATTTGCAGCTGCAAAATATGACAATTGTTGCATATTGTGCGTTTAGCTCTGAACACTCCTCAAAGTTATTCAGAGTATCGTCCCAATATTGTAACTGAATTTGCGGATTTTGTGTTTGTGGTTTGTGTGATCAATTACATAATGGGTAACAATATGAACATTGCAGCTTACAATTATCACACATCATTGTATCATTGACTTTTTTTCATTTGCAGATGCTTCAAATACAGGCGAAGCGTGAATAGGCTGCTGGATAGACCATCTCTCGTGTTATCCGACAGAATAGACTATATAATAGGTAAAGAATAAGGTAAGGACCACCCAGTGCATGGTAGGCCGTCTTTAATGGATTGCAGAAAACATACACACAGATGGATTCACATGACTTCAGAGGATACTTATTCTAGTGATACACAATACCCAATCAGAAACAAAATCAAGAAGTAACTGACAAATCGTGGATACTTCGCACCTGTGATACAAATCAATATACTGTTTTAAAAAAATCACTACAATTAATTAATAAAGGAAAAGCAAACAAACAATCCAAGATGGCGCTGTGTCACGTGACAACCACGTGGTTGCTGCTGTCGCTGGCGGCTCTGTGTGCGCATGCGTACTTCCCCGGCCTGTCGCCAGACGACAACTTTTCGCGTCTGTGCGGGCAGGCCCAGACGTACACGGCCGGGGGATCGCCAGTCGCCGAGGGGGGGACGGGCACCGTACACCGTGAAACCGAGTATGGACGAGTACATCCCCGGACACAACATACGAGGTTAGCGAAACACTGTGTATCTTCGGTTGTGTGCGTATGTGAGAGGTGGAGGGGGCATTAGCCCACGTTCTGAATGAGTGTGTGGATTAAAATGGTATTAGATGGTGTGGTAAAAAAAAGAGTGTTGAGACTTCCGTCTGCAGGGCAGGAGAGGTTGTACGGATGCAGCAATGCGTTACTAGTACATGTTTACTAGCTCTTCCGATACAGTGTAGGTTAGTTGTAGCGTTGGTTGATTTACACAGTGTGTGCACTACTTAATCTACAATCGAGCAAATATTTGTGTACTCTTTGAGCAAAATACCTTGGTCTTGTACAACCACACAGATAAACGTTAAAGTCCAGACACGGGAGGCTTTGAGAGCGTTTTTTTTTCAACAAAAAAATGCACCTGAACCAAGCAAGCTAGGATAGTTATGTGTGTGGTAGATAACTGTGATCAATTTGCAAGGATGGAGGAAGTCGACACATCATGTCATCCATTCTCTACTTGTAGACTAAGAGGGATATATACCTGATATATATGCAGCATGTATACAGATTGATCGCACAAATATCCCTGTGACTTGAACCCATTACCACTATCACTGTGGTACATTATCACCATGGCATTTAAAATTGTTGTTGCTCGCAGCCAAGCAGTACCTAATAGAAGTACTCCTCTAGACTTTGAGAAAGAATACTTTTTATGGCAGTCTTTACACCCAAGTCCATCAAACAGCAATTCATCTTTGCGTTATCTTTACAGCCTGTTGAGCTTTGCGTTTGTCACGCCGAGCATTCGTCTTTTCGGTTCATAAACGCTTTTGAATTAAATATAACACCAGATGAAGGTTTTTTGTTCACTCCAAATTATGATTGTTTCAATGCCGAAATGAGGTTGGTTTGTGGTATATGGAGCAGAATTGCATAATATCGTATTATATGTTCACCGATTATTATGTGATTACGTTCAGTTGAATTACAATTAAAATAATCTGCAGATGGTTATCTCTGATTCTCTAAAAAGGTCCGTGCTATTTCTCAGCCTCACCATCCTTCAAATGGAACCGCTCAAAGTGGATGGGTCAGCTACAGTTATCACTGGAGAGCAAAAATATGCATGATGTGGAAATTGAGGCTGTGTGTAGATTTATAATGTTTTAAGTGCCCCCTCTTACATGACACCCGTAGAGAGGACATGTTGCCACATCAAAGGGGAACGAGGAATGGGTGGGCGTTAAAACGGCCCATACACATCGAATGGCTTAGATGTAGGCTTTAATAAGTATGTAGTCGCACATTATATTTTTATTCTTAAGTTAAGGCCACAATGAACTATAGTCTATGTTGGTGATGGTGAGCGTGTGTGTGCGCGTATGTGCGTGTGTAGTGAGTGGTGTGTATCTGTGGGGTTGGTGGGTGTGGGTGACTATCTTTCTGGGTTTGTTTTTTTATTTATTTTTTTATCAACCATCCTCTTACTTGTGTTAGAGTCCGGCATTCGCGATGCCATGTCAGCTGTGGTCTAGTCAGAAACAGACCATTTGTGGGGGGTGGGGGTATCTGCAGTGATCGCAGCCGCCTCCCCATTAACGAGGCACTGTTCGCAGCCTCCACCATCACAGACAGCTGCTGCAGCCTGAAGCGCATATTAAATCAGCATGGAGACAGATAGATACATCCTCAAGGTCCGGGCGTACATAATGCAGGGGCCGAGGCAGTCTCCGCACCCCCACCCCCCGTACTAGACGACATGCGTCCGACTCGCACCAAGACGCATAGCTCTGTCTCTTCCCACTATTTGAGGGTAGAGGAGGTGAAGCTGGTGATAATGAGGCTATCTTCATTAGGTTTATGTATTAACCCCCCCCCCCCCAGACACCTATCTTTCTGGTTTTTATCATTTATCTTCTGAACTGTATTAGAGTGCGGCATTCGCCATGCCACTCATTTCTCATCTCCTGCTGCTGCTGCTGCTGCTGCTGCTGCTGCTGCTGCTGCTGCTGCTGCTGCTGCTGCTGCTGCTGCTGCTGCTGCTGCTGCTGCTGCTCTCGCCATGTCTGACTGGCGCACTGGGACCACGTGTCTCGCTAATGGCGTTTTATAAGTGTAACTGAATAATGAATGGCGTGTGTGTCCACGTGTGTAGCTGCAAATAGCGGGTGCTGATGGATCATGAAGCTGATGGGATTCCCTTAGTCCGTGATGACGTGGGTATTACGCAATTAGACTTTAGGTGATGGATTGGGGAGTTTGAACGCGTGTTTGTTACTTTGGCCATTTTGACCTAAAACATGAGTAGAACTACTAGTACAGTATGATATATAACACAGAAAGTGCGGTATGTATGTGTCATTAAGTGATAGATTATCATACAACGAATATACATTATTAGACACAATTAAAAATTCACAATTATGAAATGACTGATTCTACGTCAACGTTTTCACTCATTTCCTAAGGCAGCTCTTCCCTTTGAAATAAACCTAACTAGTAAAATTCAATGTGTGTTCAGCACTATTCACGTGGCATCTATTGCGAAGGCATAGCCGGTTACAAATGACCGGGTAGCATTGCCGTCAGTGATACCAATAAGATGATACGAATGATTTCAGTTCCTAGCATCTATTATATAAATGTCCACTGGCTGAAGTCCCGAGGATCATAATCAACGAATCCACCGATGGCGAGGAATAGTTCCACGGGACCGAACAGTGCTGTACATATGACGCTTGCCAGATTCTGTTCAATCTGAAATAAGTGATACACAATGTTCAGTCCTTGGAATCTATCGGTGTCTAAGATGTACACTCTGGTGAGCTGGCAGATGAGCTGTTGGAACAGATTAGTCACGTCTGCTGGGATGTGAGAATAGATGGCGAGTGTTGCGTTCAGACTAGACACAAAAGGTAGCAGAATGAAGTAAGAAGATGGTAACGGTTGACTGGTCACAGTATTCAATACCACGGCAAGTATTTGCAAACTTACTTGTGATCCCTTAATATTCTTCAGAGCCTCTGCCCAACTGTAAACGATTTCCCACACGAGTGAAGAATTTTGAAGACTGAGGTCACATGCCAATTGGTGCAGTTTTATCAACACGTCCATGTCACTGTTTACACTCTGTTTGGGACACATTTCTACTATCTGGTCCCAGCAATGCTCTAGTTGCTTGATGGGTTTGCAGAAACCTTCCATGAAGAGGTTCACATCTGAAAATGGTGATACTCGCGTGTGGAACATGATCATACACGCTGCCCCTCTAACAGCAACGTTGTTTAGGTGGCACTGGTCCATAGACGAATTGACAAGTAGCTTGAGCCAAGTCTCTAGCTCACCCATGGTAAGGGCCTTGTCCATTGGGTCATCAGGCTCAGAAGGACACACGCTTGGATCCCAGTTGTGTACCCCATCAATGTATTGCTGTGAGTAACGTGAAACTGTCCGTTTAGATCCCTGTAGACATCACCTATGATGCAGTACTTATCCACAATCCTGGCACTGTACTGAAGATAGTTGTGATTGACACAGTAAAATGCACTCATCGCCTTATAGACTGGATCTTCCGGATCACTGTAGTTATGCTGAGGATGCCACAGGGTAAGACGAGGGTTGGCTATACTTCTGACGGCACCAAACGCAAATATTGCTCTTCGTAATGACATCATTACCTGTGCAGAATAGTCTTCGGCCAAAACCATGAACCACTGATGTACATACGGACAATGGTTGTACTTGTACCAAAGAGCTTCAATGGGTATGTATGGGTAAGGTTTGTGAGTGCACCAGAACTTAGCTACGAACTCATCGGACCCCTCATTACCCATAATAATCACGTCTCGTACTTTGGGGAAAGCTGCAATGATCATCTGCTTACACAGATTCAGTTTGTCCCTGATCTGACACATCTCATGGTATGTTGTACCATAGCCGTCCATAAAATTCTGGTAGCAATGATTGTAAGCCAGCCCCACCTGTTTCCATACATCACCATCTATGCTGTTGTCGTGTCTATGGAAAGCGGCAGTTCTTGCCGTAGACATTGGCATCAGCAGGAACAGCACAGCTACACATAGAGCCATTGTGTCCTCCAATCAAGTGTTTGCAGACGCAAGTAATTTCCTTATACTGTAGTAGTTATGTGAAGAGTATTCCCGTTAAAGTTTGTTACCACTGCTATCACCAATTTCGCATATATAGAGCCTATTATTGGCTGGTTCTATAGACATTGCCTCGAAGAAACCACAGTCATCAACTTGTAATAACCTAACTTTTCTGCAAGTGATTATGTAATCGTCTCATTGTAATTAGCTGCATAAATCATTGCCAGCATAAAGATATGCAGGCCAATTCCTGCCAATGTAAAAAAACATTCAGCAATAACATGTCATCTCTAGGAATGCTTATGATGGCAACGGTTGGAATTGTAATGCACAATAAACACTCCTCGACGAACTTGCATGGATATTTATATTGCATTTGTTCATCAAATTGTTTACTTTGATTAGTTTGGACAATCTATCTAATGTCGTACCTAATATACTGTATGAATGACATTTAATGATAACCATTAAAAAGATTTTTAAAAGTATAGATGATAACAAAATTACCTATGCCACCAAGATCCTTTGAGAGTTATTAGGCAGTGTGTGAAGCACCCTCAAGAGTTGGTTTTACATTGGAGTATATATACGAGAGGAAGCTACAACAACTACTATAAAAATGTATTTGAAGCATGGGCGGACGATCATGATTGAAAGCATAGTATGTAGAAATGCTGCATCTTCCAAAGGCAAATAACGTAGTGGTGTATGCTTTTTATCTTGGCTTTTCAAAGTAATAAAAGTAACACATACATGTATGCATACAAAAACGAAAAACCGCCTGGGAACGGTATACAGACACCACGATGAAGCTATAATGTGGAGTAAACGTGTAGCTTTTAATCTGTTTATTGCATATAGCATACAAAACTCTACTATGGCACTGGTCGCAAAATTTGGCAATGTAACCGTCTCTTATGTGTGATCTTCTGGGAATTGCCCAATGACATTCACAGTCACCAGCTGCTATCTGTGGTGAGCGAACAAGAAAACAGCAACCAAAAACTGCAAGAAGCACGCGGAAATATATATATTCCGAGGTCCAGGTCCAATATCGCAGTGGGCTATAAATAGCAGACGATATTTCCTTATTACCCGCCGGCGCCAAAAACCAGCGCCATTAATCGTATGCGCACTTTTTTGCACCTTGCGTAAATTTATTCTCTTCTTGTGTGCAATAATGTAGATCTATGTATTTGTTGTGGCGTGGGTGAATGCTGTTTCTCTGGCATTCGTATTATGTGCTTCAAACACACTGAAAAATCTGCTTCTGTTTTTAGATCTATGTGTTGAATTATTTAATGCCCACGTTTAAATATTGGCCGAGTTTACCAGGAAAATATTTGTTCAATAAGGGTACGAATAGAACGTACATTATTTTCTTTATGTCTGGGCGTAAGAACTTTTGCTAACTCAAGTACATCTGATTATTTATTTAAATTGTAATGGGTAACAGGATTATCAAGATGGCGGGCACATATTGTCATTGCCTGGAGGACGAGCATATTTGGACAATTATACGCCCACAATTTTCAGCTATTGACCAATCAGATTTCAGCACATTGGGGTCTGGTAGTTTGGTCATTGATTGAGTAGCATGCTAATTCCATCTTCGATTGTTTATGATCAATGTCTCATAATGGAGATCATATGAGAGTCCTTAGTACAAAGGGTTTACACTGACTTTAAGATGAATAGCATCCACGACACAACACATTACTGTTGGAACACAGAATCATTGACAGCCGGAGCTTTACAGAAACATGCCGGTTTAGGGCTAGTAAATCAAGACAACTAGTGAGTGGGTGGGACAGAGAAACAGGTGCCGAGGAACATGGCAATGGGGGCAGAACGATGCAGCAGAACGTCTCAAATTATCACCTAAAGTCATTACTGTGGTATGTTGACTATGGTAGTGGTACATCAGTGGTACGTCCCTTCCGTATGTAGACCTTGGCGGATCGTTTAAATCATGATTGGCTAGCCGCATATTGGACACATGTGTACATTGAGATATGTGTCATCATGCTTACAGGGCAATTGGCCACACTAGATAGCTGATTGCAGCACAACCTCTCACAATTGAGGGTTTTTAGCATGGTTCAAACAGTAACATTGAAACTGTGCGTACTGAGTAACATTGGAAACTCCCATTCGGGAAAACTAGAAAGTACAAGGGACGCTGTTGGCCGACTGTCCCATGGATTATGATTTAGTTATTAATCAGCACCATTGGAACAACACAAATATTTTATATTTTTTGCTTACTTAACTTCACAGTTAGTCTGAAAATACACAAACTGCATACAATACAAAACTGTATAGACTGATATACATGTAGTAGTTTCATTTTTGTAAAGATCACAGTGATATGGTGACCCACAGATAGTATTCCCCAGTACCATATCCTAATGCAGCCCGAGTACTTACATGATGTGGGCGTGAGTCACCATGGCATTATCAGATTTGGCTCCCCGCCCGCAGTACTTTATGTCCGCTGTATGCGCAGCACACTCCAATGTCGAATAAGCTCATGTCCGTAGATTTCTCTTACTGCTACACAGCTTTCCAGCCTGACAGCCTGTGGGGCTGAGCATGATGTATATCAGAACGACGGCCCACAATGTGCATGAAAAGGCATTGTCAACTCAGATATACACTACTCTCCATTGTGAGCTTCAAGACCAGCACACAAAACCCAGAAAAACTTTACACAATTACAAGCATTGGTGGTTCTCAGTGCAAAGATCAATAGACGTCAGCTCACCCGTGCTCATACGGGACCCTTGAAATATGACTTGTTTTAGTGGAAGTCAGAGTCGGTCTTGTATGATCATACGTCCAGAGGCAGGGAAGACTCGAGAGCTAAATTTAGAACAGTTACATAAGGGCTTGGCAGTAGTGGTTGGGTCATCTGCGGGTAGTTACGATTGTTTGGCCTAGTATTGCGTAGCTCACTGTGCATTCGTGACACCATGTCTACTAGATGTCCAGCATATAACCATGGGCAAGTAGTAAATGGACGTAAAAGCATTTCCCACCGTGGAGGCCCTTTTAGGATAGGCCCATACATATGCGCACCATTGTATAAGCGCCATAGTTGTTTGTGCTCCTCCCGCATACATGTATCAACCGTGCCTGTTTACACCGCACTTGGCTGACTCGGCGACCACGGTGTGAATTCTGCAACCCACTAACGACCCCTCACAGGGCCCGTCCCCTCATATCTCCACTCGTCAAAACTGGACTTAGTCCATCATCCCCTGGGAGGGCAGTTCACACGGCGCCAGGATTAATGAGGCTAATCTGTTAATCCGTGTGGTTGTGACGCTGCCGCCACCGCCGCGGGCGGTTTCAGCAGGCACAGCTGGTATGGACACGCTAAGTTTGTGTTCTACAAGCGGACAGGCAGTAGCTTCCTGATGACTCTGGTGTTTTTCACATAGGTGCTGGATTGTTTTGTTTCTTTTGGGCTGTTATAAAGGGGGGGGGGGGTGACTGTGGCGTTTCTCACAGTTTCGTAGTCTAATTCTTGGTGGTTATATATGAAAGTGACAGTGGAGTGGGTTCGAGTGGCAGCAGTGCCCCTGTGACATAACCCTCTAGACTTAGAGATAGAATCCTCTCACTTCAACTATGAAGTATGTTCACCACCAAAGGTCAAGTGATAGAAAACCCGCTCATTTCTTCCGCTGTTGTTACTATATTGTATTTAGCTACCCCCGGAATGGTGTACTGATGGTGTCTACTCATGAGAAAGGGTGACCCCTCTTAAAGTTGCTCATACCGATCAATACAATGCTGATATTACCGAAACCCACTCTTCCATGCGGACGGGCTTTCGTAATTGCACCAAAGTCACGTTTGCTTCTGCACCATTTGCCGGTTGGTGACGCGTGTAACACAGCGAAGGGGGGGGGGTGAATATGTATGAATGTGACAGTTGGGGTCCCAGCAAGCAGTGTTCGTGTGACATAACCCTTCAGACATGAAGATAGAATCCTCTCAAGCCAATTATGAAGTACATTCAAGACTAAACGTTCTACAACCCAGTTAACGGCGAATGACACCCGTGGCCTATTTTAGGAAGGAACTTCCCCGGCAGTCCCTTTTTACACACCATAATCCTGAAAAACTAAAGTAGATTGGTCGACATACATTTTACATGATAAATTCTACAGAAACTGTACACGTAATGTGTAGACGGGGCCTGGACCATAACGACAGGTGCGTCAATAACGCGCGAGATGTGATTTCCCTGGTGCATTTCCATTTCTGTGACCTTTGATGGCCGCTGGCTGCAGGGGCTGGACAGAAATAGACGGTAATGGGATTTAGCCGTGGCGGCGACGGTGGCAGAGGAATGCGTAGTTAAGGGCGGAGGCGGCGGGGTGGAGCCAGCAGCGGGAAGTGGGCCCCGTGACCGTCCAGGGTACAGGGATGAGAGACCACGTGTGAGCGCATGCAGATCTTGGCGGAGGTTGGAGGAGGTCACAGGGTCGGAGGTTAGAGGGTCGAAGGTTATAGGGTCGGGGGTTATAAGGTCGGAGGTTACAGGGTCGGAGGTTACATGGTGAGATATTACAGGGTGATAGGGTACATGGTAGAATCATGGTGGCATTCGCAATGCACTTAAGCGACAGACTGACACAGCTGCAAACTTTAAACACACCCATGTTGTTTTTACAGTACAGTAAATGATGAGAGTTGCTCGTTGCAAAAGCTGTCAACACACATTTGACAGACAATTGGATGAGAAAATAGCAAATAGACCTACCGTATCACAGGGAATACCGTTTTGGCTTCAGATGTCGGGAATGTGTGATCCTAGCATTAATGCATCAATTCGTATGAGCACATGTCAAAAAAGGTTTCAACTTAGTTTAGGTTGACAGTTGCATAACCCTGATGATAAATATGACTGTCAGACGTTGCACTAAAATTTTACAAAGTGACATACATCATTGTTTGAGGCAATGAATATACATGTATACATGTCAGTATAATGAACAATTTCTGACTAAACTTGACTTGTATAACTGCTATGTGTCAAAATAATGCATTTATACATTGCCGAATGATTTCACTTGCACTGAAGCGAAGCTCGCTCGCTCACATTTTGCAGCATACAACCACGCCTACGTTGATCAGAAAAATACAAAGCCCTTTCCGCTTAATCAAGCTTTGCCTCCCCTGACAACAACACGGGGGAGCATGAGGCTCACTGGACACGGCGGCACAAAATGAGACCCGCGCCCTCGTCCGCTTATTCAATTAACGCAATCCTCAAAGTGCGCAAAAAGGCCGACTGTGGGAATGTTTGCAGGGCTTGGGACTCTGTGCAAGTGCGTACGTGCTATAGTTAAGCGTAGGTTACATTTCACAGTGCAGACATTTTAGCAATTATTGTTGTTTTTTCGGTGTCTGCGTGACTACTGGCTCCGTGTTGGCTCTGTATTTCCTACCGACGACCAAGTGTGTTTTGACTTGGCCATAGAGAAAGTTTGCCATATCAAACTTCTATTGTGTCCGTTCTGCTTCAAAAACGTGCTTTCACCGCACTTTCGCAGCACTGGATACGCAATGATCCCTACGGTCTCTGAGTTTTTTTTTTCTAGCAGTAGAGAAGCCGATGGGAAGCAGTACTGCCGGTTGTACCATAGGTTCTTGGTTGAGGTGTGGCAATTCACGTTTGAGTATTTTGTTGCGTAAATGTCTGGCAATGCCGTTTGATTGTATTAGTTATACGCTGGTGAATCTCAACTGATATGTCTATCCTCCATCTGGGGTGTGATTCTATATATTTCCACTGCCTTCACTGATGGCCAATGGAGAGTTTGTATAAGAAGCCAAGACGGTGAGCGAAGCTTCTTTCTTTCACAAAACAAAGATATGTTGATGAAGGAGTCAAACTTCCAGCATTTTCAATGCCATACATGGCACACTATTGCAGACACAGGCACATCGCATGTCCAGAAAACCGCCAGCACCGATGCTGATAGTCAACCTACTTGGCAAATTTTTATCAGACATGTGCATAACAAGTTAGAAAGCAACGGCTTTGTCACATACGCCGCAGACATCTGAGACCACCAGAACCGCTACATCATAAAGCAATTCCCTCTAATTATGATTGGAACCGCTTCATCATCCACTTCATAATTGGACGTTCATTTCCATTGATATGAAGCAGCAGAGATAGTGCCGGGCTTGGGACGCCGATGTCGAGGGTGATTGATGGCTGTGTCATAGGGCAGAAACCCTCTTCTCTGTAAACGTAACCTTTGTAGGGCAAGAGTCAATCCATTGCGACCGCTATCTGGACAAGATTGGTCTTAACAATCCACCACATCTATTGACTTTTCTGTAATGTTATTACTGTGTATATAACAGATAGTTCCAAACAAACATCCGCGATGTATACATCTGTTTGATTTATGACACTACCCGAAAGGCTATTTGTGGGGCCGTCATCTTTCTTTGATAAGAAAGAGAAACCCTTTTATTTAAGAGGCCGTCGCTCCAAAACCTCCGGACGTAGATTGAATCATATTAGTGAGCAAAATTAAAGAGTTCTCATTCACATATGAGGCATAAATTTTACAGTCACAGTACAGCAGTTTTGTGTTCTCCTATTTGGCTGTACAGTCATGTAAAACAAGATTTGTCTTTGTTGGTAAGTTTTTGTTCCATTTTTAACAAAAAAAAACTATAACAGATATTCTAACATAGCTAGTACCTAAATAACAAAGCAGATTAACCATAAGCATACACCAACCATTGCTACCCTATAACGCCAAGGAGATGTCCATAGCAAGCATTCATTGGCTCAGCATGTATAATAGTTGGTGAACCCACAGCACAGGAGTAGTAGTAGCACACACTTATTACCCTGATATAATCATGTTGCTGCTCATATGACCAACCATTATACTGGGACAAGCCGCCTATTTGTGTAACAAGCCCGGTATTACACCCATACACTGGCGGTGGGCCACGGCTTAGTTACTATAGAGCTCTGGTGGCAGCAATGTATGGGGTTCTTTTGTGTCGTGGCCTTGCTTCACGTGGTAGAATTGGACGGGTGTCCCATGACATACCACTTCAACGGGGAGGCGTTTTTACTTCATGTCGTTTGTTGATATGCACATTTGCTTTGATAGTTGTTGTGGTTCTTCAAGAATGAGATTAGTTGATACTTACCCTAACAACATTGTTTTTTTTCACTGTAACACTGTCTAATGTAATGGAGGCATGATTTGTTATATTTTCCCGAGTATTTCACACCAATGTTACGTAAGGGAATACCAACAAACTATATGTTGGGGTTCTTATAGCAGAAACACATGACATGTACACTTGTCTGCGTCTCTCTGCTGCATCTAGATATATGTCAAGTTACACATGAGACAGCGACATGCGCTTGGGCCTGCGAGACATAGCTCTTGGTTTGGTTAAGACAAGTATGCTGGTCGTGAAAATACTTCAAAACCTGTGATGTTTATGCTGTCTATTTGCAAAACATTAGAAATTCTCTTCACAATTATTTCTATGCAATTTCAAATCTGTATAGTGAAAGGAAATAACGTATTTGACACCAGCTGTCATTTCGCATATACATGTACAAGCCCGGTTGAAAATCTCCTGTAAGTAACTGTCTCTACACAACATTTGAAGTGTCGTCGATGGCCCGAGCTAATGACGAGTGTGACACAAGAGCTTCCGGCTAATTTGAGCCACGCATGCGCTCTGTCATTTTTATAGCACGTGTCTTAATTTAGCGGCCGTTTACATGGGCCGTGTAAGTGGCTGTTTTGCCACGGTGCTTTGAAGGGGAACACTTTGTAGTGGGTACAAATGATGTATAGCAGCGGAAAGTAGGCTGGCTCTTGTGTATGGCTCATTGAGGGCGCTTTTACCTCACTTTTCAAACATCCTGACCGGCTATTCCATTTACATTGCTTCTGTGCTAAATTGAAATACCTTCGCCATTGCCTGGTTTCGTTTTAACGAGCTTGCCGCTATTGCCATGTTGCATGGTATGCATTGGGCTTATGCGGGGATGATTGGTGTATATATGACGTTCATGTCATTATGTATATTATATGTATATGTATGCATTATATGTCGGAAGATTGCATGATATATATGCCACTAAGTCAGAGCAAGTGGCCACCTCATGACACCATTACTGAGCAGGAGAGAGCCCGTAATCAAGAGGAGATAGTGATGGAAATGCTTCTATATTGAGCACTTATGCCGATCACTATATGTCTGTGCGGCCACTATTCAGGCTATTGGCTGACCATATTGTGTATACATGTACGTACATCTTATTCGACCACTTGTTGGTCCACTTACCATGCTGTAGGTGCGTCTAATCACACATTACCACAATGGCTCATGATGTTCTACTCAAGTTAACAAAAACAGGTTGTTTCCAGTATGGTGAAGATGACTTCAACTGTACAACTGCGTTAGTCAAATGGATCCAAATGGAAGCTCCAAGCAGGAATGAGACAAGAGATAATGCAAGATTAGGTTCCAATCATCCGTACTGAATGGATGGATGCATTGGCGTTTTCTTTCATTTAATAAGGGCTGTCCCATGATGTCATTCCGACCGATGTGATGAGTTAGCATGTGCTATATCAATTCAGGAAATATATTCTTAGATGTGACTTGTCCTTCCATGTCTACTGCCCAGTGGAATCTCTAGAAATACTTTTGTAATTTTGTGTTTTCAAATTTTGGTCTTCTGCATTTTCATACATTCTGTGATAAGCAATCATTATGAATTTTGTCGAGTTTTATTCTTTTATTGGGTGTGTAATTGGGGGATGGTTGCTCTGAAGATGTGCTATAATGACAGTATAAAATGAGAGAAACAACAGAAACAAAGCAAGTCTTGTTGTTTTAGTTAATGCCTGGAGGTTCACCCTAGGCCCAGGAACGATGCGGTAACAACATCCCACTGCGCTGGAGAGTGCTCACGCTAGAGACGTGCCAAGAGCATTATTAAGATACATGAGGAACTTTGATGCACTAACTCAATAGAGAAGTGGGCATTAAGTGATATTGCATCAGAAAGAATTGGGGAGACTGATCATGGTAACAGCCTCATGCATCTCGTGGTGTCACACTCACACTCAGCTTGATTTTTAATGCTAGCATCCACGCGTGTCTGTCATGAGGACTATCTGAACCATGGGAACACATCATGGTAGCATCTACACCATAGGCGCACATCCTGGTACCGTCTAGACGATAGGGTAGTATTCTGTCAGCGTGACAAGTCACTTCGGCGTACAATGAGGTTTCCGTTGACCGGGCTCGTTTGTCGCTCTGAGCGGGCGGTCACCGAGGGACCTCAGTCTCACACCAGTACATTGATGAGATCTAATTTAGGTGCCCGCGGGATTTGTTTGTCTGGGCTTTGATTTTGCAGTCTCGCTTGCTATGGTGTACCAAAAAACACTTTGATGTGATAATCTACACGTTTTTTTCTGAATATGGGCCAACTCAATTGCACTTAGACCATAGAACTATTTTTTAGAGTAAAGAAATACACAACGCATTGATTATGAGTATGTCGGCGAGCTTTTGTGCTTGCGACACCCATGGTAGCCATTGGTTGCCCCTTACCCCACCTATTTTTCAAAACCCTGGACCTGCTAGTGTGTGACTAAATTATATTTGTTTCTTAACTCGATATTTTGAATGCATCAAAGCACTAAAATTTTGCAAAATGCCTTTCGTTGTTGTTTTTTGCTTTCTGTCTTCCGCATCTGAAGGCCAGATATTTGCATTGCTACTATGCCTCTTGTATACCTGGAATCTTCTTACCACCGGGGTATCTCTAATTAGGCCATTTACATATCTTACAAATGTATGTATCAATCGCGTGTTTGATGTGCGAATGGATAGGGAGTTGGACTCGTGACCAGAAGGTCGTGGGTTCGATTCTTGGTCGGGTCCGGTGTTGGATGTTGAACAAACCTACCTCTAACAGGTTGGACACTGCTCCCTGGTACCTATACGTTAAATAGGTACAGGTCAGCCAAGCGAACGCTAATGTGAGTGATTAGCACGTCTTCCCTACGGTGCGGATTTGTCCAGGGAGTTTGAGAAAGATATAGTGTGTCAAGGATGGCAATGACCAGGCGTAATTGTAAAGTCGCTAGGGCTCGGCAAAACTGTGAATTGCGACTGTAAATAAGTACATTTACATTTACATGTCAGGTACTACACATTTTAAAATATGCCTACTAATATGTCATTGTATTACATGGTTCCTGGTCGTATTGCCGGAAGTAAGAAAAATTTCTTCTCTTGTTTTTTTGTTACACCCGGAAGTTACTCACCTCCCACCTATTCATTCTCGCCAGTAGCGCAAGATACGTCATCAGCGCCGATGTTCTACACGAGGGCGTTATGACCTGATCTCAATTTCAGATTGGCGCTGGCTGGGTGTAAAACCGACACCTCACCATGGCCACGAGAGTGCGGCTTTCGTACATTCTATCCTTATCGGGGATTTATTTTATATGGCAGCAAATTTTAAGTGGAAAGGGGCACATCGATTTTGAGCTGGCATGTGATGTTTTTTCCCCTTTATATGAGAAGGCGGCTGTAGACGTTTCAAAGCCCCCGGAATTAAGGCAATGCATATTTGACGGAGTTCTGTCTATCTGCCACACACGCAACTGTTATTGACGTGATTTATGTTTCCCCTTTCTTTTGTGAAAAGAAATGAAAACATTCTTCACAGCTTCCTTCAGAGGTGTAATATCGCTTTAATGGAAATGATATTATACGCCACTCGCTGCAATTGTGTTTTCTAACTGAAGTTAGTGCCGTGGCCAAACATGCTTCCCAAAATTAATGTCCTCAGTCATATTCAATTTACAGAGAAGCAGACAATAAACGCAAGGCCGCAAGTCTATTATTCTAACAGCGTCTGTTCTCCTCCTGCAAAGTAAATGGGCAAACAATGCGGCGAGGCTAAATATAGAAAGTAGTTCGGCAATGGCGCCAGCATACAGCCGCAGGTGCGTAATACGGTCATCCATATTTCAGCGCATGCGCAGTTGATGGCGCCGCTTAAATGGCAACAAATGTCAGTCTGTGAGTGCGCGCGCAACTTTTACGGCCTCAGCCTGTTAAGGGGGCACATAGGCTGATATAATGGCTTGATGATGAAGGAGAGGAGGGGACTGTCTGCACTGGCGTATCCAGTAAGGGAGAGAGTGAAATACGTGTTTGTAAGTTGATAAAGTGAAAAGAGAAGCAGGGGTAGATGGAGGGACTGTGAGAGGGGGAAAGGAATATTTAGATACCATTCTTAAAATACATATAATCTTTTTGAAATATCTTTTTGGATCCCCCCCCCACACACACACAGAACAAACACTGGGTCACATGATATTAATTGTCTATGTTCAGACGCTCTTTCAAATGTCTTACCAAATGACTCTATCTTGTGGCAACAGGGTTTTTATAGTCTTATGTTCGAGAAAGGAAGTATGAGGTAATAAAGACCCATTTATAAAAGATGAAAGTCCCTAGAGACAAAGTGAGGGTGTAATTTCCCAAATGTGCTCCCCGTATGTAATCCAGACGTAGGAGTGTCTTATGTGTATCGCAATTCTCAGTCCGTCAAGTAGATACATATATGATCATCATGTAAATGTTGAATGTTAAAGTTTTCTTATGTTTGCTATCTTTCTGCTTTTGTATTTTTGAGATTAAAAAACACCTGCATTTCGATTACTTTTTCAAAGACTCCTGAATCCCCTCTCCACCCTGAGCAATTCTAACATCAACTTAGAGTCAGCCAGTGTGACTTATTGCCTATATACGAGCTCCTGTGTGATACGGAACTGGGCTAATTTACATTTTAGGTGTTAGAAAATGTGTTGCCTCCGCGGACTGTTTACTACATTAGAGTATTCTTACGCGTGGCCATCTGGGATCTATTTCGGGCCATCCTACTTTGCGTGGCTTTTAGCTTTAATGGAACTGTATATACTGCTAAGAGACAGGGTGTGTTTTAGTGGCAGAAGTTTGAGAAGAAAAATGAATTGCATTAGCTAAGCTTTGTAAACATTAGTACACGTATATCTAACACACCAGGGAGTTGATATATAGAAATAATTCATTGCTCTACAAAGAAATATATGTAACACCACAAAACATGACCTGGAGTCAGCAACAGTGTACAATAGCAGACGTTAACAGACATAGATGAAACGTGTGTCTCCCTGACACTTTGCTGAAGATGGAAATTATCTATATTCATTTGGTTGATGCTACTATTACGTTCATTTCCACATAATCCTGTTAATGAAGGGTTGCATTTCCAAACGTTTTGTCTTGCGACTTGTAACTAACTAAAACAACTATAGAAGATCAGAAAGACATAATGATTGAAAAACAAATCATAGAGGCTTATACATGTACCAAAACTATGATAATAATTGCAGGTTTGTTTTGTTTTGTTTTGTGTTTTCTTTATGCACAACAAAATCTGTCCCTGGCAATATGTAAAGTGCTCTCCTAATGAAGCACATCATAACTGCAGCATTATCTTCAGATAAATGTATGTCATAACTGGTGTGTAGTACTTATATTTGAGAAGCAGTATCATAAACCCACATTTTGCTAAATTTGCCAAGCATTGTCCGTCATCTGCTCATATAAATGTATTTCTTCTGAGGACCATCCCAAAGGCTACTCATTCTCAGACAAATGCATATATACACAGTAATTGGCATCCTAGTCACTCTCCATTATCTCTCTCAACGCCCTGGGGAGAATGCATCAGTAGCTCTAGCGTTGATTTCTGACTCTATCTATATAACATGCAAGTGCCACGGAGGAATGCACAAGCAGATAGCAATGACTTTCCTTATCACTCACTACCAGACCAGATCAGAAATCCTACCTGAAAGATTCTGGTCGCGACTGGAACTTCGACTCTCTACACTCAGCCAGAGGGGCACGAGTATAAGTATCGCGTATACATACAAGAGTAATGCTGGTATCATTTACAGCCTACGCCTGCCCCCCTCACCCCAACCCCCAACTGCCGGACACTGACCCCTCTCATTAACCAGCAGCGCCATCTATTATTCACGCCGACTACGGACTCTGAGTAGTTGATGGCGGGATTATCAAACTCACCGCACCCGCCTGGAAAATGGGTGGTCGTATAAGTAGATATTACATTTACCACACAGTTCATATGATATAACATAGGAAATTGGGGTGACGTAGTCAAGGTGACATGTTCCTATAACCACAGCCCTGTCCCCCTCAATGTATGGCATTAAAAAACTGGATATCCAGTCTTTATTAACATGCACTAACGCATTGTCGTCTGCGGCGAGAGGAATCTGTCTGGTTCCACTTCATCTCCATTATAAAAAAAAAACTACGCTCAGTACACGATTTTTGCCCGGAGAACAGACGAAAGTAATAAACAGCCAGATTGCAGTGATTGTCTTTGTTTTCGGTGATGTATAGGAATGATTTTTAAAAACGAAATCAATATAATCCCTGGAGTGTCACAAAAAATGGAATGCACTATACTGCACCTCTACATTTTAAAAAGTGACAGACCGACTGACAAATGGGACGATTTGCTGTGTTGATATTGGTGCACACTATATTTAGTTTACGTAGTTTGTATAGCCACAATTACGACGAGAACACTGGCCCAATAACAAGAGAGGTCCGCGTGGGACCCGCTAACTCTATTATCGCCCATGAAGCCACCTGACTCGGTCCCGGCGGGAGTCCGCCCCTCCACTCTCCTCACGTACTTCCTAACTCGTGCATCGGCCACCGAGTGGCTCCGGCGTTCGACTCGTGACCAGGAGATCGTGAGTGCAAGTCCTGGTCCTAATCCACGGTGGTCGGTGTTGAGCAAACTCATCTCCAGCTGGTTGCACCGAGCTCAGACAATCCTGCCCAAATGGAACCACAACCAACCCAACTATACCTCCTCTGAGCTTTAATCTTCATACAGCGGGTACTAAAGTGTATTGCATTTTTCTCTATATCCGGCGCCGTGTGTTGATGAGAGAGGCGACGAATAATGAGACTCATCACATATTTCACACGGCGGGCGGGCCAGACACGCCGTCGCCAGGCGACAGGTCTCTACCTTTATTGGCTCTCTTTGTCTCTATTTGAAAGCTCGTGTTGCCTTTGATCAAATACCACCTCTACATGCCTTTGGCATTTTCAAAGTATGGCTGCTGTATTTGGCTGCGTTCTCTCTAGTTTGCTGTTCATTGATGAGGAAGCTGATTGACCTAGAGTAATTTGAAAGGGGACATTGTGAACATGTAACGTGTACTGACTGTCCCCACGTGGGTCACACTCATCTCTTGTTGGTGGGTGTGTCTCATCCTATGGGAATATCCGTGGCAACTAGAAAGAGCGAGGGAGTGAGACACAGTCTGAAAGGTGTGAACTAGTTGCTGAATGAATAGACCTGAAATTCTTTGTCCACCTACAACCACCTGCGTCACTATGTATGTTAAAACTGCTATAAAAGGAGCAAAGCTGGTCTTGACAATTTCAAGTTCTATTTCTGGACTATGCGCATAGTCACTGTATTATAGGCTATGTTGAGTTGGAAGAAAAGTTGTTCATTACGAGAGTTAACAAGAATTTCAATTTATTTGTTGCATTTGTGTGCTGGTTGTTTATAGCCAGTGCACTGCAGTGACACAGTGTAAAATATTGCACGTGTCTCAGGAGCACAACAAATTTGACGGTCTTTAATGCATTCCGCCCAAATGACAAATGTAACAGGTTTTGTATCAAAGGAAAGAAATATGTGACCATTTCCCAGGGCATGTTGAGATTTGTAACGTGTGCGTGACGAAGCGAATGCGCATGAATCACCCAAAAGAAGAACGCATTTGTGTGCATTTGTGTGTGAACGCACGTACAAATTAATGGGTGATTTCCGGTTTAGCAGATGCTCTCAAATCACGTAACTACATGTAATCCGGTGAACATAACTTTGATTGGGTTGCAGTCCCAGGGTTGCAGTCAGGAATGAGATTTCAACTACTATGGTTCAAGTCGCAAATTAAATGTGTCATTCATACTGGTGAATCATTGTTAAACGTTATTAGATGTGTAGAGTATCTATAAAATGTATCCATTTGATCATTGTTATTCATTTATTTCAAAAGTAACTTGTAGTGTTCGAAATTGATAAAGAAAAC
This sequence comes from Streblospio benedicti, assembly GCA_019095985.1. NCBI lineage: Eukaryota > Metazoa > Annelida > Polychaeta > Spionida > Spionidae > Streblospio > Streblospio benedicti. The sequence goes on from CM032659.1 coordinate 17,167,053, forward strand.
ATAGATTACTGTGATTTAGACTTTAGACTTGGACAGGAAGCTAAGAGTTAACATAAACATTATATTATTATATGACAATTAGAATCATTGTCGATGTGACAAAATAACACATTGTATATATACCACGAAATACAAGGTAGATATTAGACATACTATAAATTTTGCTAGAAAAAAATAATCAAATTTTCTCTGAATCAGTTGTGTCCTTGCGGAGTTTTCAACTCAAGGCGTTTACGTGTGAAGCTGATAGAGCTCGTTTGAAGGTCACGGTGACCTCTAGGGAGTCCGCCCATTTGAAATGCATGAAAAATACGCCTGCCTCCGGTCACAGCGCACAAAGCTCATTGGCTGACAAGGCGGGTGGCCATCTGATGCCTGCGGGTTCAGGGAAAGGTTTTAAATGCTTGTGATACATGTATGTAACATGCATCTTCACAATATATTACTAGACTTGTAGATGATCTAAATGAAGGATGTTAAGACTGTATGATATAACCAGCTGTAAAATGTGGTCAGGCTCTCCAAAAATGGTTTAGCTGCCCTAGAATGTAAACACAGTAAATCGTAATCAATTGCACTGTCTATAGGACGGCTGCCATCCGCTATTAAGCCACCATGCGCCTTTATCACAGACCTATGGGACAGCTAGGGAGCTTTAGAATGATACCACAAGGGTCACTCTATCACAAGCCTAGCCTAATCTACGCCTCATCAAAGTTGCACCGTGGATGAGGGTCGTGTACCGACAGTTACTTTGAAAACTCAACCATTTAAACATTTGCATTTTATGACATTAATATCTGTAGTTTGTACCAACTTCTAAGATCCAAATATGTTGTATGCCGCTTTATACCCAAGGAACTAGACACAAGAAAGCATTAAGGCACTGTTGCAAGTATGCGAGAACTGATCAAATAATGATCAATACGTGTGCCAATGACCTGGTGTAAATTGTTAAGTCATGAGAGCCAGACTGGGATCAGGACTATAAACCACCACATTTACATTTATTTACATTTGTTTTGAGAAAAATACTGACATCTACAACCAAAAATAGTGTTGTTATTACCATTACGATAAAGAACAGCTTCCGGTTTGATACATCTCTACATATCGTATGATAAATTTGTCTACATTGTTGACATGTAATGCCATTACACTGTCAATGATTCAGCACTTGCCTGCAGACGCGCTGTTGCTCTCTAGTTGTTGAGCTTGCATGTCATGTCAGCCGTCTATCCATAACTAGTGTGTATTTACATTACCCTGGTACTATGCCGTGTGCTGGAGCTCTTTTGAAAAGGTCAGTGCAAAATGATGGGTGCTTTGCCTCTGCAGCCACAGTTAAATAATGCAGTGTTATCGGTTTTCGTAACAGTGTAATGCAGCTATAGACTGAGCCGTAATCGCCTGGGTCCTCCCATCTCCTTGTAGATTCTAATGTTAGCTTCAAAGCTGGCATTCTGGAAAAGGGCATTCTCCTGCGCTCTTATGGCTTGTGTGCATTTCTTGTGCATTTCGTGTTTTTTGTAATGAACATTATAATTTTTATGTATCTTCTACTTCTACATTTGAGTGGTTAGCTTATACCCAGATTAGGAGGTGGTTGACCCAGAGGCCGCTGTTCAAAATCTAGCCACATTTTACGCCATCCACCCTCACCACCTAGGGCTGGTGGGATGGGGGATAAACTCCCTATTATCCCTGTATCATCCCCTCCCGCCGGATCTGTCAGAGACCTCCAGGCATCAATAGCCTGTGTATCTCAACACCTCCCTCGTGGAAGCTTTAGCTCATAATCACATGACTTATTAACTTGTTTGCTGATAGAAATATTAGATCACATTGTATAACCCATTTTCAGCGCTCGGTGATTAGTCTTGATCAACCATAGCATGTGATGGCAAGGAAATTATTTAGATTTAGTCTCTATCAATATTTGTCTAAAATACCCACAATGTATTGTAAAACACGTGTATGGCCGTCACGTGGTGTGGTTTGTTCGTCTAAAAACTACCCAGAATTCATAGATACGAACCTCGTGTTAACGAGGCTTTACTGTACTTTCAAACACCGTATATTCCTCATCAATGTTAACACTTTGTCTAATAACATACTGTAACCTATCTGCATTCTTGCCCAGATCTAATTCAATATGCTCAACACTATTTCAAAAGAATCAATCTGTAAGGAAATGGGCAATAAGCAACAACCGTGCATAAAATGTGTTTATGCCTTAGCAAACCGGATGTCCCATTTCTGTTTGACAATAACCACTGGCAATTTTCCGGAAACGGAACAAATTCAAAGGAGGGTTGTTTTTAGCTTGATGGCACTGCAACGTGAGCTCCTATGCTGGTGTAAAAACACAGATTGGTGTGCACTGGGCCACAAAGAAAGAACGTATCGCTATCTTGCAATGGAATTGTTATTGTATATTTGATGCGAGACATTTCTTCTATTGTGTTAACATAAATCAACATCAATGTTTGTTTCAAGGGCTGGACTGCCAATTTATCGCCGTGAAAAATAAATAATTAGTACTTTGAAAATTCTGATGTAAGAACAGAAAGAAACGAAAGACCGAAACGACAGCGTTTACTATTATATATCTTTCATTGACATATGTCATCTTGAGAATCACGAATATTTATATAATTAGAAGAGAGTTTACAGCGAATTCCGTTTAGAAGTCAAGTGATCATAGCTACTGTTCAACCATGCATTTGTCTATTAATGTCTGGAAAACAAGAACAATAATCAGTCAATCATCAACGTGTACAATTTTTTCTTTCTTCCTTTATTTCGTGTATTACCAGCAACAACGGCTTCTTTTCTACGTAAATGTAATTTATATTGGATTCATTCATTTATGCAGTTAAACTTACTTACGTGCGTGATGTGCATACACTCGTGCTACCACTGATGCCTGGACGCTGTGTTTAATTAACCATCAATCTCATGTCTTTGTGTTGTGGTGAATATGTTGTTATCTCTGTTGTTGTTTTTAGACATCCCAATTAGAGTTGTTTTAGATATCCTACTTAGATGCTGTACGCACAACAGTGGTAGGTCGTAATAGTAAATACACTAGAGTGTCGATCGAGAACCCCAATGCGTTTACATTCATGCTATTTGAGAAAAAAATATATTGCAATTATCAAATTTGTATTCACATGTTTTTCTACTGTTAAATATTGTCAAAAAAACATCTAAATAAATTTCAAACCTTAAAAAGTCGCTTTATGTTTGGCTTTGTCAGTAACATGTTTACAAAAGGCAGAAGTGACAGGAAACTCTGAAGCACATGTCTATCTGCATGCTGTCTCTGGTGTATATGTGTGTGTGCGTGCGTGCGTGTCTGTACGATACTGACTGTCTTATTCTTTGTTCCAGTGTCCGTGGTGGGGACGGAGCCCTTCATGGGCGTCATTCTACAGGCGAGGAAGCTCTCCACCAAGCGCATGCTCGGCACCTTCTCCTTCCCCGGTACGTACACAGGGTTAAGGGGGACCACAGGCAGGAAGGGAGGCGCCAACCACATATGACACCTCCCCCTCACAATCCTACACACAAACACAAATCGTTTCCAAGGGAGTCTTCCCATTTGGGAGAGCTTTCACACACAAAAACAAGTGCTTAGTTTTGAGTTTCTTGAAATACGTTTGCAATCTATTTGACAAAATCCAGGATTCTACTTTCTACTTCCTGTGCTATACCATCCATTATATCCTAAATAATCACAGCACCGGTACCCCAGTGATTACAAATCAAAACGGATGGTAGATCTACCGATCGAGCTTACCAGCTTACGATTTTCCTCAGATCCCCTTCGTGCGGCGACTCAGCACACCACCGTTAAAAACAAAACCTGGATCTGCCACTGCAAAGAGTACCATTGAAACGTGGATTCCTAGTTTCATAGGCCGCCCCCTTCCCTCATGTCCCACCAAAATACTTTATTTTCATGTGTTTTTACATCAATTGCACGTACGAAACCATCCCTTATGCCCGCCCCACCCACCCCCTCTTTTGAATACCTGGATCTGCCAGTGTAGTTTAGACACACCCATCCAAGGCCGTCTCCCTTGCCTCTTCCCGCAGACGGCTCGCCGCACGCCGCCGCCGCCCTCAAGAACTGTGACGTCACCGGTGACACGGTGTTCCTGTGGCTGCCGGCCGCCGCCAACAACGTCACGCTGCTGTGGACGCCGCCGCCCGACGACGTGGGCACGCTCCAGTTCATGTACGTGCACGCACCTGCTTCACGCACGTGCCATTTTGTGGCGTTCTTAAAAAAAGCAATGGCTCCTGACAGACATCGTATGGGCCTCGTATGTTTCCTTAGAGTCTATAGAATATTTCAATATTTGTATTATCATGCGTGTATGCAATACATAATATGTCCATATAATACACTTGAAACAACCTGTAGTCAACCGTGTTGACGCCGTATTTTCACGGGATTTAATGTAAGCCGCATGCGCGGGAGGCGTAAGATGGAGTATCATTAAAAGAACATGTCGTTTGTACGTTGTAATAAAATCTATATGGTTGATATTTCAAAGAAACCCCATAACTAGCCCCAGTTGCACGCATGCAGCCGTTCTTTTCCAGCTTCGTGCCAGGCAGGTGTGAAAAGATGGTCTCCGTATAGAGGTGGTCTCTGAAACATGCACGCTCAATAGATGCTCCATCTTAAAAGTTTTCAATTGTAATCTAAAAATTCTGATATGATGACTCTTTTCGAAATGTGATACATGGATCTTGCATGCATGTGTATTTTGTGCTGGATCCCCTATTAGCAGTATCAAACATGTCGAAATTATAACAGGTTTTAAATCTACTATCATACCACTTGTACCCTGTTGTACTGTCCTGTCGTCATAACGCCCCCGCGCTCCCGTTACAGCGGCACGGTGTTCGCGGCGGACGGAGACACGTTCTGGCCAAACATCACGGCGGCGCGCTTCTCGCGGGGCTTCGCAGACATCGACATCACCACGTGCGGCACGGAGAAGGGCTGCTTCAGGTAGGAGGCCAACCTCCAAGTAGGAGTCACATAACGTCCTCATTTTCGAGGCTGCGTCGCCGCTTGAGCTTGAGGTTGCAAGTGGTGGTGACTGTAGCGGGAGACTGTTTATCAGTAGAGGTAGTATATATGTTGGAACTTCAAACAGGGACAGTGGGTATACTGTGTATAACTTGAAGTCAGACTATCTTCTTTAGGCAAATTAGGAGATCAATATTTCGTCACACCGACAAACATGTTATTTCAATTTGTTTGGGCCAAAAATTGCTTTTTTTCAGCTTTGTCCGATTTGGTGAGGAAAATAGAAAAAAAACCTTCTACTCTGAATATCAAATGACCGAAGCCTTAAAGAATGATACCACTGTCAGTATTTCCTTGTATTCATTCGGTTGAATTTTAAATTTATATTGGATATTTGTTCTTCTTACGCAATACAACATTGCATTAAATGATATTAAATGATGTATTTGAGTGTTTGTTTTTTGGCGTCTGAAAACAAATCCACTTGACGCTACAGACACTTATCATTGTGGTTCCTTTTATCGACACAGTAACCATCACAGGCACAACGTCAGAATTGCCCTTTTCCCATTACAAATGACAAGATGCTGTCTCAGCACAACATATTCCCAACAATTCAACGTGGGAGTTATACAGAATAGAAGCCATATAATCATTGCGTTCATCAGTCCCTGGGGGCTTTCTCCACAGTGGTACAACCCAATCGAATAACTCAAACAATGTGGAATAATTGCATCTTTTCAAATGTCAAGGAAATCCATCTGGAATGAGATAGAAAAACATTGTAACATTAACCCATTTACATTTAGATTACAAAAGAACAGCTGGCTTCCGTTAAATGCATTTCCTGTGATCTTAAATGAAACTAGCGGCGCTCAATTTGCATATAGAGCCGAGAGTCCACATCAAACACCAAGCTAAAGTACAAGCCAAGTCCTAAACGACACTCACATGATTGCAATCGTCAATGGGAGGATTCCTATAGAAATTGCTTTTCTGGTGGGATAATAAACAGATATTGACCATTGCTACCAGTCTATCGAAACCATTCAGAGCTGTGTTAGGAGAGCAGATAAATTGTCTCTACAGGGCAGGTTTAGTGGGGATGATGTATTTTTACGATACCAAGACCTGATATAAGACACTCTCCGTGCATATAGAGAATCCTCATTACGGCATTGATAAAGCCCAGATGGGCACCATTATTGCCATTTATTATTGGGCTATTATTGGATGCTACTCTTTCGATTTTATGGGTCTGAATAAGTATGACATTGAACTGCCCTTTCCGTAATCTGAAATCCGAGGAACAAGGACGAATTTCTGCAAATATTCACTAAAGTTTGGCACTCGAAAGCATCAAATGATTTTAACTTATTCGTAATTTGACAATTCTTAAAATTACAGCCGAAATCCAAGTCAACTTGTTGTTGAAATTTAACACATTTCAGTGTTTAGTTTGGTGATAAAAATAAAGTCTGAATTAGTAGTCTCCGGATGTAGGTCTCCTATATATTTCTTCTCAATCACATGTCCATTACATATCTCAATATACTGTTCTCACAGTGCCAATGATACTGTGTTTTCACAATGATCATCGCACATGGGTACTGTTTGCAGGTGTACATGGGTACTGTTTTCAGGTACTCGCGAGACGACCCGGACTGCGACATGCACACGTGCGAGTACCTGGTCACCACGGCCGTCCATGGCAACAACGTCCACTTCGAGCTGATGGGCCGCGCCGGCTGGGTGGCCATCGGCTTCTCCTCAGACGACAAAATGGTGCGTGTCACGTGGTCTCTACAACGACACGGTGCTTCAACTGTCTCCCTGTGTCGGACAAATCTTTATGTTGAGTATTGTAAACCGTCGTTGGGAGCAAATTTTGCATACGCTATTTCGTCTACTAAAACATCATTGTTGTTTGAAGGCATTTTATGAGCAAGAATACATAATCTTCTTCATCCTGCAATTTTTATACTATTCTGGAATAAATATATTTTTTTAACTTGGGCCACAAAATCAGCGATGCAATGCAATGCACAACATTGCAAAACTCCACCAACACCTTGAGACAGTTGAACCACTACAGCTAGCGACTGCAAAATGTAATTCTGTGCTATTGTGTACACATTACTGAACGTTTGGGGTCAAGTTGAACATACCCCCCACCCCCACCCAGTCCTTCTAAACCCCCATCATTAAAACTGGGTGTGAAAGAATCCTCAATGTCAATACTCGCACCCAAGCTCATTGATGGCAAGATATCTAAGTGTATATTGAGTCTAGAGCCTCATCACTGACGCCTTGTTGCAGGGCGGGGACGACGTGCTCATCTGCCTGCAGGTGTCCCAGTCGGCCGTCGAGGTGGGCACCTACTGGACCGACACGCCCTACGTCCAGCCCGTCCGCCAGGACAACGACCCCTCTACGACAAGCAGGTAACGCATGGCAGTGGGTGTCAGTTTCCATCAGGTAGGTAACAATAATATGCAAAAGCTAAGGGAAGAAATGTTAGTGTTAATGTAAGGGAGAACATAATGCTCTTCTCCACAGAAATAGGAAAGGTATATATTGGGCCGGTGTATATTTATGAGTTGTTTTACAGTATCTTTTTCCAAGCACCCACCCGTGGTTGACAGCACCACCAGCCATCCTGAAAGCACCCTGACAGCAACACAATACCCACAAGATGCAAATGCAAGGCATCATTCCTTGAACGACTGGTGTTTGACTATGACGCCAATCACCGTCATGACTCAAATGTGGCCGACATCATCTGCATTTTTATAACATCGCCAATAAACAGCCAGCAGCATCGTTTTCATTTTAACGACGAGAAACATAAACTTGCAATACTGTCCCTATACGATGAACGATCTCCTGTAATCAGATGGATAGTCAGGTTAAAGAGGAGTTAGCTTATAAAAGAAACATATCGTCCACGGGCCTTGAGATTTTAGTAGGAGAATATAAATATATATGATATGTACTGTACAAATGAAATGGACAATTGCACCTTAGGCCTACATTAAAGAGTATCCGATATGTGGAGAATGTGGTCGACACGACAATATTCTCATACACAGTGCATTTTGAAAATCAAGTACAGTTTTTGCCTGTTTTAAACTATAAATAGCTGATTTGTTTCAGTGATTTTCATATTACGTATGACTATCGAGCATGTCTGACTGTCCTGTTGTTACAGGTGATGCGCACAGATGACGGGCGCATTTTGTGCCGCTTCAAGCGTCCTCTGAAGGTGATGAACGACCAGTTCAGCGTCGACTTGAACAACGACTGGTACCAGCTGTATGCCTGGGGCGACGTTTCTGACAGTCAGTATATGCTTATCTGTCTGTGTGTGCGTGCGTCTATGTGTGTAAATGTATGCAATTTGTTTCATGTTTGGTTTGTTTGTTTAAATCTGCCGAAAATTTGTAGTATCAAAAGTCATTTACTCATCTACCTAAACAAGAAAAATGTAGTTTTTTTAATATGTTTATTCATTGTATGTCTATAATCCAGTGGCAGATTCAGAATTTCCCCGGAAAGGAGGGTCCGGGTATTGTGTTGGGTAGATTCACGTCAAATCACACATAGAAATATTGTACATATGCAGAACCTGTAAATGTTGAACATTGATTACAAAAAATGCTGCAAGTATACGAGAACTGATCAAATGCTGATCAATAAGTATGCGAATGACCTGGTGTAAATTGTAAAGTCATGAGAGCCATACTGGGATCAGGACTATAAACCCCCACATTTACATTTACATATTAGTCAGTATACAATATATTACCTTATATGGTTGTCTATTGATTCTTCTCATAAATGTCCTTCACAATTTATGGGAAACCTTTAAAGCCATGAGTCCAAGCATACTTAGATGGAATTGAAGGTATCAATACCATTCTTACTTGAATCAAATCTGAGTAAGAACGGTGTTTGTATATCAAAATGCTACTATTCCAATTATGCTATGGATCTATATTATGATTTTGGACTGTCCTTTCCATGCTCTGAAAGGGAAGGAACTAGGGCATAAACCCCTAACCCCAGCTAACGATGTTGAGGCCCAAGTTTCAACCTATAACACTGGTACTTTCCAGCCGGGGGCTCCCTGATGAAGCACCAAACGCGCCCGCCGGTGTCCGAAAAGCTCACGGTGTACCGCAAGCTAGATGTGACTGGCGCCGCACCACCGCGCCTCCAGGCGGCACACGGCACCATGACAGCGCTGGTGGCCATGGCGCTCACCTCGATAGTGTTTGGACACACGCTGTGCGTCACCTGACCTGCTAGATGAACGTGTGCTAGCATGGGAGATGGATGATCTGAGCGTCTGCTAGACCTGTGTAATACCCTGTCACGTGACCTACTAGAGAATCATGTGCTAGCAGCAGCATAGTGGATGAAGAACCTGACCTGCTAGAATAACATCTGTAGAATATCATGTCATCTTGTCATTCAATGTATATGCTAGCATAGTGGATGGATGATCTTACCTGCTAGAACATGGTGCTTTTTATTCTAACATAAGGAACGGTTACTCATCTGCAAGTTCGATACTCGATACTCGAGAACTGGAATATTTGATAAAGGTGACTCTTGCTAGCATTATTATCTGGTATGAGCTATTCTATCACGAACCTAGACTTCTAGAAACGTTGTAATAAGATTTTTTTTGGGGGGAGGGTGGGGGGGGGGAGGGGGAATTACAGTGTTTACAGAATACGTTAGTGAGCCACTTGCATTCTTGACATTCTACAACAACTAGTCAACATCTAGTCAGCAGCTAGTCTGCAGCTAGTCAACAGCTAGTCAAACAGCTAGTCCGCAGCTAGTATGCTGGTTATTTCCGTGACATAGTATAGCCTCTAGAGTGAATTACGTAGTATCGGGAAACAAAAACAAAAAAATCAACTGCTATCAAATGTTATGTTTGAACAACACACTTCGACTTGTACACGTAACACACGAAGATAGTGTCCTAAAATGGCATAGAAAATAAATTTGTAATAGAAACTTCTACGTTTGCAGACATAATTCTTATATAGCTAATTATTAGTATTTACCGTATGTTCCAGCATTATCAAAACGTCCAAATTTCGTCTCTTCATAATATAGCAGGGTCTTTTGTCGGAAAATTGCAAAACATTGTTTTATGGTTTTAATCAATGGGTATGATGCCCCTCTATCCCCTACAAAACGTCTACTAAAATCACCCTATTTGACATAGCTTTTTTATAAGTTTTTTTTTCAAAATGGCCACACGGCATATTGTAAACAATTCTATTTTTTTCATCCTTTAAGCTCCATGTAATGTATGCATGTATCATTTTATATCATACATTAAACAATTTGTCACTATTGATAAAACATTTATGTATTAGCAATTCAAGAAATTGATGTAGTTGCATCATCCAACAAATATCATTTATCATTGCAAATAATATCTGCTCATTTATATTATTGTTATTATTACTTATCTGGCATATTAAACAAAAATATGAACACTGATGCATACATATTTGGATTCATGAAATAGTAAAAGTATTATTATGTAAAAGTCGTTTCATATTTATGATAACAGTGTATATAAATGTAATTGTCGGTATTTTACACTTATGTAATATTTGGCTATGTATCTCTTAAAGTTATTTTGTGAAATTAATGAATGCAAATTATTTAAATAATTTGTTGTATTGTTTACGTATTTCATATAGAGTTGGTACATTCATCGAAATTATATAAAAAAAACATGTACAAGAATTTTTTATTTCAAATATATAATGAGTACAATGACAGATATAGTTCCATGTGAAACACAAGTTACGCGCGGCTTTCTCTGAGAGAACCATCTCATGTTCTAGACTGTAAAATTATGCTTTGTTGGCTACTACTGTTTTTGCTCAAAAGAAATACTAATGTAAATAGGTATATCTAAGAAAGTGTGTATGTGCTATGTATTATAGATGCCATTGTCATTTTTGTTACATTTTTATATCTATTTTACATTGTGTACTGCTTGTATAATGGTGTTTTGGTTCCATAATAAGTATAAGTACATATGTTATACTTCCTTCAAAATCTTCAACTTCCATTGATAATATTATTGAAGCTAACACCGTCATATCTCTGTTAATTATATACATGTACTTGAAAACTAAAGACTTAGTCAAGAGTTGTGAAATTCCAATTGAAATTGAAAATTCTTAAATTGTACTAAAAATCATTCTGGCAAGTCAGTCATGTGAATTCAGACATGCAGTAATAAGTCTATCAAACAATTCGTAAGCCAGAATATTTCATAATGTACATCTAATAGATTGAATATTTTGCAAACATTCCCTATTCTGTGCCTTTGTACAATAACCCAAACACCAGAAGTTGTCTTTGAACTGCCGTTGTATATGCTGTATTTGCACTGCCATGTAATAAGTAATAATGGCAGTATATGTATTTTCGAAGTCTTTTGTGAGTTCCCTGAATACAATGTGCACTCCTACAATCTCAGTAGGGCTCACCTATCACCCGTGCACATTCTGATTGAAAACAATCCCACCCCATACCCTTCCTTAATGATAACAAATAGAGACTTAAAATGGTGGGCTCTTAATGCTGTAATCTTTTTTGAATTGATGAAAGTGGACATGGAACATAAGGAGGTGGTTGTGGGGAGGTTTGATAGTTGTCCCCATCCCAGAGAATCTTGGGATTTGCACCATATCCTTGCTACTGCTAAAAGAGGTGCTATATATTCACACGTTTCTTCAGTACTACTTCAGTACTGTTCCTATATGTATCATGGTCTATATCGCCTATTGGCTGTGTTGTTAGAACAAAATACTTTCTGGGTGCAGAAATGGGCTACATGCCACTTATGCCAGCTGCACACACAATTTTGTGATACTACATTTTGACCCATTCCCTGTCAGGTCGGGTCCGTGGTAGACGTCGTGGTCGTCATTGTAGTGTGCAGCTGGCATTAGCACATTACTGCCATCAGACAGTGAATTAGTAGTGTGATGAATGGTATTATGTAACCACAGTACCGTACAACACGATTGAAAGTACCACATATCCTCATCGGTCTACAGTAACGTTATGATATTGTTTAGTAGTGTGTAGTCTGCCTAGTAGTACATACATTGATGTTGTATCTACGTAATAATATTGCCAGAAAGTCTGGTTTTTACATTTTAATCTAGTCTGTTAACTAAAGCCTGCTGCTGCACACTATTGCCACCAAAATATCTACATGTATCTACGACCACTTTGATATTGTAGATATAAATTTGAGCCAACGATTCATTTTTACATTGTTTTTATTTTTACATTGAATATAAATCTATTTGAGATTGCATTGGCAATTGTGAAAAGCGGCCACTGTAAAAGTCTGTCCTAACTGACTTGGAAATCACGCACTGTCACGTTTTCTCGCACAATGTCCACGTCTGACTTAACCAGTTGCTAACGTGTAATGTACCTAGCTACTAACATGTGGTGTACCTAGTTACTAACATGTGGTGTAACTAGTTACTAACGTGTGATGTACCTAGTTACAAACGTGTAATGTACCTAGTTACTAATGTGTGATGTACCTAGTTACTAACGTGTGATGTACCTAGTTACTAATGTGTGATCTATCTAGTTACTAATGTGTGATGTACCTAGTTACTAACGTGTGATGTACCTAGTTACTAACGTGTAATGTACCTAGTTACCAACATGTGACGTACCTAGTTACTAACTAAACTTGGGCAAGTCAGACTATGGTGGTTAAAGTGTGCAGCCAACTTTATCAACGGTGTGAAAAATGAATTTTATCACACAAACTCATGATAAAAGGAAGATAATGTTACTGTAAATATGTAAGCTATATGTACATTATGCTAACCAGCCACATACCTAGCTATAGCTACGATGCGTGTGCTACGTCTGTGTTTTATACAGATCTTTATATTGTACATACATGTAACAATGCAGTGGCAGACCACCTTCTGTGCTATTTACGTATTGATTTTTGTCGGTTGGTTTGTAGTGTGCATGCATTGCACATGCTCCTCTTTAACGCACACCACCCTCATCCAGGACATCCAGGATCTGCCACTGCAACGTCCTGCTTTGTGAATTGGATTGGGGTTTAACTTTTTAAATAAGTGGATATTATAAAAGCATTGTGCATATTATATTGTTGACTGATTAGCAAACTTATAAATTGTTAGATCTTTATCGGCTGTGAATTGCTTGTATCAGTGATAAATATTGATTTCAGTTGTTTGAAATGGCAGGAGTTTAAGACTTGCGTTTTTATATTAAGGTGAACTTTCAGGCAAAGGCTGTTAAATAACTTTTAAGTGAATATGTATTATAGCTTATGAATACTTTCATACTCATCTGTGGCATCACATGAACAGATAATAAAATTTCCTTATATTAATTAGAACTTAAGAGAATGATAATCTTTATGTGGTATATTTATTTTTATACATTTTGAATATGTGAGTTCATTGTTAATTACCGGTTTATACTATTATATGTTGTTATACAATCATGTTCCTTATAAATAAAACTCAAAGAAATGCATTACATTTTATTTTATAAATGCCCCTACAATATCCACGGATTCGGGAAAACAATTTGATTTGTTGTTTGCTTTTTGTTTTGTTTTTGTTGTTGTTTTTCTACGTTGGCGGATTCTTTCTCCAAGTATTTTGGGGTATATCACATGCATGTAGTACCTGCCGGGAATCGAACCTTGGACCACTACCATTGTGGCACCTATTTACCAAGCTGTTCAGGCAGTGGGCCTTCTTTTAGTGACAGTACTTAAATACAAGTCAATTAAATCCAATAAGAAATTATTGCTTATCATAAGCCTGGCAGCGATTATCGATATGTTCACTGTATTTGACCATGTGTACCAATAACAGTAAAATCATATCGGGTGCGAGATTGGAATAATCTCCTTGTCCCTCACCACCCATCCACACCTCACACACACACCATGAATACCCATTTCTTCCTGCATGCAATACATGTCCATCCCCATGCACATTCTCACCAGGTACCAGGTAATGCTAGGTAAGGCTAGACAAATAGTTGTCTCTTAGCCCAAAGTCGGGTGATAGCATAGTGCTTCTACTGTCTTTTTTATCGAGGCTTTCGTTGTTGGCACAACAACTTCATTGGCTGAATGACAAACTAAGGATTTTCATTCAATCCGATGATGTTTAAACAAAAACGAAAGTCTCTCCAAACGTGACATTTTTGGTTCATGTTAGTATCTATCAAAATTCTGTATATAATTTATATTTACGTAAGAATGTTAGCAGAATGAAACAGACAATGCATTCGTTCAAACGCAATGTCTTCAAGCAATTAATTCAAACTGAAAGAATAGAATTAGAGTGTGCGAATTTTCAGAACCAAAATAATACATATTAGTACTTGCTACAGCGTAGTATCAACAGCAGATATATAGTCCATCTAACAGTTGACACTTGGGGAGAGTTGAAGCACCGTGTATAGATGTATTACGGAACGAGGGTGAAGAGGAGGCAAGTTGGCAAGTGGCAGTTCAACAAGAGTTAACACATTTGGGTACCACTGTTAGTCTATGTGAATCACCATGGCCGGCGACATTTAACTTTAGTGAAACCAAAAGTTACCACATCATCCGTCCGTACAACTGCCTGCTGCACGACTTCGGTCACATGGACACCCCCACCCCACCCCACCCCCGGGAATCACAGATCTGTCACTGGCCAGCAATCCATAACTGTATGAACACCATTGTCAGACTGATATAAGGTGGGTAGACAAAATTACTAACAACAAATTTTTGTTTAATTAATTACTATAACTGTCGGGGCAGTTCCTGTTGGTTTTGTTCAAATATGTGTTTGGTTCCATATACTGGTCATACTCCTGGTCTAAGTCACTGTCCAGATGCACATTTTTAGGGGAGTGCTTACTTCCTACTCTATGACCACAGACATCGGCATTGTAACACATTGACACATTTTGACAGGAAGTCTGTAAGAACTCTTCAAAACTAATACGATCCTCATGTATATACCACATGTGTAAAATATTAAACTCAGTTGAATTTAATTTGAGCCCATACATCCCCTTGATGGGAGTCTTCGTAGAATTCCCATAATGCATACAGAGAAACATTTTGTCACAACTCATCCATTCGTCCACTGCGGCTCTCTGTCTCTCATCTAATCTGTGGAGGGGGTTTCTAACTAGGGCCACATGAACATAGGCGTCATTGGCCACATCGAGCATCATGTCTGAGTCAGCATTCTCCTTGCTTCTGTTGTTTAGCACAAAGACGTGTGCACCCAGATCTCTGGCTTTCCTCAGAACTCTCACGGCGTCTTTGTCACTCATAATGTCCCACGTTGTGTAGATCCGGACAGTCCACTCCGGGAAGATGACCGCTGCTAGTTGGACATTGCGCAACACCCCCATGGTGATATTCATGTTGCTAGATGTCACCGAGTATGTGATCACCAGATGATTGGATCTGCTGATGTTACTGCCATTTCTAAGATGCTCAATGTACCTAGGTGAAGGAAATGTTTGTTAGTTTAGCACCTCTACTGATATGTATCGCAATTATGTGACCAAGCACAACTAACCATCACCCTCCACCTTGTCACCCCATATCTAATATATAAAGACACACTTCAATGGTCATGTGACTGATATGTAAATTACTAAATAGTCATATGAACATTGGTGTCATTGACCCCAGCCTTGATACATTGTGCAATGCGGCACACATTTTCATTCACTGTGTACCCAAAAAGAGACAGTGATAATTAGGGCTTTTAGTTGAACTAACAAGGCTGTGAAATGTGCACAAACATGTAGATGGTTTGTTTTTGGAATGGGCAGCTGTCGGAGGCTTCAGAAAAGGCTCGCTGAAACTGCCACTTTCCAACAGATCCCAATGCATATACTGTGAATATTAGACGCTCTAAGTTCTCAGTATTAGGAGTTGCCAACTGCGGTCAATGGAACGGCTGGTATCAGACAGTCAAAACTGTATCACATGAATGGAAGACACGTTTTTGTTAAAATGATCAATGCACTGATATTTTGATGTTTGTAATATGGATGAGCATCTCCTGCAGTACATTAAAGATGCGTGCACAACCGGCGGCGTGGACACTTTAACAGTATATTTTTTCAGTGGCTGTGGTGTCTACAGCAGGTAATGACAACCGACTAACATACTGCCTACCTACAGCAAGGCCACTGCTGAATTGACCATAGTGGGCGTTTGTCATGTCAAACTTTCCTTACTCTTTCAGTACTGTATCAAAAACGTAATTTGAATTGAACATACTCACGTCGAAACACTACATAAGCAGTACTACCGGTTGTGCTCGACACTTTAGGGCACCTTGAAACAGCCTCCACAACCCCTGTGGCCACTTACCGCTGTAGCATATACTGGTCCTTGTGGATGCCCGTGCCCAGCTGGCGAGGCTTGCCGGTGTGATTGTAGCGCTGGCCCAGGGAGATGGTGTGCTGGAGCTTCACGTCACTCAGCTTCCTCGCCCTCCCGGTGTCCTTGTACACGTCAGTGATCCAGTTGTCAGCATACCAGTCTTTAAAATGGAGAACACCTCTGAGAACACTACTGCAAGTCTTATATGATACTATACAATGTCAGAGACAGATCCAGAGGGGGCGTACAGGGGTACGCACCACCCCAAAATTTCAGTTTTATATGGTTTTTCGCATTTCTATGCGACTTCACAGAGTTAAAGCAGAGACTCATGCACATGAAATCGTCTGGACGATGACCCAATGATAATCATTGGACAATATTCCATGGGCTACAGCCGTGTCTGGCAATTAAATCTGGTGCAAGAACATTGCTCAACGCAGCCATTAGCCACTCAACCCCACATATCCACAGGATTTCATGGGTTTCCTATCGCGAAGGCATGTGGAAATGCCAAAAGCCCTATGACAACAGAACACCCCTCCTTCTCACCCTCACCTGGATCTGTCTATGACAAATATGATTAAGCCATTAGCATGTTATCTGACTATCAATCTCATTTTTCTGACACAGTTGTTTATGGTGTGGTGTTTATGGTGTGGTATTGAAATTGCTGTTCTAATATGCTGTTTAAATAAAAGAAGCTTTCAGAATGCACAGATTACATCATGATGTTCCTGTGCAAGCATACTGGTTCGGCCACTGAGCACAACCTTTAAGACGCGAAATTCTAATTACCTATAAAGTCCCTAGGATAATGAAATCCGAATATGTCCTGATGTGTTGAACTGGTGAAATCATAGGTGAGTATATTTGTGATGCCGCCACTGTGTTGTGGGCCCACTACCCCCACAAAGGACGGATCCAGCTTAGCGAGGGCTGTTACGAACTTGTCGGTCCAATTTGGTGTAATAAGCCAGGAGTCGTCATTTATTCTAGAATTAGTGGCAATCATTCACTTTAAAATAGGTCAACATTAGGTACCATTTTGCAAACAATGGCATTGTTAAATATAATGTTTGTAAAACAAAAACCTGATACATATAGTTGTCAATGGCCAGCACGGCGCAAGATGTGCGATACATTTTTGGTCTCACCCACATAGATAGTTCAGACATACACCATGCCCTCATTTGTATAAGTACTGCACCATGTGACGAGGCTCATCCTCTATACATAAGCACCCTAACCTGTAGTAATTCATGCTATCCACGTAGGCCCCTCACCTGTAGAAGTAGTCCATGCCGTCCAGGTAGGCCTCCATGACGGCGTCGTTCTGGGCCCATGCGGGGTGCTTGGTGTGGGAGCAGTTGATCATGTGTAGACGACGTGTCTGTGGACCAGGTAGCACACTCTCAGAGCACTGCCGTGTCACCGTGGCAGCAAACAAATCTAGCAGTGGATGAATGTACTGGACATGCGAATAATAAAGTACCAGTATTTTTGTTAAGGAAAACACCATAGCACACTCTCATCGAATGGTGTATTAAGTGTGTCATCAGCTGGAACTTGTTGTTAAAATGTCTGTTTGTTAGTTGAATTGGGCATGAAGAGTACGGTATGTTGATTGACGCATCTGTAAATACTTTAGCATGTCAATACTTTCGTAATTTAGTAATAGACATTGCCTAAAACAGTCGCAGGCACTTTTTTGTAATTCATTAATTTGAAAATGTAAGTTGAATGTACATTATTTCATCATGGCAAAATAAATAAATAAGACGTCCCACTGGGTGCATGCGGCTTTTAAAGTTCATTATTTTTCTATTTTTTGTAGATTTGATATTCACTATTGCATTTGTCTTTAAAAAGATCTATTACTGAAATAGCAAATAGTGATTGTGTTTGGGGGGTCAGGGGCAGATTGCCCCTCTCTTTCCCTCACTGGTCTCTTGCCACGGTTTTGTCTACGCTGGATGGACGCCTTTAGGGTCCGGTCATTTACATGGTGGGGTCAGGCAGATATTGGGGCGTCATACTTTAAAAATTGAAGTCATAGGGGGGGTCATACTTTCAACTTGAAGATCATTTGGGGGGGCATACTTTTGGTTTTGAGGGGGAAAAAAGAAGTGCAACCATAGTTGCATGAAACTTCCAAAACAAAGAAAGGTTTTATTGACAAATTTAAGTGTCTCATACTTATTTCTACTTTTGTTATTATACCAGCATTACTAATGATCATAATCAGACATAAAGTCACATATGATAATGCTACAACAGGGCCATATAGCTATTTATGAGCCATGGGAGGCAACTGCCTCCAATGTATTGGAGGGATTGTTCGTCGGTCAAACCCTCAATGAAACCGAGCTATGGCATATGGGTTTTAAGGTTATTTTTCTGTTTGAAATAGCCTCAGATGCTATGAAAAAGTGTCTAAATTGCAACATTTTCTTGTGGAAGGGTGCCCTCAAACTTCCCTAGAAAAACTGTGCACCTCCTCATTCAACATATTTTGCATCTGAGTTTTTACAATCCTGGCTACGCCACTGTACAAGTAATGCTTTGACATAAATAATTTAAAATAATAACATAATATTCCAGCATTATTTTGTGCCTTTGAGACAACTATAATCAAACACAAATCTAAGTGTTTGATAATGGATTATATAGCAGACTATGGGCTGGGAGAATATGTCAAGTACTACAAAAAAGAGTATGATAATGATGAAAACATGGCAAGTGGTAGACATGGTAGAATCTCAGACTCTGAATCTGAATTCGAATCTGATATAGAGTTACAGTCATTCCAAAATTCATATTATGAATCCCAGGAAAATTCAATGACGTTTCAAGACTTTATTTCAGATTTTGATTTTTCCAAGAAATTTTTCTTTGAGAATTTTTCATTGAGAAAGTTTCATCTCAATGGGGCCTGTGTAAAGATCAAAGATGACAATAGTATGTAAACAATTGAGTTCTATTCTTCCTTTTGCATACATCTACAGAAATGGAAATTAAACCATATTATTTCTGTGTGGGGGTCTCTCTCAAAGTGCGCAAAAATTTTAGGCTTTGGAAGATATCAAGGTGCCAAATAATGTACACAGAATTTTATTTCTTGTCAAACAGCATTTTAATTACCAGTTTAACCAAAATTCTTTTTACTAAATTTCATTTCTTCAATGACTTTTTACAAAATTCAATGACTTTTCCAGGATCTTGAAAAAATATGAATTTCAATGACTTTCACTTGAACGGATTGGGGGATTCATACTTTTCATTTCTCAATAACTCGGGGGGTCGGACTGCCCTTCATAAATTGTTGATTTATTTCTATTTTGTCATTTGTTTTTGTTTTCAGTTTCATTTAACCTTTACACTAAGCTGATTGTGCATATGAAGATTTAATGAAACATCAATAGTAGATTGTAATGCACTTTCAGTATTCATAGAACGTGACTAGAAACTAACTTTTGAATTTCCGCAGAAACTTTATGTTATTGAAGAACGGGTCTGTAAAATCATAGGCAAAATAAAAATGATAATCATATCCACTACTGCATGTTTTACAAAACGATGGAATAAATGTGTGGAAGAGAGGAAACTTCTCAGTAATCAACCGTTTGTACCAGGTTGTACCCGTGTTTGAAGATGTCAGTGCGCTGGCGATTGCCACTTTGGGAAATTTGTCTGAGTGGCTATCCTTTAGTTTGGGGTAGACTGTTCCAGATACAATATTCGTGAATGCTCTGGGACTATTTCGTGTTCTAGCCTGCAAGCAGTCGGCTGTAGAGTTTCCATTTGAAAACGAATTTGCAGAATTCAATTCATTGTGATCAGTGTTAGACAACAACTCGAGCTCTACGTAGCTTAACTTACTAGATGCCTTGAGAATTTCATATTTTTGCATTATTTTAATATATCCAGTAAAATATACACCGGAGCAAATCACTACAACCATCATGAACAAAACTGTTTTTCTTATATACATGGTCAAATGCCCATGTGTCTTTTAAACTTCGTAAATTTGATGTAAATCCTTGTGTTTAGCCATTGATTTATTTCATGCTTATCTTTTGTTTGGTAATTTTAAATTTACTTTATATGAATTGAACAAAATCCACCATTAATGTTGCACACCAATTATCAAAAGAATAATACTGAACTCTATTGAGAACTGCCAGTAAAACTCAATTGCTTGCATTTTGTATGATAGATAAAATTATGGTTAACAGACTAAATTGATAGCAATTGGTACGTGTGTATATATCCAACGTAACAACACGAACTCAATGGTTTACAAAATGTTTAAACTACAGTAGACAAATATTCCATTGTCATCTAGACATCGTTGTAAAGACATCGTAAACGTGACCCCTAAACTCAGACATAGCTGTTTACAAAATCAATTGTCATTTGTTTGGTTGAACATGCACTTTAACTCCAAGCATTATGATGTGAGAAGAAATCTATATTTTCTGTGCTATCGCCATGTACACGCGTTGCATTTGAACAATAGCCATACGGTGGTCCTAAAAACGTCATTTTATGGCAAAAAATACATAATTTGATATCTCTATTTACATAATGTGACATATCTTTGAAAAATCATAATATCTGAATGTTTGATAAGATGGTTCAATAACGTGAATGTTACCGAAATTTTACTCTTCATCAGGATTTGAGTTACGCTTGGCTTTAAACGTGCCCTGGTAAAATACTTTTGTCCAAATCTTTCAAACAATATACCCACGCTAACATTGAATTTTTTTGTATTTTCACAATTTTAGCTGTTTTTGAGGAATTGTAAAATATCCGTTTTTTAAAAAAATTGTGCCCTTTATGTTTTTATTAATATCTAATTATTGAATATCTAATTATTATAGATCAAACGTGCATTCACTACTTGAAATGATGTTGAAATTTGACCATAAATGGTGCTGTGGAAAGCACGCTTTAATTGGCAAAGTACCCAAATCTAATCACTGCGGTGTCGCCTCATACATCATAGTTGTGTAATGTTTGAACGAAATCGGTCAATTGCTAAACACTCTTGCTTGTCCACAGGCAAACATATGTACATACATACATAGTTACAAACGAATGAAACACAAGGCTTTGCTCCAGCAGCTGAAGCGACGCAATCATGCTGTTGATCTGTACAGAATTATTTGTATATTTTAACACTTTATGCCTGACTTCTTTTTGTTAAAGAACGTGTGCATTAATTATGTGGTTGATTATTAAGAAGTAAATCATATGTTCTAATAAGTAACCTGCATACAATTCTCATTTGTTGCATGTATATCAATACTTTGCCATGGATGTTAATAGCCCTAGACAAAATAAATTACTCCAGGTGACTGAGTGCACATACAGGATGACCTGATGATGAAGATAAGCAACCAACTGTCTATTCTGCTTTCTTAGAGGGACGATTTGTGGTTTAAAAAACTCAGAAGGCGTTTTCAGCTATCCCAATTGACCAACCACACGAACAGCTTAATGCCACAATCAAGGATACACCGGGTGCAGTTGGTTTAACTTCGAATCCAAGTGCAAAAGGCGGTGGGTGATAGCAGGACCTGAGGTCACAAAATTATTGTCAGAATTTGAAAATGCTTTCATGATAGAGACTGTAAACAATGAAAATACATTGGTGTTTGTAGACCATCAGGAGACACAGGCAGACTCACATCAAACTGTTGCTGAGCCTTAAGTGAGCCTTAAACCAGCAAATTTAAAGGTTTGGGAAATCCGTTTGAAGAGGAAATCAAGGACCTGATCGTGCTTGATACCTAGGATTGTTGATAAATCAATTAGATATACCGTGATCAATGCAGAGAGTGGAAACTATTTTCTCCTGCATTTACGCAAGCACTTAATAGCAGTACATGAAATGTAATAGTTGGATTATGTGAAACCAAAATATGCTATAATAAGAGCATATGATTGCAACGCGAATTTATATTTGTGTATATTTTCGTATATTTATGTGTGTGAGTTTTTAATACTCCATACAAATTCTGTAATTGTATCTAACTCAAATGTTCACTTTCATTGACTATCATAATGTTAACATCTAGGGGCAGCTGATGCTGCTGATCACGTTTCTCTTTTGACATCTCAATCATGACAAATGCTGTTCAAAACTTGAAAGAGATCAATATAAACTACAGATGCTGAAAGAGAACTTTAGTTCTGATTTGTGTACAGCAATGATATTAGTAAAGCCTCAAACAAATTCCTTATGATAATGATTATTGAGCGTCTTTGATGCACTTATAGATTGGTAAACAAACCACACACATACATGTATTGTGTTGAAGTGTCATTCATTACGACTGTTGTGTAAACCGCAATATAAACGTCTTCTGCCTATTCTTATTTTTTGTTTCGATAATTCTGTATTATCTTAAAAGTTTTTTTTCCATCTCAATACAGACCATCTCCATTTTAATCCTTATTTACTTGTAAAAAAATAATCAGAACTGAGAGAAGGTCTCTGGTGAGATGAAAAGCTTTTAGAATAAAAAATGTATGCATGTGATTGCTAATAAAAAGCCTAACAAAGGACTTAGTAGGCTCCAGTGGTTAATTTCATTTAATGGGTTCACAATCAACATGTCAATATATAAACTGTTACATGTATTCTCGTCTACATGTATCGTTATAGTTATCTGTGTCAAGACCTTGTATATTGGGCCCTATGACATGTTGAGAAGTTGGTTTTATTGTGAAGTGAATCATAGGGCCGTAGCAAGCGGAGAAAGTACGAGAAATATGCAAAGGAAAAAAATGTGACCAGACTTGCAAATAGATACGCACTCACTGGTGTGGTATGTACAATGCCATAGGATGATAAGTTAGTGGTGCACGACACCACAGTGGCGTAGGAAGCAAATAAAAAGTGGGTGGGGGGGGGGCCACAATTTCATAAAAAGGGGCTTTAAGTAAGTCGATATGAGGAATTGCACTATGTTTGATTATCTAATTAGAAGATTTAATGTTTACTAACTTCATGAACTTTTAAGTTTATTTAGCAACAAATAACAAAACAATTTCTTAAGTACTGTCCAGGGGCGTAAGAAGCTTGTTGTAGGGGGGGGGGGGCGATCACATTTGCAAGGGAGCAGATGGAGATGGAGCGCGTGGAGGTTATAGTAAGGAGGCAAAGCGCCCCCTCCTATGGTAAATTTTCTTTTGAAAATGAAGGGCAAAATGGTTGGATTTCCTGATACTTGAATGTTGAGGTCTTCGTCATTGTCTTTAATCATACGGCATTCCATATAACAAATTTAACTCGTACAAAGCACATAGACTTAGAAATTTCGCTTTTATTCAATATATTCTCAGTGTAATCATATGGTATGTACATGAACAATGCACAGTTCAGCTTTCAGCCAATGTAGGGGATGGTGCAAAAAACATAGATTTTGCTTCATTTGTAGATCCCTGTTCAGTTCCATATTATCGGTATGTAGACTGAAATGATAATCTGTCAACAATTTTGCCAATGTCCATTTATGGGGTCTATCCTGTTTGTTGGGTAGGGGGAGCATTAAGAAGAGCAAACAATAAATGTGCTATGCTAGGGGGTGGGGGATCTGGAGGTATGCTCCCCCCGGGCAAGTTTGAAATTTTGTGTGCTCACATGTGCACTCTGAGCAATTCTGTGCATCAATTTTCATCATATAAAATTTCAAACATATAAGTATTTCTCTATTTCCAACACATTGAGGGTGGGTTTGAACCTTCAAATTAAGCCTTATTCTACCACCCAGCCCAGATCCTTTATGGAAAGCCATAACAGATATGGATATAAGCCCAGATACTTTGAAATTGGCCTATTAAACCTCTGGGTTATGAGTGCAGCTGTCTAAATGCACTTATTGAGTGTTAACACACTCAGGACTGGAGATGTGTACGTGTCAGCATTGGGAGAGGTCGACTTTCTTTTTGTATAATTTTATTTCTGTGAATAATACTTTGTATGATTGTATTTTACAATTTATTTTGATGGATATGGTGTATATTGGTTGTACTACAATGAGATTTTTTTTCTGGAGGATGCTTTTTCCAACTGGGAGATTGATCATACATGAGAACGTTATGATTTAACTTATTTATTATAAAAACAAAGCAGACACTCGTTAAGTGTGATACATCTCTTAAATCATGAATTTATATGATAGTTTACAGATACATTCACACTCATCTCTTACATTACACGAACTGATTATAGAATTTCCTAATATTTATTAGAACTTTAAAGAATGATAATCTTTATGTGTTATATTTATTTTTATACATTTTGAATATGTGAGTTCATTGTTGATTGCCTGTTTATACTATTATATGTTGTTATACAATCAATTTTATTTTTAAAAAACCTTAGAGAAGTGCTTAGCTTCTTGTACAAACCCCTTTATAACATGCACAGATTCAGGTAACCAATTAGATTTGTTTTTGTTTTGTTTTATTACATTGGGTGATTCTTTCTCCAAGTCTATATCCCTCACCACACATCCACAATACACACATAACAAACGAACATGAAGAGTGGGCAAATTGGCAAGTGACGGCGCGACAAGAGTGTAGACCATTTGGTATCACTGTGAATCACCATGGCCACCGACATTTAACTTTAGCTAAACCAAAGTTACCACAACCATGCAACCTAATCATCCACAAACACAGATATACACCAAAACATCTGCATGGCTAACGGCTATACTACTTCGTACAGTCACTGAGTCCCAATGTTTGTTGACATCTAGAAGACCCCCCCCCCCACCCCCCACCCCACCCCACCCCAATCTTACGTAGCAAAGAGTCTATGCGATATAATAGGTCGGGGGGGGGGGGGGTCTCTAGATGTAAACAAACATTGGGACTCAGTGTCTGTGCTACTTCG
This sequence comes from Streblospio benedicti, assembly GCA_019095985.1. NCBI lineage: Eukaryota > Metazoa > Annelida > Polychaeta > Spionida > Spionidae > Streblospio > Streblospio benedicti. The sequence continues at coordinate 17,192,508 of CM032659.1, forward strand.
GTAACATGGACCATCCCCCCTTTCCAGGAAATCACAGATCAGTCACTGTTCAGTATCACATAGTAATATGAGCGTCATTTTCAGCTACACTCATCACAGCAGGACAAAATAACTAACAACAGATAACACCTTAAAACCAACACTCATCTCAGTCTATGTACTTTTGATTAATTATTATCACCATCTGGGCAATTCCTATTGATTTTGTTCAGATTAGTGTTTGGTTCCATATACTGGTCATACTCCTGGTCTAAGTAAATGTCGGTGCACATTTTTAGTGGAGTGCTTACTTCCTACTCTATGACCACAGACATCGGCATTGTAACACACATTGACACATCTCGGCAGGAATTCTGTAGGAACTCTTTAAAAAAAATACGATCTTCATGTCATACCACATGTGTAAAATATCAAACTCAGTTGAATTTAGCAGGCCCAAACATCCACTCGATGGGAGGCATCGTAACATTCAGCCAACGCATACAGAGAAACATTTTGTCACAGCTCATCATTTTGTCCACAGCGGCTCTCTGTCTCTCATCTAATCTGTGGAGGGGTTTCTAACTAGGGCCACATGAACATCCGGTGTCATTGGCCACATCGAGCATCATGACTGAGTCACCATTCTCCTTGGTTCTGTTGTTTAGCACAAAGACGTGTGCACCCAGATCCTGCTGGCTTTCCTCAGAACTCCTCACTGCGTCTTTGTCCTCATAATGTCCCATGTTGTGTAGATCCGGACAGTCCACTCCGGGAAGATGACAGCTAGTTGGACATTGCGCAACACCCCCATGGTGATATTCATGTTGCTAGATGTCACCGAGTATGTGATCACCAGATGATTGGATCTGCTGATGTTACTGCCATTTCTAAGATTAACTCAATGTACCTAGGTGAAGGAAATGTTTGTTAGTTTAGCACCTCTACTGATATGTATCGAATTGAATCGCAATTATGTGACCAAGCACAACTAACCGCCACCCTCCCACCTTGTCACCCCATATCTAATATATAAAGACACACTTCAATGGTCATGTGACTGATATGAAATTACTAAATAGTCATATGAACAGTGATGGCATTGACCCCAGCCTTGATACATTGTTCAATGCGGCACACATTTTTCATTCACTTTGTACCCAAAGAGACAGTGATAATTAGGGCTTTTAGTTGAACTAACAAGGCTGTAGAAATGTGCACAAACATGTATATGTTTTTGTCATGGCCAGCTGTCTGGGTTTTTCAGAAAAGGCTGGTCGCGTCTGCCACTTTCAACCGATCGCAATGCGCTGAAAGATGAAATTTTCTCTATATTGGGGTGGCCAGCGACGGGTAATGACAACTGCCTGACATACCGCCTACCTACAGCCCAGGCCACCGCTGAATTGATAGTGAGCGTTTGTCGTGTCAAACTTTCATATCTCTTTTCAGTACTGTGTGTCAAAAACGAAAATTCGACCAATGCTCGCAGCAGTGGACATTCACTTTGAATCCCTCACATGGTCCCCGTACCCTATTTGAAAAGAAGTAGAGAAGCTGTAGATAAGCACGGTGCTGCTAGTTGACATTAAAGCACCTTGAAACATATTCCACGACATCTGTGACCACTCCCGCTGTAGCATGTACTCGTCCTTGTGGATGCCCGTGTGTCCAGCAGTGGCTTTATGCGTGATAAATGGCTGTAGCGCTGGCCCAGGGAGATGGTGTGCTGGGCTTCACGTCACTCAGCTTCTTCATCCTCAGTGGTGTCCTTGTTTTGGTGATCAGTCGTCAACATACCAGTCTTTAAAATGGACAACACCTCTCAGAACACTACTGCAAGTCTTATTTGATAATATATGCAATCACAACTGCCTATGGTCTTAAATAAGAAGTCAGAATGAGAACCAAGGGGTGGCCAGGGGTATCGCCACCCTCCACCGTGTCACCCCCATATGTTTCAGTTACATATGTTCTTTTTTTAATTTCTGTGTACCTTCACAGAGTTCACATATAACTTTTACACATACGACGCTGGTTCCCGATGACCCAAATAGTCATCTGATAATATTCCTTGGGCTACAGATCTGTGGTGCGTGAACATTGCTCAACCCAGTAATTTGCCAGTCAACGCTATATCGACCAGCAAATGCAATGGTGGGGGTTGCAAAAAAAAACTTAGGGCAAGGTTTGGGGCCAAAACCCCCAGGGGGGTCCTTGTTCAGTGACGTATTGCTGGAAGAAAAACCCTTGAAAAAAAGGTTTCTGGGTCTGTCTCGCAAGGTTGAGCCTGACCCCACTCAAAGAGGTCAATCTAAGTCCTTTTGTAGAATGACCTTGTCCTCCATAGAGTGGATTGATCTATAGATCAAACAATCATCGGCGAACAAACGGCATGAAGTGGATGGATTGAGAACAGATGGTAGGTCATTTATGTACAAAAGAAATAGTAAGGGGGCCCATGACTGTGCCCCTGGGGTACTCCAGATATGACAGGGTCCCCATCGGTGCTACTACGAGTATGAGATCTAACGCCATCGACTAAGACACTCTCTGGGTACAGCCAAGAAGGAACTCAGAAATCCAGCGTAAAGGTCTTGCCTTTGACATACAACCATATAGTCGGAGCTACGCATGAGTCTCTTGTGTGGCACTACGTCAAAGGCTTTCGAGAAATCGAGAACACCCACGTCGACTTCATCCTTGTGATCCAGTCTTGATAGTAGGTCATGTGTTGTGGCCAAGAGTTGCGACTCACAGCTCAATTTCTTTCGAAAACCGTGTTGGTATGGTGAGAGGGCGTTGTGCCTATCCAGGTGGTTCCGGATGTGGCTGCACAGGACATGCTCTAGCAACTTACACGCCACACATGTCAAGCTCACTGGGCGGTAGCTTACAGCTTCACACTTGTCGCCTTTCTTAAAGACAGGTGAGATCCAGGCTGCCTTCCATACTGATGGCAGACTTCCTGTTTGGTATGAGTTACGGAATAAGGCTGTGAACACTGGACCCAACTCCTCATGCAGCTCTTGCAGCATACGACATGGGATCTGGTCTGGGCCTGATGCCTTACGTGGGTCAACTCCCTTAAGAAGCTTCTTGATTCCCTGCTCACTAATGGTTATGTCAGGTATGGGTGGCAGGCTGGGGCCATGAAGGAATGTGTGCTCTGCCTCGTCATCATCGACAGTGAACACCGACCGAAACTGTTGGGCAAGGATGGCAGCCTTCTTTGCCGAGTCAGAATGTACCTGCCCTTTCTCCTTCAATGGTGCCACTCCGAAGGATTCAGTTCTCTGAGACTTGATGAAGCGCCAGAATGGTCTGGTTGATTTCTCCTCTAGACCTTCGGCAAGGATGTTATTGAACGTCTTACATAAACTGGCCGCCATCTCGGATTACAAACCAAATGTGTCAACTGGACCAGGCTCTGTATGCAATACAGAGTCTGGTTAAACGAGGCAATGCATCAACGTAAACATCGCCGCTTTCTTTGCCATTGCATTGGAGCATTGGAGTTCAAATTCACTCCCACGTAGTTCAGACTAACTTCTTAAAACCAGCAACATTGTATTTGCACGTTTCATAGATCGTGTTCTAAATTTAGAATATCTAGGGTCGCCAAACCCACAAACAACTGTGACTACCGATGATAGTCACTCTTATGTACAAAATAATCGACAGCCATAAGAGAATGATAACAGTATATGTTGCATTAAAGTTTATCTGGAAATATTATTTTTCTTTTGAATATTGAATCACTATGCGCTCACCATGTCAGGTTTTTAAGTTTACATTTTTATGACAATGTCTAAATATATTATACAAATGAGAGAAGTAATGCTCAGCAACCTGCTGGCCCGTGCTATGACTTGTCATTATTATATTAAACTATAGAGGAAGAACAAAAGTACAAAATAATTATATCCTAAAGGAAGAAAAGCAGTATAGAAATTATGCTCTACACTAATTATATTAACATCTATTTTACATATTTACATTACAATTAAATTGTATCTATGTGATATCTACATATGCTGTTTGATAATTCATGTTTCAGTGAGACATACTGTACACCATTTTTCGTCATACAATAACCAGAGAGAGTGACACAAGTTATTCATTTCATTATTATGAATTGCACAAATTTGTATTCGTCTCATATTAAATGCTGGATAAAATGTACTCCTGACATTGTCTCAGCAAACATTGGTCTTCTAATTGCAAATCTCCAATCACAATTAACAATAGGCCATAAATGGAAAAAAATGAAAGCAACTCTAACAGCCACCTAATTAAAGGATGTTGTACATTTTGTCACGCTCCCCAAGAGTGAAAGTGTTTTATATCATTAAGAAGAATACTTATAGTTTCTGGACTCGTCGTGTTAGATAACTAGCATGGTGTTAGTGACACAGAAAATTGTCTTAATCACCTTGCACTTGCGACACACGAAAAAAAAGTGGGTTGAAACATGATTACATCATTAGGTTTGGAGTTACAAGTCGCCCGATATCAATTATTAGCATACGATGTATGGATCTCTTACCATGTATTATACATGTAGATCTATATAATCTAAATGCTGTGTGTGTACATGTTATGTTATACGCTCAACATTTACAATAGCAGACATCCAATCACCATGAAACTTTGGCAAATCATTCTCCGTAACCCATAGGTTGCACAGAAAAAGATTATATTACGTGTACATGTCCGTGTTACGAACATTTTATGGAATTATTCTTCTCAACAGTTGTTTCTTTAGTGGTTGATGGTATACAGATGCAAGTGACAATTGCTATTTAGTTTCTTTAATGAACAGAACACACTGCTATCATATTAGGATACGTTTCTAAAACAGTATTCCCCAATTTAATTATACGTGTACAATGGAGTTAAATTATGAGATCCTTGTATAAACAGAACTAGGTGTTTGTTATGCATGTATTTTATTAATTTCTATATAGAAATGTTGTTACCAATATAATCCCCGCATGATAACACATAATAATCAAACATATGTAAATATAGCAAACCTTGTTCCCATTTACATGGCTGAGCACTCTTGAACTCTATTTAACAAATGGCATTTATTTTGGGTGTGTACATGTATATGTATGAACGTCTTTAGTTCACATAGCAATTTGTTTTCATTTATTTGGGGTTTATCATTCTGCAAGTTTGCACGACAATCAGCATAACAAAGGGTATACATTGGTCAGCCTAACTGATAAATTTTCGCTCTCATGTTCCCAGCCTTGAAAGAAGTGCGCACGCCACCACTAGTCATACAAAACTTTGAGGACAAAGACCACTGCATCTAACGCTGGGTTAGAACATTGTCAGTGTTAGTACATCGTCGGTTAAGGAGAACAATGGATTATGCAATGACTCCGCAAACATTACAAGCATTACACAGTCATTAACATTGACTCAGCAAACATTCAATATCATAATAAGCATATTCTACTGTAGGCGGAATTCAAGACCAGAACACACTATGACCAAACTTGTAAATTTTGTAACTTTGACAAAGTGCAGAATATATCTTATTTAAAGTGCATGCAATGCGAAGATAACGTCCACCCGTTTTGTGGAAGTTATAGGAACATATAATGTTTATGTTATACAATTCAATGTGGTGATGTATGCTATTGTTATTTATATTAAAACAATATCACTCTGACATTGTGTATTGCTCTTGAACAAACCTATTTTGTATACAACAATGGACTTTTCAACTTTTATGTCTGTGCAGTATTCGCATCACTATATTTTCATATATTAAATGGATGAACTTATATAACATTTTGATCAACAGCATCAATCCTATTTGCACTTATATTGACGCAGTCATCATTAGGACTTAAACATATAATCCGCTACACTGACCATTTGGACTGGCGAAATCTCTTAAGGCACGCTTTTAAGGTTAACACATATAGCCGAGGCGGCAGCCGAATTCACCAAACATACATGTACCAAGGCGAAATCACTTAACATGTCGGCTCGAAGCAGGCGACTTCACTAACCGCGACCTTAAATCATGTTGGCGAAATCGCAACAAGGCGAAATCACACAGATTCCCGCACACGACCGGCAAGGGGACACGCCCGTTTTGCGTAATTATACTGTTAACTTTTAGGCAATGGATGTTAAACATCTCTTAAATCATGAATTTATAGCATAATTTACAGATACATTCACACTCATCTGTTACATTACACGAACTGATTATAGAATTTCCTAATATCTATTAGAACTTTAGAGAATGATAATCTTTATGTGTTATATTTATTTTTATACATTTTGAATATGTGAGTTCATTGTTGATTGCCTGTTTATACTATTATATGTTGTTATACAATCAATTTTCTTATAAAAAACTTCGAGAAGTGCTTAGCTTCTTGTATAAACCAATTTATAACATGCACAGATTCAGATAACCAATTAGATTTTTTTACATTGGGTGATTCTTTCTCCAAGTCTATATCCCTCACCACACATCCACAACACACACATAACAAACGAACATGAAGAGTAGGCAAATTGGCAAGTGACGGCGCGACAAGAGTGTAGACCATTTGGTATCACTGTGAATCACCATGGCCACCGACATATGTCATTTAACTTTAGCTAAACCGAATGTTACCACAACCATGCAACCTAATCATCCACAAACACAGATATACACCAAAACATCTGCATGGCTAACGGCTATACTACTTCGTACAGTCACTGAGTCCCAATGTTTGTTTACATCTAGAGACCCCCCCCCCCCACAATCTTACGTAGCAAAGAGTCTATGCGACATAATAGGTCGGGGTGTGTGTCTCTAGATGTAAACAAACATTGGGACTCAGTGACTGTGCTACTTCGGTAACATGGATCATCCCCACTTTCCAGGAAATCACAGATCAGTCACTGTTCAGTATCACATAGTAATATGAGCGTCATTTTCAGACACACACATCACAGACAGACAAAATAACTAACAAAAAATAACACCTTAAAACCAACACTCATCTCAGTTCATTCACTTTGGATTAATTATTATCACCATCTGGGCAATTCCTATTGATTTTGTTCAGATTAGTGTTTGGTTCCATATACTGGTCATACTCCTGGTCTAAGTCAATGTCCAGATGCACATTTTTAGGGGACTGCTTACTTCCTACTCTATGACCACAGACATCGGCATTGTAACACATTGACACATCTCGGCAAGAATTATGTAGGAACTCTTTAAAACTAATATGATCTTCATGTCCATACCACATGTGTAAAATATCAAACTCAGTTGAATTTAACTTGAGCCCAAACATCCCCTCAATGGGAGGCTTCGTGACATTCCCGTAATGCATACAGAGAAACATTTTGTCACAGCTCATCCATTCGTCCACTGCGGCTCTCTGTCTCTCATCTAATCTGTGGAGGGGGTTTCTAACTAGGGCCACATGAACATCGGTGTCATTGGCCACATCGAGCATCATGACTGAGTCATCATTCTCCTTGGTTCTGTTGTTTAGCACAAAGACGTGTGCACCCAGATTTCTGGCTTTCTTCAGAACTTTCGCGGCATCTTTGTCACTCATAATGTCCCATGTTGTGTAGATCCGGACAGTCCACTCCGGGAAGATCACAGCTGCTAGTTGGACATTGCGCAACACCCCCATGGTGATATTCATGTTGCTAGATGTCACCGAGTATGTGATCACCAGATGATTGGATCTGCTGATGTTACTGCCATTTCTAAGATGCTCAATGTACCTAGGTGAAGAAAATGTTTGTTAGTTTAGCACCTCTACTGTTATGTATCAATATTAATTGAATTGCAATTATGTGACCAAGCACAACTAACCAAATGGTATCAAATATATAAAGACACACTTCAATGGTCATGTGACTGATATGTAAATTACTAAATAGTCATATGAACATTGGTGTCATTGACCCCAGCCTTGATACATTGTGCAATGCGGCACGCATTTTCATTCACTTTGTACCCAAAAAGAGACAGTGATAATTGTGGCTTTTAGTTGAACTAACAAGGCTGTGAAATGTGCACAAACATATAGATGTTTTGTTGTCATGGCCAGCTGTCTGGGTTTTTCAGAAAAGGCTGGTCGCGTCTGCCACTTTCCAACCGATCGCAATGCGCTGAAGATGAAATGTTCTCTATATTGGGAGTGGCCAACGACAGGTAATGAGAACTGCCTGACAAATTGCCTACCTACAGCCAGGCCACTGCTGAATTGACAGAAGTGAGCGTTTGTCATGTCAAACTTTCATATCTCTTTCAGTACTGTCTCAAAAACGTAAATTCGACCAATGCTCGCAGCAGTGGAGATTCGCTGATCCTCATGGTCCCCGTAACTATTTGAAAGTAGAGAAGCTGTAGATAAGCAGTGCTGCTGGTTGACATTAAAGCACCTTGAAACAGATTCCACGACATCTGTGACCACTCACCGCTGTAGCATGTACTCGTCCTTGTGGATGCCCTTGTCCAACCGGCGAGGCTTGTCGTGATGGCTGTAGCGCTGGCCCAGGGAGATGGTGTGCTGGAGCTTCACGTCACTCAGCTTCTTCATCCTCCCAGTGTCCTTGTACACGTCGGTGATCCAGTCGTCAGCATACCAGTCTTTAAAATGGAGAACACCTCTCAGAACACTACTGCAAGTCTTATTTGATAATATATGCAATCACAACTGCCTATGGTCTTAAATAAAGTCAGAATGAGAACCAAGGGGTGGCCAGGGGTATACGCCACCCTCCACCTTGTCACCCCATATGTTTTAGTTACATATGTTCTTTTTTTAATTTTTGTGTACCTTCACAGAGTTCACATATGGCACACACATACGACTGGTTCCCGATGACCCAAATATAGTCATCTGATAATATTCCTTGGGCTACAGATCTGTGGTGCGTGAACATTGCTCAACCCAGTAATTTGCCAGTCAACACTACATCGACCAGCAAATGCAATGGTGGGTGCAGATTCTTAGCAAAGGTAGGGCAAACCCACAGGATTTCATGGTTTTCGTATCGTGAAGCCTTGTGGAAATGCAAAAACCCCTATGACAACAAAATAATGGGGTGGAAAGAGGATAGGCACACCCCTCCTGTTCCCCCTCACCTGGATCTGTCTACGGCAAATGTGATTAAGCCACCTGACTATCAGGCTTATTTTTCTAAGACAGCTGTTTATGGTGTGGAATTTAAATTGCTCTAGATATTCTAATATGATATTTTAATGAATGAAACCTTTGGAATGCACAGAACACATCATGTTGTTTCTGTGCAAGCATACTTGTTCGGCCACTGAACATAACCTTTAAGACTCGAAATTCTAATTACCTATAAAGTCCCTAGGATAATGAAATCCGAATATGTCCTGATGTGTGGAACTGGTGAAATCATAGGTGAGTATATTTGTGTTGCCGCCACTGTGTTCTGGTCCCACTACCCCCACAAAGGGCGGATCCAGCTCAGCTAGGGCTGCTACAAACTTGGATGTCCAATTTGGTGTAATCAACGTGGAGTCGTCGTTTATTCTAGAACGGGTGATAGAGGAAAAGGTGTGTGGTAATCATTCACTTTAAAATACATCAACATTAGGTAACATTTTGCAAAAAATGTCATTGTTTGATGTAATGTTTGTAAAACAAAAACTTGATACATATCGATGGCCAGCGCGCACAGTCCTAGATGTGTGATACAAGAAACACACAAGCAGGCAGACCTCCAAAGTATAAGTAGATAGATCTCTCACCTGTAAAAGTAGTCCATGCCGTCCAGGTAGGCCTCCATGACGGCGTCGTTCTGGGCCCACGCAGGGTGTTTAGTGTGGGAGCAGCTGATCATGTGTAGACGAGGTGGCGGGGGGCCAGGCAACGCACTCTCCGAGCACTTCAATGTCATCATGGCAGCAAACACATCTAGCAATATATGAATGTACTACATATGCACATAATAGGGTAGCATTATGATTACTTGTGTTAAGGAAAACACCACAGCTCACTCTCATCAAATCACGTATTAAATGTGTCATCAGGTGGAACTTGTTAAAATGTCTGCTTGTTAGTTGAATTGGGCATGATCTGTAGTAGGTTATGTTCCTCAGTAACTAAATGTGATAGAGAGCAATCGGGTTGAACTTTATAACTTGTGGACCAAGCTTTCAGGTTCAATTTCTTAAGTTCTCTATTCAATAAATCATACAGGAATGATCGCTCAGGTTTTAAACGTGCTATTCTACACTATCATTCATAATTGTATTGACTCTTCTTCATCAAAATCGTAAATGGATGATTCAATCAATTAGTGATATGTTTTATTGCTTGTTGAACACGTCTATAACTGTTCGAAGTTTCTATGGCTGCGTATGATCTATGAATAAAAACGGAGAATGTATAAATCATGTTAGGAGTTACCAACTAGTATTTAACGAGTGTGTTTTACATTCGGACTGTCCTGTAGTATATATGTTTCCATGAAAGTAGCATCTATCTTCCTATATGAAAGGTGCATACCTTTACAGCTTCACAGTTAATAATGCGTAATATATGATAGGTCTGTAGTATTGTAAGGATTTGTAGTAAGGTCATACGTAAAATGAAGTAAACTGCACTCGGCGCAATTGCGGCTGAAATATGGAAATCGGCCCTACTATTTCCGTCAATCTGACGTAATTTTCAATGTTTCAAGCAACTTACTTACTAATTAAATCAACACATGGCACCTTGAACACCATTGCCACCATACAATTATTTAGTCATTCTACAATCAATACCTACTTATAATCTTATTGAACTTTGTCAGTCCAACATCAGTCAAACATCAAGAAACAGCTATCCTAATTAAAGAAATTATTCGTCTCTATAACTATTGCATAATGCTCATGTCACACACTGGAGATTGAGACGCATGGTGGACACACGGAGGTGTAAACTTCGTAGGATTATTAGAAATTCAATACATCAATACATCATTCAATACATCATTCATTGCCAAAGAACATGTGCCTAAAGATGGACAGACGATGGCACCCGAATATCTCTCAACAATGTGCCTATGACAAACACATTGTGACTACAGTTTGATGTTTGACATTCTTCATGGGGATCACATAAATTTTCGTAGCTTATTAACATTCTTCAGTGGGATTACACCAATTCCCGAAGCTTGGTAACCATTAGCTTTTATATTTCATTACGTTGTGACCTATGACCGAGGTTCTGTGTCCATATTAGTTTGTTTGGTATCTGAAATCTTGGGTAGACTTTGGATAGCGTGATAGGGGGTCACAGATGCCTGCAAAAACGTTCCAAAATGTAGTATTGTGAGGCATTACACTATTTTTGTGGCATGAAAGAGCATCTGTGTTGCGTTTGGACCAGTGGGCATCAGATACACGGCGTTCAATCGTTACGTAACATCCGTGTGGAAAAAGGTGTACGTGTGTTAATCCAGTAACGTTCGTATGTGAATGAGAGGAACTGAGCGACCAAGAACCACAAATAAATGTTTTTGTGAGGAAACTGGCAAAATCCTCGGAATTATCGTAGGATGAATGCACTATGAGAAGATCTTACCTTTCAAAATCTGTAAATCTTATCTGGTGACATGACCCAGTATTCTCTATTATGTCTGGATAATGATAGGACCATGCACACTTTTGAGTTAAGTGGCCCATTAAATTGATAATTTTATAAAAAGTAGACCCTTAATTTGTTTTCAAATGAGTCAGTAAGATATCTGTTGCAGTGTACTTTGTTACACAATCCTGCTCTGCAAAATGGATCATTTAAAAATGGGGTATCTGTTAAACTTAGAGGCAACTGCTGAATAAGAGCGTTTTACTGATGTTCGTGTGGAGGGCTCCTTACCAGAGTTCTAATTTCTCTATCTCAGCAGCGTATTCACCTTACATGGGCCTGAAAATGTTGTGAAAAGTAGGAGAGGATACCGGTGTACATTTTTTCCAAGATAAATCAAAGCTATTTATTATTAAACCTAATGCGGCATCCTTGATCACCCATCTTGGATTGACAAAGTGCCAGAAATGAATACACCTGAAAACCACTAATTCTATAAACTTCCCCAGGCGTGATCTTAATCCTACACCAGTGTCACTTTTCCATGAAATGTTGAAAGTGGATTTAAAATGACCAATTGGAATGCACTTTATTTCTCGGTGACAAAAATTGAATCACGACAGCCTATTACATAATCAAAAGGTATATAAAGTTTGAACAATATCAGTCTTTTTACAGGTTATCCAGAGACATACAGTTATAGACATATAGAAACGGAACAAACACAACCACGTTCAGTGTAGGAGAAGCGACGCTATCAACAACTAGATCAAAAGTGCTCAGAGAGCACAGCGTCGCTAGAGCAACATTGACCCATGTGCAATAAAGATGTTTGCTTTGCAATCAAAGCAGAAAAAATTCTTACTTAATGCGTGACTCATCCTACATCTATGTATTTGACATTGGATTGCAGGCACTTTCTAAACATGGCTAAAGTAAATATCTATTGCCCATGAGTCGACATTAATACGGTAATGCTGTGCTCTCTGAGCACTTTTTTTCCAATATAAACACTATACCAATTTGATGATCATGTTTCAAACAGTATTGAAACTATAGTGGAAAAATAGAAAGAAAAATAATTAAAATGGCCCTCTGAAAGGTAAACTCTAATTGGCAAAGTGTCAAAATTGTATACAGCTAATGTTCAGTAGGGATGTAAGTATTGTACAAAGTTTGAATGCTTTCTCACAAGCATCAACAAAACTGGTGAAGAAAATGTTGAAAATGGACCGAAAATGGCACAATGGAAAGCACACTTTAATTGGCAAAGTGCCCAAAATCGAATCACTTTTGTGTCACGTCATATCAAATAGTTATGTAAAGTTTGAATGAAATAGGGCAAAGCGTAAAAGCTCTAGCTTGTCCGGAACCAAACATACATACATACATAGTTACAAACAAACGAAACACAAGGCTTTCACTTCAGCTGCTGAAGCAACGCAATTAAAATGGGCCTCTTAAAGGTAAACTCTAATTGGCAAAGTGCAAAAATTGTATGCAGTTAATGTTTAGTAGGCATGTACATTTTGTACAAAGTTTGAATGCTTTCTCACAAGCATCAACAAAACTGTTGCAGAAAAGGTTGAAAATGGACTCAAATGGCACTATGGAAAGCACACTTTAAATGGTAAAGTGCCCAAAATCAAATCACTTTGGTGTTGCGTCATACCAAATAGTTGTGTAAAGTTTGAATGAAATAGGGTGAAGCGTAAAAGCTCTAGCTTGTCCGGAGACAAACATACATCCATCCATCCATCCACCCACCCACCCCACCCCATCCACCCCATCCTCCCACCCACCCCATCACCCACCCACCCTCCCACCCATCCACCCATCCATCCATCCATGTAATCCATCCATCCATACGTCCGTCCATCCAGACAGCAAGGCAGACAGACAGACAGACATACTTGTGGTCCTCAGTAACTCAATGGTTAGAGCGTACGACTTGAAAACAGGAGTTGTTTGCGTCGTAAGTTCGCGCCCCGGTCATGGCAGACACAGTGTCGCCAAAACCGATACGTCGTACGTCTGCCACTGAGTTGCTGATTTCCACCGAGCACGTCGCCACCGTACAGTGTTACTACTAGACGGTAGCGACGCCAAGCGGAGATTCGGAAGCCTCGTTAAAAGGCTTGTCCCGTGTAGACGAGAGCCACACCTCTGCACGTGAAAGAACTCACCTAGTTTGAAAACTATAGCTAGTGTGACCCCCCCCCCAAACCCTGAGGCTCAGTTGGCTACCTAGCCTGCCTCTGGAGGTCCATGTACCAACACCACGTGGCCTCCCTCTGCTATAAGCATCAGAAATTGATGGCTGCGGAGTACAAACAAACTAAACCAAACCAAAACCAAACAGACAGACATAGTTACAAACGAACGAAACACAAGGCTTTCGCTTCAGCTGCTGAAGCGACGCCATTACTTTATCTCTATCAATGTGCTTATGAGGAATACATAATCGTCATGATCCTTCAATATCCAATCTAATTATGTCATTTATCAGGCCAATCGAGTGAACTGTTTGATGATTCAGATCATCAAAAAGCAATATATATATATATATATATAGGCGATAATTAAAACAAATGAAGTTATTTTGCTATTAAATTAAAAGAAATAATTTCAGAAGTTTTAATATCATCGCACAACCTTTTCAGAGGGTTGACAAACAACCATGTCACCCTTTGATTCTTTTGAACATTTGAGGAATTTATGTAAAACGTATGTGAAATCAATGTATAGCTTTACAAGCCACCGATGAGGGTAGCCCGGCATGAAACTCATCACTGAGTGAGGAAGGCATACTAACATCACACGCCATAGAGAAAGCAAATTCCTCGCAGATAACGGCACGCGTGTGAGCTGCAATCACTCGCGTCCAAACCATGCGTTTTGACACATTTCCCCCACCATAATATATCTCAAAACGTATGGTTTGGACGCGAGTGATCGCAGTTCACACGCGTGCCATTATCTACGCGGAATTCGATTCATAATTCCCATGTTTTGACGTGAGTGGACTTTTTATCTCACGCGTCTGACGTGCGCCACTGCCGCGCTGTATGTGTGTCAAAATAGCGGTGTTTCATGCGTGCCTTTTGGAGAACTCTTTTGACAATATGCTTAGTAGGTAAAATGTTCAACCTCTAATAAAAAGAATATTTTAATCTCCACATTTCATACAAACAGCAAATATATAACTGTCAACAAATTCGGGTTTATTATTGACCATATAGAGCCAGCATTTTTTTTTACTCTCCTTGAAATATTTGACAAGTAATAAAACACACAAATTATACTAGTAAGCATTTATTTGTGCATTTAATACCAAATTATGTAAGGCAATGTTCCAGTAAACGCAACGTCTGGTCTTCTGCACGTCCGGAATACGTGACTCCAGGCTGGTATAGAAAACGTATGAAAGACGTTTTAGAAACGTCTCTGTCCTTGGAAGACATCTTCTAAAGACTAATATAAACGTCTTTCACACGTTAGAGTGTAGTCTCGATCATCCAGACCATGGACCATTTGACCAGTTTTGTGTACATAAAATGTGCACAGTTTTACCCGAAAACTGGTAAAGTTTCTGATTGGTTGTCAATAACACGTGATCGCGTGATTGACCGCTTGATGTTGACAACTTACAATGTTCAGACTGCCGATTCGATTCTTTCCCTCCTGATAACGTTAATTGGGTTCCATATCTAGGTGGTATGAATGATCCCATGGCATTTTGATTACAATCTATTTTTTTACACAATTTGCATACGCACTTATAATACACGTATATACTAAAATGTCCAAAACAGACAACCAATAACATATCTAGTGGGCGGATATGTGATTAACATGTTCACATCTGGCAGAAAGCATAAAACTTTGCATATAGGGGTTTTGAAGTATGCTGATTCCAAAAATATCGGGAACCACGCTTCCAGATAATAGGTCCCTTCCAAAATCCAAGATGGCTGCCAGGATGGCGGCTGGTATGTACAAAAGATGTAACTTTTTTTATTATTTGTTCTAGAATTTAATATGATACCACTTTGTGTACTTAATTTAGCATGAGAAAGCCATTTCTGAGGTTATTTCAGTGATTTGAGGTCAAGAACAAGGTCTAGGTTCACGTACATGACATTGGGGTTAATTTGTGATTGAAAAATGAAGAACATTGACATGCTCTCAGCCTTCTTAAGATTGAACTACTGTGTGTGGGGGTGGGTGGGTGGGGGGTATTAGACTTTGGGAGATGGGGAATATGGCCTGAAAAAATTAGAAGATGGGAGATGAGGCAGCCAAAGTGGGAGATGGCCAAACAAAGTGGGAGAAGGGAGACAGATTTTTTTCTATTTATTTTCTACATATTCTTTCAATGACACAATCTTTCGCAGACTTTTTTTTTGGAAGGGGGGGGGTGGGATGGGGGCATGCTGAATTCAAATCCAAGATGCTTGCCGCCATCACAGTCAATACTGCTTTTGGTGATAACGAAATAACGTGTTTCTGTGGCCGAGTGGTTTGGGAGTTGGACTCGTGACCTACAAGGTCGTGGGCTCGATTGTCGGTCGGGTCTGGTGGTGGTTGTTGAGCGAACTCATCCCTAAAAGAGTTGCACACTGCTCCGTGGCACCTACACGTTAATTAAGTACAGATCATTTGGTTGAAAGATTGAGTGCATGATTGTATGAATGATTAGCATAATGCGCTGAATGTGCTGCCAATGCAAGCATATAAGAAATGATCAATTGATGATGAATTAGTGGGCCAATGACCTGGTGTAAATAGTTAAGTCTTGAGAGCATGTCTTGGATCAGGACTATAAACCACCACATTTACATTTACATTCTACAATTGGTGGTTCAGTTCAAAGGAAATAATTAGATATTGGATTTCGGTTTAAATATTAAAAATTGACATTTTTTCAATTAAAATCTGTAATCTAACAACACACTTGTACATTAACAGTGGCATACCACGCACAATAAAGGTCTGTCGCTAGCGGTTGGATTGATTGGGTATCGGCCCAACCACCCATTTATGTTTCATCATTCTGTGACCCAGTACATGTTCACATATAATAGACAGAAGAGCGGCTCCAATGCGCGTGGAGTCCAATACTGCGCCATGAGCCACCAAGTACGGTGGCGTGGTATACATGATAAATAAATGACAAACAAATGTGTTCAGTTTTGAAGGTTGTCCAATTAACAATCAGAAATATAAGGAGGGAGAATAAAGACATTGGCTTCAAAGCACACGTTTGAGCAACGACTTACTATGTATATTGTCTATACTCTAAGAAACCAATATATTCCAATCCCATTAACCCCCTGAAAGTTGTAAAAATGATTCACTGGTTCAAACTGAAGTTTATGCTCAATACACTGAATATTATGCCAATGTTGTAGTTACTTTCAAAGCAATGTCGTCATTCGCCAATGATATCTCAAGTGCATCAAGAAAATCAGCAGAAAACACATCTGCGGCCATATCTCGCGATCAAAATTCTAAATTTATGCTCCTGCTGAATAGCATCTAGATGGTAATGATGATAATGCCAGTGGAATTCTTGTCTGTCCGTATTGCTGATGTTTATCAACTGAAGTAAGAGTCGCATCCTCATTGAACCCCGGTTGCATTGATCACAAGCCAGTTCACTCCATAGCTTTTGCCGTGGAGTACCGGAGGTGTCACTGCCACCTACATGTATCTATCAGGCGCCACCTCGCGAAACATTCAGGCCCACAGTGGGTGGTGCCCTCCTGCCTTCTTGGATTACAATAACCACTCCCCTCCTGTGATTGATTATGTGCATGAAGATGTGTTGCCTGGCATATGCAGATTCAGGGAGCGCAGGGGACGTCCCCCACCCCCCCTTTTCCTGAAAGATACTTCATATTTGTAGGGTTTTGGCATGTCCTCCATGATGATTGATCACGATACCCATGAAATCTCGTAAGTGTGCCCCCCCCCCCTCTTTCAAAAAGCCTGGATCATGCCATTGAATGCCTAATTCGTCAAATAGAATCTATTCTCCCACTCCATCTGAGAAATTATGCACAAGAATAGTCTTGAGTCAAGCAAGTCAGGCATCACTAGTTAATGGAGGCAAACGATCCATGCTGTTGGAAGATGAGGATATTAAGTCAGTGATTCTCAAGAAGATGTTAACAAAGCTCCATGCCAATGTCAAGGTACGGACACAACTTTACATACTTATGTATGTAAATATGTAATGGCACCAAATGTTTGTTTGCTATGTAAATGCCGTTTTTCTTCTTTATTGAATGCCCGTTGTGTCCTATGATTTGTTATATTTTAATGGCCCCATCACACGACGCACGTCGTACGTTTTTCATATGCAATATCCTAGTTGTAACATCATCCACCAGACCCGACTGGGATTTAAACCCACGACGTTCTGGTCATACATGTAAGGGGCCAGTCAGTTGCAAGACAGTGGGGGGTCAGATGGATTTTTTTCATATAAAAATCACAACTATGACCCCCCAAATCATATTCAAACTTAAACATTGACACCCCCCCCCCAGTACACCAAAATTCAAAATCTTGACGCACCCCCTACCCCCCCCCCAATCAATCACATTCTGTTGCACTCATGGCTAAGATGATGAATTACAGTGGAAAAAAAGCGAAAAAACAAAAATGTATACAAATGTAGCTTCTCTTTAAAATTGTTTTATCACAAGCAGTATCCAATGTCCATTTATATTTACATTATAAGACATTCATTGTTTTGTTCGTCATCAGCAATACCATCAACAATATTTTCTGAGCCATCTGCATGATTATGTTCAGGTTCATTGTTCTCATTGGGTTGTGTAGCTTCATTCTCCTTTACATTGTCATAAAATGACTCATATGCTTCATCATATTTTTTGTAATAAGTTGGTGAAAGATAATCTAGTATGAGGCATACGGTTTCATGATCAAACATACCAGCCTCTATTGCAACTACTAATGCTGGTACATCATAATATGTTATTTTTTTAATCACATGTTCTATGGTTTTCCTGGATCAAGGTACTATAAGAAAATAGACCAATTTCTCAACCAACACTTCCAAATTGGAGAACTGTATATGGAATACAGAAAAGGTGACTGTGTAGATATGATGGACAATGATGAGCAATGTGATTTCTGCCAAACACATCCCAGGCAGGGCCTTGAAATATCACTAGTACCAAGACCAATGCCTTCAGATGCACAAGATATGGAACATTCAAACGCATATCTGAAACATCAGTTGTAGACAGGAAAATTGATGATTTCCAGCCAAGGGCTCAAGTAAAATTGATGTTTGCCCGTGATGAAATTAATTCTCTAGATGAAAATACAATAAAAATATTTGTAAATGATTATTGCACAACAGAGAATCTTGTAAAAGATAAAATTCTACACATTGAACAGATTAAATCCCGAAAAGAAAGGAAGGCCAAGCAAACCAGAGAGACTAAAAAGAACAGATCATATGATGACATAAACTGGATAGAACTTTATCAGAATAAAAAGCTCAAAACTGTTTTGGTAGATGACATGAATACATTTTGAAAAATAATGACCTGTTCCATCAGCATGGTAATGTTAAGAAAGGTGAAAAACTTTCAATAATTGAGGCTGTTATTGCCAAGTCAAATAGCTTCAAAGTTTACGTAGGAAAATATTGATAGAGTTTTTGATATTGATGGTTCTGATTCAGAATTAGCTGATTCTGGTGATGATTCAGATGATGTTGATGATTCAGATGATGACGACAATGCAGATTCAGAAAATGAAATAACATATGAGCTTGAAGAAGCCACTGAAGATACTAGTCGTGATTATGAGGTTGTGACTAACACAACCATGAGTAGATATGGCAGGATTCAAGGAAATTGGAAGACAAGAAAACTGTTCAATATTTAAGACAATTTCCAATTGTGTTGAAAGTAATATCTATCAAATTTGTAGCTTTCCTGTGAGTCTTTGTCTGATTGTATCTCATCATATAGGTGAATAATGAAACAAAAAACTTGCATTTCAAAAGTACGATCCATATCCTTAATTTTGATAATCTTGTTTATGTAAATCTATACCCCCCAGTCACTCCTATTTCTTGTTTTAAAACGTTTAAAATTGTAAACATTGTTTATGTTTGTCTGTAATGATGTATGATAGACATTCACAACACCAGTTGTTGATAAAACAACAGCAAGGATGATAGCGTCTATTATAAGATAGATTATTTAGATAGTAGCTTATGCTTTCATATTGCAAACTGTAACTTTTAAATGGAATCTTATGGCTAACATATAGAGGGGTTGACTTACAGGCACAGATGTATGCTAAAAGTAAAAAAAAACACCCCAGCACTGTGACATTGATTTATCAATGCCACAGCCAAAATACATAAAGTAACCGGTGTCTGCAGCCATCAGAGCAAAGCTCAATTGCATACATGCCTTCAAAAATCATTGCACACATTCATGACCAAAAGAGGACACCACTAGCTAATGTAAGCTTGCCACCATTTCGACCAATCAGGCCTCTGGGATTCCTTTGTTTAATACAAGTAGCACATTGTTCAAAGATGGCAGATTGCAAATAGCAGCTAGTTGTTTGTATTTTCATCAATCAAATACACTTCATGGGTGTTAATAGTAATGTGATCTATCCATGACCATAATAATAGTAGTACTAGTACTATGTACTAGGTTAGTTTGGTTTGAATAATTATGTGACAGGGTATGAAACTAAGTAGATCAACTGTTTTCCATTTATAAATAGAACTAGTCTAAGGTGTTGTTTTCATATCCTTAAACAATATAAAGTCTTGTAGTAAATCTACAGTTATTATACTATGTATGGTACTGAGGTATCCATAGATCAAAATAATCTTAAATATTTCTATAGATGCACACATTATTTACTTTTGAAAATGAAAGTAGGTCATACAAAACTAGCCACAGATTGTATGACATCATCGGGTTTCCCCCATGTCATCTGGGATCACATCATTACATATATTATGTTAATGACGGCTGTTAGGGTTATGAGACTGCACTCTATGTAATATCGGTTCTTGGTCTGCAGGTTTTGAGCATATATTGAGCCCTTGATATTCAGGGTGTGAGACTGGGGCTAAAGAACTAAGTGATGTGCCACTAGTTTTACTGGGTGCAAAAAAAGGATTAACATTGATAAACTAGATCAAAAGTGTTCAAAGAACACTGCGTCGCTAGAACGACGTTGTCTTATGGGCAATTAAGATATATACTGAAATAATGTATACGTTACAATCAAGAAATTTATGAATTTGAGGAGAAAACATCAGAATGAATCAGAATCAATATATCCAGCAAAAGATATATGTGTTGTCATACAATGGTACTGAATAACAAGATGATAATCAATATCAGTTTCAAATCCAATAATCAATTTTGAAGCTTGGTGGAATATTGATTTTTCTTCTTGCTGGCTAAGTGCATTGAATATCATTAAAAATGTCATAAAAGCACTTCTAGAAAGCAAAATTTAATTGGCAGAGCGCCCAAAATCGAATCACTTCGGTGTCGCCTCATACCTCATAGTCATGTAAAGTTTGAACGAAATCTGTGGAACGGTTTAAGCTCTAGCTTGTCCGGAGACATACATACATACATACAAACATAGTTAGTTAGTTAGTTAGTTAGTTAGTTAGTTAGTTAGTTAGTTAGTTAGTTACAAACGAACGAAACACAATGCTTGCTTCAGCAGCTGAGCTGAAGCGACGCAAAAATCACGCTAGACGAAAATCAATAGTTAAATAATCAATATTCATGTCAGTCAGGAGTGGAATTAAAAAAACCTGACTCAAATACCGCGTGGAAATTGGCACACATCTAAACTCTCTTAAGACGCGTGTAAAGTAATACTGACGCGTGTGAAATGTCATAAATGTGACTCAAAAACCGCACCAAAATGGACACGCGTGATGATTCAATGCAGACGTGTCCAAACCATACGTTTATGACACATCTCCCCCGCCATAAACAGCTAGCCTTGATGTCATGTCCTAGGTCCTGTAACCATGCTGTATACCTACATGATTGCAAACCTTTTCTCTTTTCAAACGTGTTGTTAGCAATCATGTATTTATCATTTAAAATGACAAGCTATCACTTTCTAACACACAGTTTCCAATAATATGTTTAGTTTTTGTAGCAAACATTGAATCTATTTTATAGATCTTTCCGGAAGACTAAGCTGCAACCTCATTGCAAGACTTGGTGATGTAAAAAAAATGTTTTCAGTTGATGTTGAGGAAGGCGCTTGATGAGCTCATCATTTGAAAGCTGTGAGTAACTAAGGCATTGGTGACGTATTGCCACCCAAGTGATGATAATTATTTTTACAAATCACTATTTTTCGTAGCTAATACTAGAAGTCGTCAGTTGTGTAACAGAGTTGGAATGATGTGTCACCGCGTTCATAAATATAAAATCAGCTTCATTTTCACTTGGTTTAGTTTTGTTTTGTGGTTACATATATAGCGCTCTTGAGATCCGATTTTGATAAGCAAGAATAAACATAACTGTAAAAAAAACATCACTGTAACAAGTACTGGTACATGTTTGTAGGATGTGGATGTAAAATATCTATGGATATCGAGCTCACATTTGCTTTGTAATTTTAATGTGGGCTGTTAATACGATGAACAAATATCAATTGCATATTTAAGAACTAAAACAGCTCAGGTTATGATATTGAAATATTTTAAATTGATTCAATATGGAGCGATTCTAAATTATAACAATTACTTACTTTGTATAGGATTATGAAGGGAAAACAAAATGATAATTCCTAATAAGCAATATCGACATAGCAAGTTTTCACTGTGAATGAACTATCATTTACAGCAAAAAAGTGTTATCAATTAAATACAGTGTAATAAGAGAAGATAAGACATGACCAGATAAGATGGTATGCTAGCAACTTATACTCTTATAGCAAATAATAAACAATTCGTCATGATATTCCATCAACCTGTTGTGTTCAATAATTACATGAAGCAATAACCGTATCATGCAGAGTGGTCAAGTGTAGGAATTGACCACGAGATTGGAGTGTCAATGGGAAAGTTGAGCATGCTGACGTCTGATTTACCCGAACGAAGTGAGGGTAAATCATTCGTCAACATGCTCAATTTTCCCATTGACACGACAATCGAGTAGTCAAATACCATTCTATCATGACTAAAATCCACACTAAACGAGTGTCTGATTCGTTTTTATTTTAAAATAAATCATATTATAACTTTCTCATTGCAAGTCAATTTGTCAACCAGCGTGCTCAATTAGACGATTGACTGCACGCGCGGAGACCACTACTACGGCACTAGTCTAAACTTTTGCTCTCCTCTACACTTGACACGCCTTGCGACGTCAGCGGCTGTATTGATAATGTGACGAGTTTAGACTAGTGCCGTAGTAGTGGTCTCCGCCCGTGCAGTCAATCGTATAATTGAGAACGCTGGTTGACCAATCAGCGTTGTCTATTGGCGGTGATTTTTGCACGGAATGATAGAATATGATGTTTGTAATGGGCACATAATAAGAACAGTGAAATCAATGAGTAAATTAGGGGGAAAACTTTCTATAATAAGACACATTAATGCACAAACGGAGGAATATAGATTTATAAATCTTAAAGAGGATACCAAAATACATTTGAAGTCTCTTTGGCCACTCCGAAGACAAGGCAAAACTGATATAAATGTAAATGTATTGGTTTATAGTCTCAATGAACAGCTCATGCCGTTTTCTAGCGACTTTACATCTACACCAGCTCAGTGGCACCATATTCACACTACATATATCTTTCTCAACTCCCTGGGGAGCATACAACACTGGCTGCATACGGCATTGCTGCTATTGCGCACACGTGCTTATTACCCACATTTGTGACCTGTACCTATTTAACGTGTAGGTATCACGGAGCAGTGTGCAACCTGTTAGAGGTAAGTTTGCTCAACACTTACCATCAGACCCGACCGGGAATCGAACCCACGACCTTCTGGTCACGAATCCAACTCCCTATCCACTCGGCCACGGAAGCACACAAAACTGATATAACCAACATCCTAATCAAAGCTCTATGCTTCATATCTGGTTGACCAATAGCTAGGTTAAACTAGAGAGTTGGCATCCTTATCATGTTAAACAAAACACGACAGAAGTCAGTTTGTGTAGATAAGCTGGGCAAAACGGACTACAAACGATATTCAAGACGATGACTAACACACAACACTGTAACCAGAGACTTATTGTGTCATAGGACAAATATACCCATTCTGACTCGATTAAAATTTTCTATATAAAACGCAACCATGACAAGAAGCCAGTTTGTATAAGAGTGGCTTGGTTAAACGGACTAAACATAAATATTTTAGGAAAATGGCTGTACCAACAGCACCAATAAGAAGTGATACTTGGTCGGATATTGTTGAATGTAGGCTTTGCTATGAAACTTACAATGGGTCAAATAAGCGGCCCAAAGGTTTGCCATGCCAGCATTCCTTTTGTTTGGAATGCTTGGCAGGCTATTATGAAGCATTACTACGGCCGAACAAGATACCATGTCCACTATGTAAGGCCGAGTTTGAAGTTCCGGCCAATGGGATGGAGAATCTGTGGACCAATATCACAATCCTCAATGTTTTGGAAAATATAGAACATGACAGAGCTCAACGAGCGAGACCTAATCATGGAGACATCAATAGCCAGGTATGACAAATATTTATTTTGTAACTTCTGAAACACATAACTGACTTTGCTTGAAGCAATCATTACTCTTGTGATTTAAATAGAACAAACTGAATGTAACAACCGGTTTGGCATCAAATAATTTTCATTACTATTTAGTCTACAATGTACTATAGTGTATAAAGATATAATGTATTGATTATTGTAGTTGAGTTAAATTGAAGGGCCTTTGAAGGCTTTGAAGTTAACATTCTATCATTCCGTGCAAAAATCTCCGCCAATAACCCACGCTGATTGGTCAATCAGCGTGCTCAATTTTGCGATGGAAAACACGCTCCAGAGCGCACGGACGGCGCTGGTCTAAACTCCTCACATTATCAATACAGCCGCTGACGTCGCAAGGCGTGTTCCGTGTAGCGGAGAGCTAACGCCGTAGTAGTGGTCTACACGCGCTCAAAACAAAGGAAATTGACTTGCAATGAGAATGTTATAATACGATTTATTTTAAAATAAAATTGATATTCTGAGTCATGATAGAATGGTGATTGACCACTCGATTGACACTCCAATCTCGTGGTCAATTCCTACAGTTTATTACACATCAGAGGAGGTTGTGACATCTGGTGGACGACCTATATTGATTAGGAGGTTTTATTACATATGGGAGAGGAAGTTGTCACCTGTGGGAGAAAACCTTTAGTCGTTAGATAGGAGAGAGATCGACTGATTAGCAGTGTTTGTTATCTGTGAAGGGAGGTTGGAACATGCGGGGGTTGACTGTTAGTCGTTAATGAGATGAGGGAAGCCGTTTTATTAGCAAGGCTAGTGTACATTTAGTGTGTGGACGGTTCGAGAAAATTGAGACCAGTTAATCGGCTCTACGTAACCGAACCGTAACCGATTAACCGCTGATTATCGCTCCTCCAAGTATTTCACCCAGTTTGTAGTACAAATTATTGATTTTTCATAGAGTACTGTGTTTTGGGGGCTGTGGCCTCCGAGTGACATGTGCCACGTGTTTGAGTCAATAAACGTAAAGGGAAACGATACTGCAACTGGATATATTGATTGGACCCTGTATCAATTAGCGTTTGAAAAAAAATGTCGCGGTTTATGCATTTCGTCTTTTACTTTCACCGGCAAGGCAATTTGAACTGCCAAAATACACGAAATAAAAATGTTAAATCACGCAAAATTAATGAAATACATGGATATATATAGCTTGGGCATGAAAATAATCATCAAAATCAATAACCGGTTTGTCAATGTAGGGACCGGTTATGCTTAGAAAATCGACCGTAGCCGGTTATCCGGTTAACCGTCCACATTCTAGTGTACATAAGACACCGTGGGTAGACTGTTATGGATAAAACTGAGGATTTCCAGTGAATCACGGTAAAAGCTGAGGAAAATGGCAGAAATGGCAAGGTTTTAAAGTAAGATCAGTAATAATTTGGACAAAACGACCAAGAAAAAAAGGTAATATATATTTCTAAGTATGTGCAGGGAATGCGGGAGTATTCAAGGTTTATAGAACTTCTTTCAAATTCGTTCTACGCCTCACAGTTTACTCACAGTCGCTCGCACAAATTTCAACATGCAAGATTTGCTTCATTTCTAGTGCACAAGATTGATGTAAATTCAATGAAGTCTTCATTATCCACATAAATAAGAAATATGCTCCTCTAACTGTATCCATGCCAAGTGGCATGAATATTGTAGATCTAGTTTTTTAGCTATGGCCAAATCTTTGGAAATTTTTATCCAGAGCTCTTGGTCGTTTTTCTTGAGAAAAATGCCTCCTCAGTTTTTACCGTGATCTGAGCTCTGGATAAAAATTTCCAAAGATTTGGCCATAGCTAAAAAACTAGATCTACAATATTCATGCCACTTGGCATGGATACAGTTAGAGGAGCATATTTCTTATTTATGTGGATAATGTTGACTTATAATGTAAACATAATGTGAAAGAAGTTCTATAAACCTTGAATACTCCCGCATTCCCTGCACATACTTAGAAATATATATTACCTTTTTTTCTTGGTCGTTTTGTCCAAATTATTACTAGATGCAGTGATTAGATTTTTTATTGTTAATTATTGTTAATAATAGGAGTGCACTAAGATCATGCTGGATACAGTCAAGAGAATGGGGCGTGACCGAAGGTCAGCTGAGGGATGAAAGACAGTAAACTGGCAGGGGGTCCGGAGGTGAGGAAATAGGAAGATGGACAAGGATGGAGAGAAAATGACAGAATTAGGGTGGGAAATGGGCGGGGAAAATTAGAAGCTGTTGCTTGGTTAGTGACCTTAGCCAGACTGCCGCCCAGTGGTTGTGGCGGCAGCGTGCTTGGTCAAGTGGGAGGAGCCAAAGCCCCAGGTTGTGGTGAGGTCACTCACGCTTGCAATGCCTTGTAATTTGATAAACAAATTCCACCAACATTACTCTTGTGATTTAAATAGAACAAACTGAATGTAACAACCGGTTTGGCATCAAATAATTTTTATTACTATTTAGTCTACAATGTACTATAATGTATAAAGATATAATGAATTGATTATTGTAGTTGAGTTAAATTGAAAGGCCAAACGTATGGGTGCCAAACTGGTTGTGGAGAGGAGTTCGGTGTAAGGAAACAGAAATGTAGGGAACAGATAAACATTGTAATACATACATGTAATACTTATATAATGTAAATTAATTCTTTTAAACAAAACCACTGAAATTAAGATTCACATGGAATTAACTGACTTGTATCACTAGACACGCATTATACATTGATGACCACATGATAGTGGTCATTGATTTGGACTGTTAACACTGATAGCAGTTAATGATTTGCTGGTGTAAATGACTCTCCGTAAGAGTTGTATCTTATAACATGTTTGCTGATTAACTAAAACTGCTGACTGCATATAACATTATCATATGATGCAGATTGAGGTGTGATCGATGAAACAATGGACAATCTTATCAGACGTTTTGCACAATCATACTAACTAGCTTATACCCGTGTGGTCAAAGAGGCATGCTGAGAATCACTTTGAATAACTCCAGTTACATAATCGTATGAGTCGATCCGAATTAAATCTTTGGTGAAATCCTTTGCCTTGGCATGTAACATGAAAATCTAAGGGAGGAAATGTTAGTGTCCATGTAAATGGGAACACAATGCCCTCCATGGGCATAGAAAAATAAAAAGACATATTTGGTGAGTGTATAAATATGTTTTTACAGCATTTTATTTTCAAGCACCCTTGTCCTGACGACACTTACCCACGTCCTGACAGCACCACCACCGATCCATGGACATAGGAAAGGGATATATTGAGTAAAGTGTATGAAATGAGTACAGCACTCTTTTTCTCCAGCAGCCACCTTGTACAAATTGTGGGCATGGGTGATACTCTGTTATTTAGTACATACAAATAAATAATAAATGATATTGGCACACACTATTGTACTGACTACATAGCACCTTCCAAGTATCAAGTATATGGAGTAAGAGTGTTTCGGAACAACCTTTAAGACTGAAGGTAAATTAATATAGAGAAGTTCTTATACCACAATATAGAATCTTTTGCAATGAGCAAGAAGTCAAGCAACAGATCACACTATGGATTTCTGAGCTTGGATGTGGTATACTTGTGAAGAAGTATATCTTTTCAAGTAAGTCATGATCACTGAAAATGCACTTGGCATCTAATGTGCAAACGCTATGTGAAGAAAAATTAGTGTCTATGGCAATTGGAGCATAATGCTCTCCATGGCACAGATATTCTCACACACGTCAATAGAACATCCCTATTAAGACTGCCAAATGACTGGCGTCAAGAGGTTAAATATAGGGGTGGTCTGTTTAGGGATGTTTGCATTGGTCTTTTTATGAAGACCTCGGAATGTTATAAATCATCTTATAATAGAGGGGGTGTATTTGTAGAGGTGGTCTTGATTGAAGGTTCTAATGTACACATAGCCCAATTGGCAAAGTGGAGGTAATCCCTAGTATTTGAATCCACGTGACGCCTTTGGCGTCTTTATGACATCATACTACTCCACATGACGCTGTCATGGCTGCCGCTGTCTGCTATTTTTGTTATAAAACCGCTAATTAACAACCATCAGGGTCATCTTGACTATGAAAAACATATTCGTGCAAAACTACACAGTACCATGAACGATCTCCTGTAGTGAGATGGCGTCCAGCTAGTCAGGTTAAAGAGGAGATAGACGAACAACGTCCAAAAATTAGCGTATTAATATATAGGATGATTATTGATGGTTGGGATGAAAGGGCCTCTTGGCATGCCAAGGGGCGTTGAACATTTAAATAGTGATGTAACTAGATAAAGCCTACTGTAAGGCCTGAGTTAGAGTATGCAAATACATGTTTATGACCAAAAGCTACTTACACTTTACATAAATACGACTACACGTGAAGGTTACTTGTTTGTTTGAAGAACTACTGTTACGCTGGGTCGTAAAGACGTGCGCGTGTTACATGTAACTCTGAAATGCTATCCACTACTTGAATATATGTAACCTAGACCAAACTAATATAAATTGTAATAACCTTATTGTACACAATATGAACATTACATTATGCCATATCTATATGAGCTATGAGATCCAGATATTCCTATCATGTCAT
>CM032659.1:17221589-17243778 GCA_019095985.1 Streblospio benedicti
GGAGTGCTTTAAATGCGACAGTATGAACTACAGCAACTTCTCATTTCGAAGCTTTGATGTTGAAACCTCGAACTATTATGAACCACTGATGGATGTGTCACTGGACCCGTTGATGTCTGGATTCAGCCCACTAAAAACAAGCAGCCCAAAACCAAGTCTGCAAGCTAGTAAAACCAGCACTGCAGAATCTAGTAGACGTAAAGGTTCTGCACGCACTTCTATGAAATTCGAAGAAAGCGACTCCGACTCAATATTTGGACTACCAAAAGACGAGAAAACCTACGCCTACTCAATCTTAACTGTCAAAGCCTTACAAAAAAGAAAGCAGAGTTTGAAGCTATGATTGACTACATCAAGCCAGATGTTGTATTCGGAACGGAATCTTGGCTCTCACCCGCTATTGGTAGCCAGGAAATCTTCCCACCCAACTATGTAGTCTACAGAAAAGACCGCAGCTCTGTCGGGGGAGGTGTGTTCTTGATGGTACATTATAATCTCACATCAGTAGAAAGATCTGATCTAACAAGCAACTGTGAATCCATCTGGGCGGAATTGGATCTCGGTAAAAACAAAAACATTCTGCTTGGCTGTTTCTATATGCCACATAGAAACAAAAAAGACCTTGAAGAGTTGAACATCCCACTAGGAAAGGCCACAGGGCGACAAAAGGGCAAGCATATCATAGTCGCTGGAGACTTCAACTGTCCAGACATTGACTGGAAGAATGGCGTTGTCCCTCCTGGAAGTCCTGACAGAGATGTTCAGCAACAACTCATTGAGATGACTCAGACTGCTTCACTTACCCAAATCCATGACGAACCTACCAGAGAAGAAAACATACTCGATTTGGTATTCACAACAAACCCATCGTTGATAATAAACTCAAGCTCAGCACCTGGATTGTCCGACCACCATATAGTAGTGACAGACATAAATACGAGGCCGCAGCGAAACACACAGAAGAAAAGGAAGATCTACCAGTACAGTAGAACCAACTGGGATCCGATAAGATCAGACATGGACAAAATGGCACTGGAGCTTGAATCCCAGTTCAATGCACAGAATGATGTAGAATTGATGTGGAGCCACCTCAAAACATCTATCCGAAAATCAATCGAAACCCACATTCCATCTAAAATGGTGAATAGAAAATACTCCCCGCCTTGGATAACCTGGAGTATCCGGCGACTCTTCAAGAAAAAGAAAAGACTCTACAAACAAGCTAAGAGAACTAAGAATTGGAAAAACTTTAGAGCATGCCAGAAGGAGTCCAGAAGAGCTATGAGAAATGCAGAAGCCAACTATCTAAATAGTATTATTGAGGAAGGGCTTGAAACAAACAACACCAAGCCATTTTGGAAGTATATTAAGGCAAAACGTCAGGATAGTATAGGAGTAGCACCACTGAAAAATGGTACCACATTGGCAACTGATGCGAAAACGAAGGCATCGTTACTTATCAAACAATTCCAGTCAGTTTTCACCCGTGATGATGGAAAAACCTCACCAGTAGTCCATGGCAGAAAACAACCCCAAATGCCAGACATAACAGTAAACA
This sequence comes from Streblospio benedicti, assembly GCA_019095985.1. NCBI lineage: Eukaryota > Metazoa > Annelida > Polychaeta > Spionida > Spionidae > Streblospio > Streblospio benedicti. Next base: position 17,223,148 of record CM032659.1, read on the forward strand.
CTGATGGAATTGTAAAACTACTTAGGTCCATCAAGCCAGATAAAAGCAGTGGACCCGATGAAATCCCAAATCGTGTACTAAAGGAATGCGCCATCAATATCGCACCGGGCTTACGATGCATCTTCCAGAGGTCCTTGACACAGGAGAACTACCAACTGACTGGAGGAGTGCTAACATCAGCAGTGCTTTCAAGAAAGGAGATAAACATAAACCTGAAAATTATCGCCCAATTTCGCTCACATCAGTTATTTGCAAGACTCTAGAACATATCATCAGTCATCATATCAGAAAACACCTCGATAAACACCAAATCCTAACAGATCTCAACCATGGATTCAGAAGTGGACATTCCTGCGAAACACAACTCCTAACCACAACATTTGATCTATTCTCCAATTTCGACTAAGGAAATCAAATTGACATGATAATACTAGACTTCAGCAAAGCGTTTGATACAGTTTCTCACGGCAAACTTTTGGACAAGTTAACTCATTATGGCATAGAAGGCTCACTTCATGACTGGCTCAGATGTTTTCTCACGAAAAGAACAATGAAAGCGGTAGTTGATGGCGAGGAATCAGAGGAAGTGTACGTAGAATCAGGGGTACCGCAAGGGACAGTCCTCGGACCACTGTTGTTCTTGTGCCACATAAATGATCTACCTGCAACAGTTAAATCCCAGGTCAGATTATTCGCGGATGACTGCCTCCTGTACAGAACTATTAGATCATTCAAAGACCATCTACAACTCCAGGCGGATCTTGAAAGTCTACAGAAATGGGCGGAAGACTGGGGTATGAGATTCAACGCCACCAAGTGCTACAAACTCAGTTTCAAAAATAAATCAAGCTACATGTACCAACTCTGTGGGACTATCCTCAAGCAGGTCAAAAACAACCCATACTTGGGAGTTATCATCTCCGAGAACCTGGAATGGGAGGAGCACATCCTCAAAATAACGAAGAAGGCGTCTTCAGTGCTAGGACTACTAAGAAGAAACCTGAGGACCTGTCCTGCACCAATCAAACGTACAGCATACTGCACTCTCGTCCGACCGCTCCTAGAGTACAGCGCATCAGTATGGGACCCTCATCTCCAAAAGGACATCGTCCAACTTGAAAGAATCCAGAGTAGAGCAGTTCGGTACATCACAGGCGATTACAAAACCCACACGCCAGGCTTCATCACAAACAAACTGCAAGAGCTCAACCTACCCAGCCTCGAAGAAAGACGAAAAAATGCCAGACTCGTAATGCTCTATAAGATCCGGAAAAACCTGCTTCCCTCTCTCACACCAGACAAGTTCCTAACACCTGTACGTGAAGGCCGCCGTTCTATCCGACAACCCAGAAGATATGAAGGGCACGTCACCGCGGAACCAAACAAGAGGTCTATCAGTATGAACAGCCAGTGTTATGTAGTCCCCCCAAGCGAAAGGCCACAACACATGGGGTCATTCTTTGTAAAAACTCCCTTAGAGTGGAACCATTTGGTGGAAAGTACCGTCACCGCAGGTACTGTTGAGGAGTTTGCTCATCTCCTCACCTCTCGGAGTCATTAATTCATGCGCTCTCCCCCGTCGCCTCGATAACAGTGGTAACTGTTCCTGCGACGTAGAAATCAAGAACAAGAACAAGAACAAGATTCAAGAAGAAGACAATGGATTCTAGTCACCTGCTGTTTTGACAGCTATCAACGAACACTAATATCCATTGTGCATATAGGTAGATCTATCAATTGTCCATTAATTGATACTTCAATAAAAAAAATAATCGTTGGCTGTTTATTCCCAGACCCTCCCGACGGGATGTAAGTGAGTAAGGGTAGGGTCTGGGTTGACCGAGACTATCTGTATGATTGATATAATGTAGGATTTGAGCGCGAGATTGGAGGGTCAATCGTAGAATTTTGCACGGTCGAGTGCTCAAATACCATTCTATCATGACTAAAATGACTATATATGATATTGGCTACAGGACAGACAAAAAGACAATGCAAAAAAATACAGCACAGAATGTCGCTGGGTGTGTTGAAAAAGACCTAGAGAGGAAGTAAGTGTATCACAGCTTGCCAGGGACTTGATGTGGGTTCCATTGTAGCGGCGCCATAAAGTTCACTAATGTTCATGATGTTGAAGTATTGCATGGCCATGGTGAATCGCCTCACCGCTGTGACACCAGCCCAACTCTTGTCTGGTGATTAAAGAGCACTAGGAACTTCACACTGTCACAAGTTTCGCCAGTGCTACAGAAGAATTGGCTTGGAATCTCCCACGGGAATCTCCCCACCAACTTGGTGGAGCCTGACTCATCAACCTGTCTCCAGAGTTGGCTGTATGCTCAGCTGGGTTTAACCAGCAAGCCACCTGCCGTGATGAGCTTTTGCAATCTAAATTCAAAAAACTAGAGGTAGGACTAAGGACTGAAACAATGTATGCTTGCCTGGTTGCCTGGGACAAGTAAAAATCAATATAAAATGGCAAAGATATTTGGTTCATACAATAGCTGAATAACAAGATGATCTCATCTCCCAATAATCAATTTTTGTTGATTGAATATTGATTTCTTTCTTGAAGGCTAAGTGTGAATATTGAATAAAAACGTTTTGTTTACAAACAAATTGTAAAATCGAATCAAATTTCGGTGTCGCCTCAAACCTCATAATTGTGTTAAAGTTTTATTTAGTTATGACCTGGTTGCCTGGGACATTTAAAAAAATTTATTTAAAGACAAATTTTGACATTTGACATTTTTTCAGTAATATTTAAGGAAATAATGTTGAAAGTACTGTTGCATTGATATAAATACTGGGAAGTAAATAATGAATGAGTTCACTTTTATGGGGAAAAACAAAATCAATCTGTTATAAATTGAAAAAATAAAATAATAATATACCAACAACTTATTTTTTATATACTAAGTACAGGGTTCCCACATGTTTTGGACAGTTAAATTCCCTACTTTTTCAATACTGAATGTGGTTTTTCAAGGTAATTTTTTGTACTATTTAAGTTAACATTGTAATAAATATATGTTATTTATAAAAAAGAATACAAATTGTTTCATAAAATTTTATTTTATTAAACAGTAACTTTGAAACTCAAACTACATAGCATCATTTACATGGCTTCGTGCACAGCCTAATATACTAGAATGGACTCCAAAAGAAGTGCCAAAGTTAAACAACTTATTCTACTTGTACATCATTCATTAAAAGTTAACCTGAATTACCGTTCATTATGATAAAAATGACTAGTAATGATGTGGGCAGTTGGTGACGAATAGTCATGTTTGATCTTGTCCTTGAAATATACTGGTACCAACACCTTACCAAAGGCTAAGCATGATTTGAATGCTATGGTGCTAATATTGCAGATGTCTAGGATCTTCTAGAGCAAACACCTACTGACTTCCAACTGCCAAATGATGCCATCAACTGAAAAATAGAGTTGACAGCTCTAAATATTAAGATGATTAGTTAGGGCCTGGTCATTTACAATTTGTTGGGGGGGGGGGTCAGGGAGATTTTTGAAAGGTCTGAGAAGGAAAGTCTTACCCCCCCATCCCACCATATATTACAAAATAAAAGTCCGACACCCCCCCCCCAGTAATTGAGAAATGAAAAGTATGCCCCCCCCCACCCTCACAATCCGTTCAAGTAAAAGTCATTGAAATCATATTTTTTCAAGATCCTGGAAAAGTCATTGAATTTTGTAGTCATTGAAAAAATGAAATTTAGTAAAAAGTCATTGAATTTTGGTTAAAATGTAATTTAAATGCTGTTTGTCTAGAAATAAAATTCTGTTATATTTGGCACCTTGATATCTTTCAAAGTCTAATTTGTGCGTGCTTTGCGAGAGACCCACATTAGGGTGTCCCATTTTTTTTTTACTTTTTTCTGATCTCAGTGCTAATTAAACCAAATTTCCCCTCAGGGGCCCACATCAACCAAAAAAATTTCAGTTCGATCCGTCGACGTTGTGACCCCCCCACCACCACCACCTTGAAGATCCGCCCCGTGGGACCCTTCTAGGGTCCTATATGAAAAAATTCAAAATCAGCCTACAGTGTTCATTTTCATTTTAAATGATAGATTTTGATTCACAGATCACAGTTTATAAGATAACTAATCCTCTTTAGACAATATTTCATGATGTAATGACCCATTGAACGCTATGCCCTGCACGGGTATTATGGCAAATATGAGGCTTTATGGCTCCTGTGGCACGGTCAAACATTGTTATTTTGTAATTTGAACAATAATACTATGTTACATTATTGATAAGGATTAAAAGATGCACTGCTGAGTGCTGTAGTCATAAACATCACTATCTGTTTTCATTTTAATCTGTGTATTTTGCTCTTAATAACCAATTCGTATGAAATGTTGGTATTCCTTATGGTCGAACTTGTACATGAAGTTTTTCATGTCTGATCTGATAGTTAAGAATAAATTTATTAACAAAGAATATAGACTATAAACAACATTGTTAATGCATAATGTTGAATTGATATTTACAGTATAATTTGAAAAAAAAATACCTTCTGCATTTTAACTAAAAAGCTTTAGGGCAACTAACTAATAATTAGATCAGAGCAACTGGATTTGACCCACCATGTGCCCTGATATTGTAAAATTTCTATTTCTGTAGATGTGTGCAAACAAAGAATAGAACTCAATTATTTACATACGATTGTCATCTTTGATTTTTACATAGCCCTATATTGAGATGAAACTAGGTATCTACCGGTAGAATTTTTTTTTGGAAGAATTAAAATCTGAAATAAAGTTTTGAAAACTTCTGCATTCTGTTTGCCAAACAACATATAAGAATACATAGTCATACCCTTTGGCATTTGGGTCCTTATCGGTCGGAAACCTCGTCCTTGCATAGAGGACAAGTAACTTCAGGTTGTATCTCTGCGTCACAAACTGTTAACACTCATTTGTTGTTTTGATAATGGGTGTACAACATTGATGGTGGATTTTGTTCTATTTATCTAAAATCAAATTGAAATAACCTATTAAAATAAGCACAAAAGAAAAAGATTTTATTGGATAAACACTGGGAATTATATCAAATTTACTAAGTTTAAAAGGCTCAAATGCGTTTGACTATGTATAATAGAAAAACCGTTTTGTTCGTGATGGTTGCAGTGATTTGCTCTGGTGTATATTTTACTGGATATCTTCACATAATACAAACATATAAAATCCTCAAGGCATCTAGTAAGTTAAGCTACAGGCTAGAGTTCACTGATCACAATGAACGGAATTATGCAAATGCTTTTTCAAATGGAAACTCTACAGACGATTTCTTACTGGGTAGAACACAAAGTAGCCACAGCGCGTTCACGCATAGTGTATCTAAAAGAGTCTACCCCAAACTAAAGGATGACCATTCAAACAAGTTTCCCAAAGTGGCAATCGCCAGTGCACTGACATCTGCAAACACGGGTAGAACTTGGTCCAAAGCGTGGATTATTGAGAAATTTCCTCTCTTCCACACATTTATTCCATCGTTTTGTAGCACATGCAGTAGTGGATACGATTATCATTTTTATTTTGCCTACGATTCTACTGACCTGTTCTTCGGTGACACAAAGTTTTTGCAGCTATTCAAAGGTTAGTTTATGGTCATATTCTATGAATTGCGAATGTGCATTACTATTGATGTTTTATTAAATCTTCAAATCCATCATCAGCTTAGTGTAAAGGTTAAAGGAGACTCAAAACAAAAACAAATGACAAAATAACAATGAATCAACAATTAAAGGGTCAGGTTTGGAATAGTCTATTGTGAGGAGTTCACGTTTGCAGTTGAACAATGTCTGTTGAGATAAATGTAAGCATGGTGTTAATAACGCTTTGTTATTTCAACATATTTTCAAATTTAAAATTAAACATTAAGATTGCGACAATATTTCGAAGAATCCATCTTCCACAAAAATTCTTAAGACCCCCTTCTATAGAAACACATCTCGATACCCCTTTTTAAAATATTAAGACACCCACTTTTTAGGTGCACTGAGTTTGTGGCTTAGTGCTGCTGACGTCCTCGAGGGTACTAGTGTCTTTGGGAACTTCTCCCCTTAGATTATTTTTTTAACAAGTTGAATGCATATGGTACATGCACATCGCTCTTTTTATTTATATAGATTGTAACTTTTACATATCTGAAATAAATGTATCGTGATCGTGATCGTTATCGTTATCGTTATCTATGCTGGTTAAGTGCAACGGACGAACGGACCCCGTTCGTCCGTTGACCTTAACCAACATAGATAACACCGGCCTCGCACGTTTACCTTGGAACCGCAGCCAACCTTGCACCTGCACATGCAACCAAAGTGGAGCATATTCAGGAGTAGCCTGGCCGTCGATGTTCAGAGGGTGTACAGAGGATGGCCGTGTGTAATTTCCCGCCATAGCCAAAATGACCGCACAGCCGGGTGTGAAGTGTCTAGGGCAGGTAATGATGCAGGGCCTAACGATTGCACTGGCCTTGTACATGTAACTACTAGCAGGACACTGTTTACCCCACATCCCAGACCAATTCCACATAGCCGATGCTAGCTCCAGATGCTCATGAAGACACCAGAAGCTTAACCCCCCATTTCACATGGCCGATCCTAGCTCCAGATCCTACAAAAGACGCCCGATTTGTTAATCCGGGGTAGATCGACGTTAATATGTATCACGTAACAGTCTGAAGACGAAGCATGCCAAAGTCACCGCGTCGCACAAGCCGTCAGAGACGTTGTAGGTGAAGGAAAATGGCCGAAACAGACAAAGCAGGTGTAATGATCGGCTGCCGGAAATTGTTGCGCCGTCAGTCTTCGTGGTTATTAAACCATGAAATCCCACCAGCTTCGGTCATTCAATGCGTGTTTCTCTTCACAATAGCAGCACGACTGACCCAGGGCTGTTCCCAAAATCTCTTCTGAGTACATGTATATGGTAGTCTCTGCTGGCCAGCATCAACTTCAAGCCCGCCTTCTGAAGCTTCATCATCTTCATCTTCTACAGTCTCCTGTATTATTCTCTCACTTCTTTCCTCTTCCTGGTGTTGTTGTTGAGCTACAGCAAGATTAAGTGCAACGGCTGCCATTGTTACAATTATTCATTGCCTAATCATCGTGAATACGTGTTTGAGAATAGTCCTTCAATGACACAAACAACAATGAAACACCCCAACATTTTCAACCTTTTTATATTGCCTCATTGCATATTTTGAAGCTAAAGCTTACGGGATCGTCTGAAATTACGGTCTGTGTCAAAATCACTTCTCCAGAGAAGTGATAAAAGTTTTTGGATCCAAAAATGGCAGAAGTGAGTCATTTTTCCAGGTAGACAACACCAATATTGGAGCATCGTAATGTTGAAAAAGATGCTTCCGTTCCTTGCTTCCGATTGTGACGGTAGTGGCGGCACTTACAGTTTCATCTATCACCATACATCTTTCCAATGTAGCAGACGAGGCCACAGTTCAGTAAAAAGACCTAAGGATGCTGCAAATACTAGAGAAAGCCCCCCAGACAGCCCCGAAAAGCATGGCGATGGTGGGGTTTGGTGCCCATTCCCATGTCAATAATCCATCACAAGAGCACACAAGCCGAAATGAGAAAAATCGGTCTAGAACCCGCCAAAAGCGGCCCATTCCATACCGAATCAGCCAAATCTCTCCACATTTGGGGCCAGATCAAGCACAATCTACTAATGACAAATCGGGCGTCTTTTGGAAGATCTGGAGCTAGGATCGGCCATGTGAAATGGGGTCATTTCGAGGTGAACGTGGGTGGTCTGGCCTCAACTTTGGAGTGATTTGGCTAGTTCGGTTAAGAATGGCGCACTTCTGGCTAGTTCTGGGTCTTTATGCTTAACTGTGGCCCCGTCTGTTGCGTTGGGAAGATGCATGATCGACAGATGAAACCATAAGTGCCACCATTGATGTTACAATCTGCAGCAATTGGAGCATGAAACAGAAGCAGCTGTTCCAACAGGTGGGTTATTCATGATGCTCCATGAATAATGCTGTCTTCGTGGAGCAAATGACGCATTTCTGCCTAGGTCTGGCCGAAAAATAGTTGTCACTTCTCTGGAGAAACTATTTTGATGAATTTCGGCTTGTGGGCTCCCGTTTTGGATTATCTAGTTGTTGATTTTGATCTTCTTTCACTGTTCTGGGTCGTCTGAAGGGCTAACTTGATCATCGTAAAGTATTTCTGCTTATATTAAGTGCGGCATTGTTGACGATGTTCATATTACTGGGTGTGTGTATGTGTCGGGGGGGTGCTACTGTTGTTACTAGAGGGTCTGTTGTTGTTATGGGACGGCCGAACACAGTTGCAGTCTTCTGCACATGAAAACCAAAGGGATGCTGGGACTTTGTGCTCCAATGAGTATATACATTCTCCATTCTTCGCCATACATCATACACAGCCATAGAAATGAACGAGCAGCTAGACGTGTTCAACAAGCAATAAAACATATCACTAATTAATTGGAATCAACCATTCACGATTTTCACGAAGAGCCAATAAAATTTGAAGTATAGGATAGAATAGCGCCATTAAAAACGGGGTGATCATTCATGTATGATTTTTTGAATAGGAAACTTAAGAAATTGAGCATGAAAAGCTTGCTTCACAAGTGTTAAAGTCCAACCCGATTGCTCTCTATCATAACTACAGGCCCATATAGTAGAAAGGAAAATTGAATTGGTAAGGCCATTTGAAAATTGTAGTCTAACAGGACATAAAACGAACAGTACCAAATTCAGCTTGGGGTATAATGGGAGCTGGAAGCCATGCAAGAATTTTCTAATTGATAATATACACGGTCAAATGTGGACATTGTAAATTATCCCTCACTGTTTTACCCTTGCATTTGTTGCAGTAAAGTCTACAGTTGAGAGCTCATTGAGGGTCATCGCATTACTACCGTATTTCCAAGTTATAGGGTGTAGTTGGTAATTTCTATTTCAAACACTGCTTGAAGGGGCATAGGCAGATTCAGGTTTTAGGAAAAAAAGGGGGGTACGTAAGGAAAAGGGGGCGGGGGCCGCACTTACGGGATTTCATGAAAAACCCTATGATGGCGCCCCCTGCGGCCCCTGCCCCCCCCGGATCTGCCTATCAGGGGCACTGGAATGAGGGAGGCATTTTTGCAAGTCTTCTTGTCGAGTGTTCCATTCAGTGTAGCCTACATAAATACATTATTTTACACTCATCGTTGTGTACACTCAGGTGACCTATTCGTGACAATAAACAATCGAATGATAAGAATGGTCGATTTCCATATTTTAGTTGCAATCGCACCAAGTAAAGTTTACTTCAGCCCGACTGGCACAACAAGTCTGGACCAACCAGAGCACGGAAGACTATGGAAGAGTACGGGCGAGCGGTCTATTTGTCATCAGATTTCACAATCGGTCACAATCAGCGCTATGTTAATGAGCGGTGAAATGCAGGTATTAGAAGTCAGACGAACCATCACCGTATGGTACATTTTAGGAAGAACTGATAATAAGTAGAACTAGATTTGGTTTGAGTTTGAAAAAAAAAAAAAAAAAAAAGATTTACAAGTACCACATTTTTTTCACCATTTATTTTTTTATGGGGAAGTTGTGACCCCCCCCCCCATACTATATTTATTATTTCACCATTTTTACATATATGGACCTTATCTGCACGGCGTTCAATCGTTACGTAACGTTCGCGTGGAAAAAGTGTACGTGTGTACATGGTATTTCCCGTAACGTTCGTGTATGAATGACTGCAGCACTCCAATGTTTTGTACTCAAAAGGAGATTAATATGCTCCACATAGATTTCCCGAATAGTCGATGCACTACAAAAACATGTCCTCTTTCAGAATTAGTAACATGTTACCCCTACCTTCATTCAGGTTTCTTGATTATCTCTGGATAAGTGGAAACATATCTTTCATTGTTAACATGCTCGGCAGAAATGTGGCGTTTATGTTGTATATAGATGATATAATATATTCCACGTTTCTTAGGTCTCAAATGTGCACCGATACTTGGTCACGTGACTTTGGAGCTCAGGACCAGTGATCGAGGGTGGTTGTATACAATATATAAAGGCCAAGGTCGTTGAAATGCCCTGTGCTTTGGAGGCTTGGATTTTCTTTCTCTTGCTCTGGAGTTTTTATTTTATATTTTACGTGAGGATATATTCTTTTTGATAAGGTAGTTTTTGGTTATTAGAAAGTGTAAATATCCATATAAGTTGCACATACCTTTTGAGTGTATTCCTGTGTACATTTGTAATATTTTGTGGTTTTTCCCTACATTTTTGCTTTATTATCACAGGGGACACAACGACCCTTCAACACCTATGTAGTAGATTGCAAATTAATACAAAGGTGTTCTTTTACTCCATGTGAAATATAATATGTCCAAATATGTATATCTTGAATAATATTTTTGGTTGAGTATCCAAAATTATCTTGAATAATATGAATTTTGAATAATATGAATCTGTTTCAATACTAATAAGCTGTAGCTGTAACTGTGACTGTGTCTGACAATATTAAGATTGGTATTTGAAAATATTGCTAACAACAATAACAATATTGAAGCATGGAAGTACAGAAATTGTTAGAGCCTGTTTACTTTAACACCGATGTTACTGATAGAGCACAACAGATACGCATATTAATACTGATTATCAAGTCTGTCTGGCTTCTATTGAAACAATAGACAAAGATCTGTTGAGAGGCGTTGAGAGATCAGGGAATCTTTGGAGAATTCGTGTGAAAACTGTACAGGCACGAACAAAGTTAGCAGTCAATGGCATTGACCTGTTAGGCAAACATGTGTCATTTCAAACAATCAACCCATACGTAAAAAGAAACGATCGTGATCAGAATGACAGACCAATTGAGATAATAATAAAAGGTGTAAAAATGGTATACCTTAATCTGTCTATAGAAAAGGTCCTTACATCAATTGACATAAAGTTGGTATCACCAATGCAATATTGTAAGATAAATAGAGAGAACGTGGTTCCTTCCCCATATGACTGTTGTTATGTGTATCGGACGAATCTGCGGGCGTATCAGACGAGCCTTTAGGTGAGGGAACTGCGTTCTTTATTTATCAACCAATGTCACATATAGGCAATGTTTCTAATATGTAATGCAGTTGATGAACAGATAATCATAAATAAGACAAGTTATAAAACGCACATGAATACACTAATAGTCTACTTGCTGACTGCCGATTCGAATCTTCCCGTCCTGATAACGTCAATTGGGTTGCATATCCAGGTGATTTGAATGATCCCATGACATTTTTATAACCATCTATTGTGTTAGACGCATTATATACATACTAACAGTACATGTATATATTAAATGCCCAGAATTCAGACCGTCCATAAAATATTTAGTCTCGGTCAACCCAGACCCTACCCTTACTCACTTACTTTCCTAGGGTCTGGGAATAAACAGCCAATGTTTTGTTCGCCAGACCAATTTTTTGGTCTGGGCAGTTGATTGGTTCATATTGTCACATGATGGGGTCAAAGGTTATTTTACCACGTGCATTAGGCATAGAAAATGCCATGACAGGAAACTATTCGCCTACAAAGACACGTCATCTCTTGAAGTCTCCACTGTACAAACATAACGTCCAAAACGTTACGTCGACGCAATATACAGTACACAAACGTCGACGATCAATATTTGCATTACAGATTACATGTAAAAACGTAAACACTGAATACTATTCTCGATTAGAAGTGTCATTGACGTAGTGTTTGTAATAAAAGCATAGATGTTTTTACATTTGTATTCTTATATTTATTATTGCTGTTGTTATTATTATTGTTGTATTGTGTTGGGGAAAACATAACAATGAACAGTGATCAATGACCAATACCAAGTACCCCCCTCCCAGAAGAAATTATTGTTTGTGAAATAGGAAAAAAGTAGTCTGGTCAAAAAGCTGTATCGGGTCTAGACCCGATATGGATTTCCATATCGGGTCCCTGTATCGGGTTCCTAGCCAATCCGATAACCCAATGAATACATAGTCATTGGTTGATAAAAGACAATGAGAGACATGATACAGAGTAGTGACAGCTAGGGAAGTCCTGGCAGAATCTACATCTGTGAAAAACCACCCACTTCCTCAGTGGATGTACATAGGTGGGTGTGTAGCACAAATTCACCACTATGGCCAGCCTAAAACTCAACCATGTTCGCGATGTTAAAACCAAACCACAGGAAAGGGAATGAAGCCTGCCCTTATTATGTGAGAGACAATGGTGCAAAAGTATTTGGTGGAAGGAAAGACATTTTAACTCATTTTCACACATGTTACTTAACTTACAATAAGTAAGAATATAGATCTAGGGAACAGGCCTATCAACATCAAAAGTTCTCTACTGCAAAGACTTCACTGTCGCTGAGGCAATTTTGAATGCGTATGACCCAGGTAAGGCCAAGAGCATTGCCAAACCAATAACATATGGAAGAAAGTAGAGGTTGAGCTAATGGAAGACCTTTGTTATCATGCGGCTATCCAAAATGATGAATTTTACAATGAACTGATGGGCACTACTAATCAGTATTTAGTTGAGGGAGTTCCTTATCAGCACAAGTGGGGATCAGGTCTCGGCTATCTAAAAACAATAAGTACTCAAATTGAACACTTACCCGGTGAAAATAAACTAGGTCATATCCTGATAAAAACCAGAAAGAGACTAATTGATGAGAAAAAAAGACACTGAATTCGTATCACCTAAGGGACGGTTCAGTATTTATGACAGGGTTGGGTAGGAGGATTTTCAAAAAATGCTGTGAAAAAATTATAGCCCCCCCTCGAATCTCTGTGAAAAAAATTGGTGACACCCCTCAATTTCATGAGATAAAAATTGATGACCCCCCCCCGTCAACAGTTCAAATTCTATTTGATCAATATCAACATATAAAAATAAGTAAATTTTAGTCCAAAATCTCTCAAAAATCAGTGTACGTTGCAGTGAAAAATTGATAGCCCCCTCCTCAAAAGTGTGAAAAAATTGATAGCCCCCCTCCAAACATTGTGACAAAAGTTCATGGCCCGCCCTAAAATCATCCTACCCCACCCTTTCATAAATACTGAATGGTCCCTAAGCACACAAGACGAGCTAATTCAGCTACAATTGACGGAATAACAACATCAATTGATGAGTCTTACAATAAGTTCTGTGCTTTGCCAAACAATGAAGGCAATCAAAACCAGAAACAATGCAATGAAAAAGGAAAAAAGGAGACAGTTTAGTAATAGTTCAAGTGTGAATTCCGTCTTCATACATCAGTCTAAAATGACCAAACACAATGAGAAGGTAGCTGATAGTGACATATATGTATATGGTGACATGAGACGTGAAAACGCGAATACAAGCAGAATGAATGATGCTTCAAGAGGAAATGGTTTAACGTCAAGATCTGTACCCTTGAATGCAAAAATAGACAATTCCAATGAGGAGCAAAGTGATGATATTACTTATGATGATGTGGCAACTGTAACTCTGAATGCAAACAAGGAAATCTCAAATCACTACGACACAATGTCCTCAAATGGTGAGCTTACATATGTCTACAAACTCTGATTATAAGCAGAGGATTATGGATGTGGTCATGATTGTGAAAACTAACAATGATATAAATAATTAATGCAAATAACTAATAAAGCATGTAGTGATGTGACATATATTTTGCTGTAATAATTAGCAGCTACATTATGTACTATTATTAGTCCAAGCACGTTATTTCTACATGTATTGTGATTTGAATCTCAAGCAGGTGATTCTACAAACTAGTCCTTCAAATATTTGTTACCCTATTATAGTTGTGACCATGTGCAAAGCACGGTGGTCATACTACTAAACATATTCAAATTTGATTTAAAACATATCTTAACGTGAATATTGCTACAATTAATGTAAGGGGTATAAATAACCTCATAAAAAGAAAAAAAACATTTTTCATTGGTTAGAAAATAAGAAATTTGATATAATTTGCCTCCAAGAGACATTTTGTACACAAAATAAGAAGATATCACATGATTGGGATGGACTTAGCTATCATTGTACCTCTCCCATAATTTCATGCCAAGGGTGTTTCTATATTGTTCAATAAGAATTTAGATTTTGATATCATATCAATACTTTACTGTAATGAAGGTAGAAAACTTTTAATCAATTTTGAACATAATGACCAATCTTATACAATAGTTAATCTATATGCACCTACTGATCAGACTCCAAGAAAACATTTCCTCAAACAATCCCAAGTGTGGATTCAAAATTCTTTCCATAAATATGAATTGTCTAATTGTATGTGGAGATTTGAATTGTTCTATTGCGGAAATAGACAGAAATGTACAAATATTGATCGGCCAAGAGAAACCTTCAAACAATTTATTCGTTTTCTAAACCTCAAAGATACCTTTAGATCGTTACCCTAGCATTCCACCGTCGCGACCAGTACCGAAACTAGATAGAGACTTGATGGTCGCCACCATGTCTCTACCATGTCTTTACCATGTCTTCATCTAGTCTCCAAGGTCGGGAGCTACTCGTTATCTAGTTTCCGAAAAAAGTCGCCGGCACACCGGCGACAGCTCGCGACTTTTTTAGTTGCACAGACATGCAGCTCAACTAAAAAAGTCGCGGGTGTTTGGTTACGACTAAAAAAATCAATAAAAGATCGCCACCAAGTCGTAACCAACTCGAAACCTTGTATTTATCTACTCGAGACCATGTCCTCATCAAGTCTCTACCATGTCGTTATCAAGTCTCCCTGGTCGGGAGCAGATCGCCACTTCAACGTAGGTAACGAGTAGATAAAGATTAGATGGAGACTAGATAAAGACATGATGAGGACTTGGTGGTGAGTTGGTGGCGATTAAATAAAAACCTGGTCAAGACCAGGTCTTAACCAGGTCTTTATAAGGTCGTAACCACATCGCCATGATGACGGACATGTCGCTACTAAGTCTCTACCTTGTCTCTACCAACTCTTTACCATGTCGCAGATCTCGCGGGATTTAGTTTTCACGGTCGCCGGTGGAATGGGATTTAGTCTCCACCAAGTCGTAACTTCTTTTGGCTAGCTAGCGGTGGGGGGGGGAATGGGACACCATTTTTGGGGCCATAAAATCAGCATTTTTGTTCCCAGTACCTGGATAACATATTAACAAAGTAGTCTCTGATGCACCAAAGATACCAGACCATAAGCTGGTTGGTGCATCCTTCAAGGAGGGTATATAGTAAAACTAATTGAATCAATGAAAGCAGAATTCTGTGAACATTTAAACAAAAGGGGTCTTTGGGATCTATGTATAGTGCGAGTAAAAGAAGAATCAATTTATTAGGCAATATCCGCACAACAAAAACAAATAATGACAAAACAATAATCCAATCAGAAGTAGACAGAATAGATACTTTAATAAATATTAACGATGGTGAACGAAACACAAAATATTTTCTAAATCTAGAAAATAAACACCAAACAAATAATCGCATAAACTCTATTATAAAAAATGACGGTAAGGAAGTCTTTAAATCAAATGAAATTCTAAAAGAAGGTATTGTCATGAAGTGCATGATATTCGCAAAGTGTAAAATAGGTTTATGTGTATATAGTATATAGTATGTAGTATATGATATGCTAAGATGGTACTGTTTTGGAGGGTTTTTTGAGTTTGATTATTGTATATTTGGAGAGGAAAGAGAGAGCAAGAAAAGAATAAAATGAGAAAGAATATATAAAGAAAAGAGTTTACTTATTTCGTTATATGGTAGCAGAGCATAAAAGATCCCTTAAATTGATTGAAGATGTCGTCAGAAATACAAGAGCTGATACAACTTGGACAGAAGCTTGGGTATGAAGGTGACAAATTACAAATGTTTGTAAAAGAACAACAAGACTTACAGAGAGAAGAAAGAGTTGCTAAGCGGGAAGAGGCCGAGGCCAAGAGGAAGAGAGAAGCTGAGAGAAGAGATTTTGAACTGAAGAAACTGGAACTGAAGAGTAGAATATCATAATTGAATAACAGAATTTACAGATTGGCTGATTCTCAATCGAGGGTAAATACTTTTATTGTGCAATACAAACAGATGAATGAACAGCTGCACGGAGTTGTTAAGAATGAGATTACAGTTGATGAAGAGGCTGCGATTGAAGAAGAAATTCTATATGAGGCAGAAGAAGCTTTAGAAGCGAGCACAGTCGCCAAGGTAACACTTGAGGAGCAGGTTCCTGAAGAATTGCAAAAGTACCACAACAAGATGAAAATAGAAAAATTAATGTGCGAACACAACAATAGTGTATGCATCTATCAAATATGGAGCTTCAGAAGTTGGCAGGTGAAGATGCAATGAAAGATGTTTCCGATGAAGGCCCGGTGATAGATGTTTCCTATGAAAGTGCCATGACAGATGTTTCCGATGAAGGTGCGGTGATAGATGATGCATATGAAGATATAGTGGGGGGTGATTATGATGATATAGTGCGAGATGTTTACAATGAAGATGAAGTGAGAAATGATTCAGACAAAGATGCAGAGAGAGATGATTCAGGTGAAGATGCAGTGTAGAATAATTCAGTTGAAGATGCAGTAAAAGATGTTTTAGATGAGTGCAGTGAAAGATGTTTCAGATGAAGTCATGGTGAGATACAATTCAGCTGAAGATGCAGTAAAATATGTTTTGGATGAAGATGCAGTGAGCGGCAAAGTAGTGGAAATGGTTGAGATCAGCTCTGGACTGTATTGTATTAATTTGTTGTTTGGTTGGATGATCACTGGTCGAGTAAGTGTGTTTAGTAGGAATGAGCTTGAAAGTGTCCATCTTCTGTTAACTACAAATGATTATCCTGGTTATTATAAATCTAGACTTACCTAGAGGGATCCAGTTGATCATGAATATTTTTTAACTTAGAAACCGTTTGTATAAAGAAAATGTTGTAATGCAAAACATAGTCATTTTTTTCCTTTTGAGATTGATCATGAGGATTAGTTGTATATATACATATATTTACATGTATCCTGTGCCTGCTGATTCAAGCATTGTATAAAACAGTTTTATTTTAATTATATTCAATTGTAGTGTTATATATCTACTTCTTGTAGGAGTGTCATGATTTGCATGATTGCATGAATATTGTTTTTTTGTTTGTTTTTGATATGGGAGTGTCATGAAGTGCATGATATTCGAAAAGTGTAAAATAAAGAAAAAGAGTTGACTTATTTTGTTATAGGTTTTAGTATATGATATGCTAAGATGGTACTGTTTGGAGGGTTTTTGTGTTTGATTATTGTATATTTGAGAGGAAAGAGAGCGCAAGAAAAGAAAAATGAGAAAGAATATATAAATAGTTGAAATGTATTCTAAACTGTATGAAAATATCATGATATGCTAAAAAAAGATGATAGAAGCCGCAATGTGTTAAGAGAGGGGAATTTTACATGTCATTAAACATTGAATATATCCCTGGCTTAGATGGTACCAAATGAATTTTTGTGACACTATGGCAATATATTAAAGATTTAGTTATTGATTCATTTAATGAAGGCTTCTTGCATGGTGAACTATCTGATACACAAATGAAAAAGAATTCTTAGTCTAATCTTCAAAAAGAATGACAGAATTTTTTAAAGAACTATAGACCGATTTCCTTATCAAATACTGATTACAAAAATTTTGGCATTTGTTTTGGCGAATCATTTACAAAAGATATTACATAAGATTATATCACCGGAGCAAGTAGCCTACATTAAAGAACGTTACATCAGTCAGAATATAAGATTAGTACTTAATATTATTGATGATTCAAAGAATATTGATACAAATTATGTTCTATTATTTTTAGATTTTTAGAAAGCTTTTGACTCTCTAAACTGGGATTTTATACACCTATCTTTAACTCTCATCAGTGCATTAACCCAAACACCTTAACTGGCTGAGTTATCTCAATGTCCCTCATGACAAGGAAAGTTCCGTCTGGCAGTTTAAGTTCAGCTCGGTATTCTGTGTCACAGGTGAAAACGGATTCAAATTGTCTATTAAAAATGTTTGCTTTCTCTTTGGCGTGTGATGTTAGTATGCCTTCCTCTCTCAGTGATGAGTTTCATGCCGGGCTACCCTCATTGGTGGCTTGTAAAGCTATACATTGATTTTACATACGTTTTACATAAATTCCTCAAATGTTCAAAAGAATCAAAGGGTGACATGGTTGTTTGTCAACCCTCTGAAAAGGTTGTGCGATGATATTAAAACTTCTGAAATGATTTTTTTTTTTAATTTAATAGCAAAATAACTTCATGTGTTTTAATTATCGCCTATATTTTGTGGGCGGGCGGGTGGGTGGGTGGGCGGGTGGGTGGGTGGGTGTTTGTCTCCGGACAAGCTAGAGCTTTTACGCTTCGCCCTATTTCATTCAAATTTTACACAATTATTTGGTATGACGCGACACCAAAGTGATTCAATTTTTGGCACTTTGCCAATTAAAGTGTGCTTTCCATAGTGCCATTTTGGGTCCATTTTCAACCTTTTCTGCAACAGTTTTGTTGATGCTTGTGAGAAAGCATTCAAACTTTGTACAAAATTTACATGCCTGCTAAACATTAACTGCATACAATTTTGGCACCTTGCCAATTAGAGTTTAACTTTCAGAGGGCCATTTTAATTGCGTCGCTTCAGCAGCTGAAGTGAAAGCCTTGTGTTTCGTTCGTTTGTAACCAGAGATAGTTTAACGAGATATGCAACACGTTCATATCTGCTTTTACGGCAGGTGCGAGCAGGTGCCCGAGAGAGGATGGTCAACGAATGCTGTCTTTTACTAATGAATAGGAAATTGGTTGATTTTGACGTGATATATTTGCATTTCATGATTAGAAATACAAATAGCTATGAATGAGAAGTCATTCAATATACTATGGTCTACAACATACAGACCATATCTAGGCGCTGATATCTCCGGGAAAAAATTTATAGGAACATTTACAAATCATGTTGTTTAGCCATAGTCTATGGGTATCGCCGAACGGTGATTGTCAAACACATGGCGATGCATGTGATTCATGTTCAAAATAAACTATTTAGTTAAAACAACTACCAAGATTTATATATACGAGTGGAATTGCATATTACTGCAGATTATTTCCATCTGAATTATACATTAATACGACAACCGTGTGTTGATGTTTTTTGGTCAAATGATCGATAGTATAACAGAGTTGAGATTAGTCACTTGTCACTTGCATGCTTGTAATTTGCAGAGGTTTACTGACAACTTAAAAATTATCATAGACACATAAGACACTTAAAATTTGATGCAGATTCTTATTTCTACACGTTCAGTTCATACTTTACATTTGGAAAGAAATGTCCATTGATCCCATCACATAGTTGTAATGTTCTTTTTGATGTGCTGTCAAATCCACTACGATTGTGTTGACCATTTTGACTAGCAAAAGTTTGATCATCGAATGTCCTGCTATTTCATAATAATTGGTATGGTTAGAAACGCACACTTCTGTAGATTACATACATAGTAATAAAATATTTTTGGGACAGGTATGGATGAGATACTGACATATTTATTACCGAACCAGCGTTTGACAATGACAGCCATACAGTGAAAAACGTGATTAGAAGAAAAAGCGTCCGAACATTTTGCTTAGTATTTCAGCACTTGCCATGGCTAGAAACATTTAATTAATACGTATGTAATCTACAGAAGTATGCGTTTCCAACCATATCAATTATAAAAATTTAGTAGCATATTTTACTACTAAACTTTGAAGGTAAAATGTGCATTATTATCGAAGTGGATTGACAAGCTGATTAGTCTATGCCTACAATAAAAATTTTTTTGTTTTGTTTTTCAATAATAATTATTATTTATTAACAATACAGATACATCTACAATATGAATAGGTTATGGTGAAAAATTGAAAAAAACTGAAATGTCTGAAAATTTACATAATACATTTAAATACATATTTCATGCAAAATACTATCAATAAATCTAATATTTAATATCTCGCAATCTGTGTTGTCTATAATCAATTTATAATATATCAGATTTTCTTTAACAATTTGTCCAATATTCTTATGTGCATAAAATTCATTATTAAATTTACAGATGGAGTTAGTTCTAAAAATTGAATATGAAATAATAGATATTATATAGTTCAAACATTTCAATTTCTGGCTTGAATCGTAATTAATAAACCCACATATAATTTGTTTCAAGTTAACATTACACTTTAAGACACGAGAAACCATTTCCCATAAATGCCTTATTCGATCACAATTATATAACATGTGCTCCAAGTTTTCAACTTGTCCACATGCATCACAATATTTGCTAATATTCTTAAATTTTGATAAGTAATTTCCAGTTGGAAGTATGTTATGTAAAATCTTAAAGTTAAATTCTTTCAATTTTGGAATCTTAATGTCTATAATTTTTCCTGTATATATTTTTTTCCATGTTTCTATTCTGTTTTCGAAACCAAACGGTTTGAATATACCTCCTCCATATTTCCTCTTAGCATTATTTTAGACATGAGAATGTCATAAAATATTTTACTTTTTGCATTATTAAT
>CM032659.1:17243878-17372634 GCA_019095985.1 Streblospio benedicti
GGTATCATTGTTGACAATACATTATCTTGGAAATACCAAATAGATCATGTCTGTAATAAAATTAGTAAAAGTTTTTATTTAATACAAAAGGTAGGAAGCTCTTTAATTCAATTGTATTATTCATTTGTATATTCTTATATTCAGTATGGTATTGTAGTCTGGGGAACAGCTAACGCTAATATCTTAAACAAAGTGATTGTACTGCAGAAGAAAATAATAAGAATGATTTGTGGAATAAGAAGGAGAGAACATACATCTCCATTATTCAAGAAGCATAAAATTCTAAAATTAGAAGATATCTATAAATTCAAGATCTGTTCTACTGTATTTAAAATAACAATAGGTGATTTGCCAAATCTATCTTGGACAAACCTATATAAAAGTACTGATGTTCATTCTTATAATACATGAAACAAAAGTGATTTCAGAGTTATATGTAAAATTAAAACTAATTATTCTAAAAGTACTTTTCAATATGCTAGTGCTAATTTATGGAAAACATTACCTACTGATGTTAAAATAGCTAAAACTGATTTCACTTATAAAAAACTATTTAAGGATTATTGTATAGGAAAATATAATTTATAATTAATCAAAATGTCACTTTCTTCAGTTTGTATTTTAGACAAATCATAGGCCTACTGTGACTTGTTGTTTCTATCACTGTTTTAATCATTTTGTGAAGCAAATGCTATTATAATTTTATAGTCATAAAAGTATTTTACACATGGGGAGGAACTTGATAAGTAATCCACTTCTTTCCTCCCCAGCCATTTATATTACTACTTATATATGTGATTTTAAATGTTTTTGTTTTTATGATTATTGTAAATTACCTGAATTTTATATTATTAATATCTTTTGTACATATGGCAAATAAATAAATAAATAAAATAAAATAATAAAATAAAGTTCAATGCGGTCTACAAAAATTCCTATGTTGACCACTCACCAAGCCAGGTGCTCGTATATCACGTTTGAGAGCAACACGCGCAGCTGAGTAAAACTACTATGGGAAGACCGCATACTGTAAGATTGTCGGGCAATACTCACCAAGTTGGGGCATTGAATTCGTGCATTTTCACCTAAAAACCGTGACATATTTTTTCAATATTACATACAGCCGGTTGGAGAGAGGCCGTCATAGGCATCTGGCGAACTGCATCACGCGCTATGTCTGGCAATGAAATGAGGAGGAGCGTCCCCTCGTGTTAGTCTAAAGAGAGCAGACGGTGTTGTGCTCCTACGCTTGGAAACACAGAGCACGAGCCAGCCAACCAGCCAGCCAGCCAGCCAGTCATGATGCAGCCAGCCAGCCAGCCAGCCAGGAATGATGTAATGCTGACTTTATATCAATTCAGGTAGTCAATATTCACTAACATAATCCATTTAAA
This sequence comes from Streblospio benedicti, assembly GCA_019095985.1. Taxonomy (NCBI): domain Eukaryota; kingdom Metazoa; phylum Annelida; class Polychaeta; order Spionida; family Spionidae; genus Streblospio; species Streblospio benedicti. The sequence goes on from CM032659.1 coordinate 17,245,273, forward strand.
TGCATGATTATACATGTATACTATGACCAATACCTACGTAACGTAGTGTGTCTAGCCACTCAACAAAGGGCTAGGCTATTAAAGCTTACATCTTCGTTTAATACCTTGCAATAAGCCTATATATATATATATATATAACCAGCTTGGTTCAGAATGGGCGTCCAAGTTCTCTCGCCGTCTCTTTTCTGTATAGCAAGCATTATTAGACAAATGAGCCATCATAGAGAGACCACTCAAGGCCACCACTATAGGGTGGTGTCAAAATAAATAAAACTATACACGTAAAAAAAACCTCACTCGCTCAACCACACACGTGCACTCACAAACGTGCTCTCTGCTTCTCTCCGTGCCTCATTATCCATAATGTATTCTCTCTCTCTCTCTCTCTCTCCCTCTCCTGCTCCACAGTACAAACTCATAGGCAAAAGAACAAGACACAAAATACCACATACAGAGCTTTCACAGACTAGACAAATGTCAATTCCATGCTCAACAGCTCTCTCATCTGGTTTTATATGCCGATAGAGATCACGCTGCCCCGTGTCAAAGAATACCGTGGGATGGATTAAATCATGGTGCATTAAATCACCCAGTACGTGCTAGCTCATGAGCTAGCTAGCTAGTCTAGAAAGGACGGCGCCGCTCAGCTCGCCTGTAACTCACTGTCAGAGCGGGGCTGACAGCTAGGGAGACAAAGAGATCGAGGCAATAATTCGTTGTGACAGCGTTCCTCCATCAGTTGCGTGCGCACTGGCTTTGCTGTACATGCACACAAGCTGGCACTCTGGAGGATAGAAGTGATTTTTAGAAACGGATAATAAGCAAACAATAATTAGAAGGTAAATAACGTGTTTTATTTTCTAGTATTCTAATTAAGATGTAAATACCTTACTAGGGTTTTGTAATGTCAGTTTTCTCAATCTTGGAGCTTGGTACACAGAACTGTTTTTATAACAGAAATTACAAATTTTATTTGAAAAAATAACAATGCTGATTTACCTGGACGAAAAAATCTCATACATTAGAAACAAATATTCCTCGTGAAGGTATGGTAAAGATATTACGCTTCAATGGTTTCTGCCTAGCCCCCTCCCATAATCAAGTTAATTGTAGGTGTCTTACTATATCAATAAGAAAATTTTAGGTATCAGGTTTCATGTTTCATTTGTACAGCCCTAAAGCTTTGTTGTGCGTCAAATAAAAGGGATTTAAGAACGTGTTAGTAATGCTAAGACAAGTGTACAGATAAAAGTGTTAGTACAGCGTAGGATAAAAGCAAAGCATGATAGAGTTAATAGGTTAGAAGGTGTGACAGACTGGAAACATTTTATTTAAATGTAGACATCGTCATATATCACGGCTATATACGTGTTAGCCTATATAGCAGTGATTTCAGTCCCTTCAAATCCCGGAATGTAGGTCACTAGATCCAACCAATCAGAAGCCCCACTGCCAAAATGTTCAGTGACCTAGTTCAATAATGAGGACGTGACCTGCTTGTCGCTACAACCCAAGCAGAATCGCCAACGGCGCGTAAAACGGAAATATTTAGGACGTGTTACTCCGTGTTAGGTGGTTTCTTGGCAGTGCTGCCAAGATCCGCAAGATAATGGGTCTTGGGCCCACGGGTTGAAATGATCAAGGACTTGTAAGGCAGTGTGAATGATCAACCCGTGAAAGCCGACGATGAAATGTAGAGGATCTATCCAGATTCTTGGCGAGTAAGACTTCTTTGATCTTCTTTAAGTAATCTATTCCAATCAGAAATTGACCGTGGGAAAACAAGTTAGCATAGTATTCTTGTTTGCCATGTATTGCTTGTATGTGGACATCTTTGAAATATGGTTGCTATATAAATAATTGAATTAAAGTTTAAATAGGTACTTAAATAAGAACAAACACTTGGAGGTGTGTACCGGCGATTTTTACCACCTGTAACCACTGTAACCACCTAGAAACAGTCATTGTTGTTACAAAAAAGAAAAACATTCTACTGTGATTCACAGTTGTCCTCAGTGGCTCAGTGGTTAGAGCGTACGACTTGAAAACAGGAGGTGTTTGCGTCGCAAGTTCGCGGCCCGGTCATGGCAGACAGAGTGTCGCCAAAACCGTTACGTCGTGCGTCTGCCACTGAGTTGCTGATTTCCACCGAAGCACGTCACCACCGTACAGTGTTACTAATAGACGGTAGCGACGCCAAGCGGAGGTTCGGAAGCCTCGTTAAAAGGCGTGTCCCGTGTAGAGGACAGTAAAAGAACTCACCTAGTTTGAAAACTATAGCTAGTGTGATCCCCCCACCCCTGAGGCTCAGTTGGCTACCTAGCCTGCCTCTGGAGGTTCATGTACCAACACCACGTGGCCTCCCTCTGCTATAATCATCAAAACTGATGGCTGCGGAGTATTCACTCAAATCAAATCAAATCAAATGACTTATTGCAAATACTTATGTAGTCTTAACCAAATAACCACCTTAACTACTTTTAAGTAATAAGATTAAAAAAAGGTACCCGGTAGTACTTGAAGGGGATTCCCCAAAACTAATATGTTTATGAGACCGTTATGGGTGCTTATTATATATAATAAATTTTAATCTATACCGAACACAACATTCAATTTATTCATAGGATTAAAATCGTCTACTTTATTATTTTATATCATTATTACCTAATCATAAATATATATTATTGTAATTCCATGTGCAAGACTATTTGCAGTTATACTGCAGATCTTAATTATGTAGATTTATATATAAATGAGCTTTTGTACACTTCATGTGGGTCTTGTACATTGTACGATGTGAATGTGATACTTAACCACACTAATACGCCTTTACAAGTCCAGGCAAGCTTGATGTAAACACCTAGGACTTTTAGGCATGATGAGCTATTATGTTATAAGTTGCCCGTACGGTTACGTGAACTTTGTCAAGCGTTAAATCCAACATTGACATTTTAAAGCCCTGCTCTGCATAATAGTATTAGTAAATAGGCCCTCAACTTCATTGTCACGGCCAGGGTATAAACGCTTAGGGAATAACGAAATATGGTAAATTTAACCGCGGTGTTCAGACCTGCTTCCTGGATATTCTTTACATGTTAAGCAGAAGTGTTCAGCATAGTGGAACCTCAGGATCCATAGCTGGAAAACATCACTAGGTATCACTAGCCTGACTAGGTATGTTAAGTCACCTTTAACTTTAAGTGCATGTACAGTGTCACTCAGTGTAACTAACCCGTGGTACCTTTATGACAGACCCATGAAAGAACAGAGAATTACTAGTACAGCCCACAGGATTTGTGTTTCACTTTTAGGATGTAGTACTCCCTCAATTGGTACATCCTGTCGATGATCAATCACAAATTCATTGCCATTCAAGTCAAAGAATGTCATGAACTACGCCAACAGTCTATACCTGTATGTATATGTCTATTAAGTACCAGTACTAGTAGAATCAAAATCAGCAGTTTATCTCCAAAAGCATTGCATAATCTTTGATTAGATTTTGTCAGTTTACTGTATATGTCTATATACTATCTTTGTCCTTATCAAATGATTTGAACCAAGAGGTCGAAACTATATCATAAAATTTGCAATTTTCTTTTGAACATGTCTTTAAAAACATGCAGCTATAACAAAGAAAATGCAAAGAGAATTAACGTGTTTATGTCTAGAAACCTGCCGTAATGTCTGTGAAAGTTTCATAAAATTCTGATAGACATGTAGGTTATATAATGTAACCCTGTTTGTAAAAATTGGCAACCTATTAAACCAAAAACTACATGTATGGCCTTATCATTTGTCAATATAAGGTCAGAGACAGACCAATTTCAGCCAATATTTATGATCATTTATTGGCTAGTGGCCACCTGGCTTCAGTAAAAATATCTCATTTTAGAGCAGGGTCCGCAATGGCCCCTAAGGGGACTGCTACTGCGCGTTAGCACAAGAATTTCCCCAAAGTAGAATTGATTCCCACTGAAGTGACACCTCTTGCACAGGTTAATACTAGTAATAAAAGTGAGACAATGGAAATTTGTAAACACTTACAGGAAACATTGCACACTTTAAATTGTAAAAGCTAATTTGTATATAATGCACACTTCTTAAACTGAAAGCCCTCTCGAGCCACCGTACAAGAGATAAAAATCAATAGCCCTGCCAGTTTTCAGGTAGCCTCGGGCTACAGGACTACCACTAAATGTGTAAACCCTGCATTACCAAGTCCATTCACATCTTAAAGGTCTTTCAGCTCAAAACACTCATGCCTCATCGTAGTTGTGTGGCACAAGTTGTTGCTATGCAGACTTTGACAAACCGTAATAGATATAGCTTCCATTGATCATATTTTTTATAACCTGGATATATATTCTTTCTAGATAAGAAAATGTTGAATTTTGTAGACATAAATATATCGCTTGTATGCTTACTATATTGTTTCAGATGATGGCAATCTCACTGCTTTCAACAGAGCTCCCCAACACCATCCTTCAGCACATGTATGAAGACGACCAATACAAGGACCTGAGGATCATAACGCGTGATGATAAACTGCTTCTTACTCATGCAGCAGTGTTAGTGTCAGTTAGTGCTCCAATAAAGGAGTGTTTGAAAAATGAATATCAAAAAGATAAAACAAAGCCGAAAGTGAAGTATATTTATGAAGCAGACACCATTGATTCTGATGTTTTAAGTGACTTGTTGAAAATAGTTTACCTTGGTAAAGTTGAGGTAGAGAAAAATGTAATATCTAAGATAAGGGAGGCTGCTGTGGAACTAGAACTACATGTAGCGTTGAAATATTTAAATGAGCATCATTTACAGCTTTTAGAGGAAACTGACAAAGAAGTAGAGAATACTGAAAATAAGTCCAATGAAAGCGCTAAAAATACATGCTACGAAGAGAAACTTGCTATCAATGATGAAGTTGCACAAGTGGTACTAGATGATGATTTGCCTAAAACTCAAAATCTATTTGATGACGATGATAGCAACGGGAGCCAAGAAACTAATGATGGAATGCCAGAAGGAGACCCACAATGCAACGTCGCGCCTCAAGCGGAGAGTTGTCAGAGTGAGCTCTCTATTGAGCATTATCTGACTAAAAACACTCTGCAAGATTTAAGTTCGGATAGTGATGAAAGTGAACTCTCGTTAGAACATTACATTCCTAAAGAGACACAACCAAATGAGTCACAATACATGTCTGAAGAAAATGCTCCTCCGATCCGTGGCTTAAAACAAAACATTAGAGATTCATGTGCAACAAGTGAAGATATTGTTGAAAAAGAAATTCACATGTCTAAAGAGACTCACCATACTGGTGGAAGCAATGTTCAAACTCAGAAATCTTCTGTCGATCATGTTCCCCAGATTGAAAAACCCATAGCACAAATAGAGATAGATGTTGATTCTGATCATGGCCTGCAGCAAATTAGTAATAATAACACATTGAAAAATACATCCAATGTTACACTTGCCGAAAAGTGTTCAAGAGAAGATCAAATAATATCCAACAAAGATGATGTAAATGAGGTAGAGAATGCTGTCCCACAAAATTCATTGCCAACAGAATCATCATTACTTATTGACACCCAGCCGGACTCACCAAGCTTACTCAGTAACATTGATGTAGAAACTTTGAAATCACAAAATAATGTTTTCACAGAGCAACAACGCCCAAGCAATGATCCAATCGTCATATTGGATGATGATGATGATATAGACGATGTTGACCATCAACTTAATGCAGATGATGGCAACAGTTGCAGTGACATTTTTGATACCTCTGCTGCAAAGTCGCATGAAAAGTATAATAGCACTAACACGCAGTTTGGGTATACCACATTTACTCACAACTCAAATAGTGCTTTCAGCTCTACAGAAAGTAACACTACTACTGATGCTGCTAAACAATCCGTTACTTCAGCTGATGGAACGCAAAAGCAGATTTTGGGAACTGTCAGCTGTAAAGACAATAGCAAAAGTGCTACTGGTATAATTCTAAACGATACAGGCTTGAATATAGAATGCTCAAAGTCTACCAGTGGGAAAAACGAACTTGAAAAGGTCCCATTGAACATAGTAGTGTTCCTGATTTTCTAAACTCCAACTCGCACTTTAACCTGGCTACCATTGGTGAATCAGTAGCAAAAGATTCTTCAACTCCGAGCACAGAAAATATATCATCACACTTGAAAAGAAAAAGTACTGAAGATGTAGGCGTGTTTAAGCAACCAGCAGTCCCATTTAAACGAATACCACCTTCTCTATCAGACAATCAATATAAACCAATACCACATCAAAATGATAATATACAAGATTTAAAAGTTGAGAGACCAGATAAAGAAGTTATGGATTCTGACACTGATTCAGAAATGAGTATGACATTTTCTCCATTCCCAGAATCATTCTCTCAATCCTCTCTTTCATGGTTAGGTGACATGTCTCAGTCTTCTACCTGTAGTCAGTCCACTAAAATGTACCCGCATCGCTGCCGTACTTGTGGCAAAGGATTTCGAACTCAGAATGACCTGAAAAATCACATGAGTAAGTATGATAAAGGAACACTGGAAAAGATTGCCCTTCGTCATTGTGGGCTTTGTATGCAAAGCTATGAAACTGTGCACTCATTTGTAGAACATTATAGAAGCCATGCGAAAGAAGCATTTATTTGCAAAAGGTGTCGGTACCATTTTTCAAATTACCATGCACTTCTCGACCATTACAACTTGACCAAAGGAAGCTGTGTTCTGAAGTGGAAGCCAAAAATGCAATTACCTAAAACTAACATCGATACTACTGGAGGGATGAAATTGTTACCAAAATTAAACCCAACAAAACAACTAAAATTGATGGGCAAAAAGCTTGAACTGAAAGATTGTTTGAATTTTCAATGTAATAAATGTCCCTATATGATACCAAATAAGAAAGTAGTAGAACTATTCAAGCATTTTAAAGAAATGCACAGTTGTGGAGTCCCCTGCCCAGGGTGCAATCATGTATACCTTACTAATAGTCCATTACGCAAGCATATACTTAGCAAACATTTTGAATATACAAAGCCCAACTTCCCAAAAAGAATTGAAAAACAAATCAATCCTGTACTGGAAGGGCAGATTAAAGCAATATGTCAACAAGTTGCTGCAGAACCTCAGCAAGCAAGGCATTCAGAAACTGGAACAAAAGTGAGCAATGCAAGCGAGATACCAGAAGTGGCTGTCAATCCAAACAATAGGGACATAGCACATTCATCAATTGTTGATCATAAAGGAGTATCTGGTGCTGCTCATCCGGAAAATGTGAGGAATAAACTGCAAAATTTTAATAGCCTAAATACATCTGTTGGCAGAATTGACCAACATTCTAATCATCAACAGAATACAAAAATGGCGAGAAGCAACTCAGAAATTGCGAAAAGGTTGATTTCTTCTACTGTGAGTAAAATTCCTCAAAATAGTTCTTTGGAAAGAAGTGCCCCTCATGTTACTGAATCGAATTCCATCATGACCCCACAATTAAGTGGCCAATCATCAGTGATAAACGCAATTACAAGTGGTGGACCACCATCTAGCAATCAGCAAATTGTTATTGGACGAAATGCTTCCCCCACTGTAACCCCTAAATTTACTTCTCTTTTGACAAAAGCTGCAACACCTAAAACAAGCAGACCACCACGTAATGACGTGCAAAGTGTCATTGAAGAGGTTTTTTCTGGGACCGTACAACATGTAGGTGCAAAATCTAAAAGTGCTCCCAATTTTAAAACGGTAGGCATTGTCGGTATACCTAAACCACAATCAGCAAATAAAATGCAGACAAATGGTAAGGGAATGGGTAAGAACAAGCTGCCATTAGCTTCAGAACCTTCTTCACTGCAACAAAAAAATGCAAGGAATAATCAAGGCCAAGGTAAGAAAATGAATATGGATCTAGCAAGCAACAACCAACAATGGACTGTAAACAGGTTCTGTGCATCAACTACAGCACAAAATCCTCAAACAAATATATTAGCAGGCAACAAGCCACCATCAAACTTCCCAAAGTACTCCCCAGTTCAACCATCATCCTACACGAATCTTGTTGGCAGTAAAAGTTCTTCAAAAAAAGCAGCGATGCCTAATGACAATGCAGCTCATGATAATGTTACAGCCTCCCCGATATGTAGTCAACTACTGAAAAATGATGATATCGGTCTGTCCCTGTCACCTGCAAGGTACAACAATCAGAGGAAAATGATGAATGAATATCGAAAGTAGACAAAGTAGCTCCAATGTTTCAAGGTGTCACACCAGAAAATGCGAGTCGCCATTTAATGCCTCAAATGCTGTTTCCTCCTGGTAAGGAACACACAAAAAACAATGAATAGATAATAACTGTTTATTTTATAGCGTATAAAACTGCTGTTGAACTTTACAGTGAGCCTGTTAGGCTGAATTCTTATACATGTATTAACATTGGTGCATAATATTGGAATATTTAGTGCTATGCATATGTAACTTTACAATTTTTGCTTTTAATATGTTACCCAAGGTCAGGATTAATCACTTGTTCGCTCGTTTTTATGAGTGAAAATTTGTGGAGGCCTAGTAAAGAATTTTAGCAACTCGTCCTTTTGACGAGTAGCAAACTCTGGTCCATTTGGCATGTACAGCCTGTCAGGTATAAAGTTTTTGCATGGAGGACTAGTACAGTTTTGCAGGACGAGTAGATAATTGAGTGCTAATCATCCTGCTGACGAGTAACATTTTTCCACCTAATCCTACGCCTGTTACATATGTGACATTGAATATAAATGTTTGGTTTCTATATAATTTTGTAATGTGTTTGCTTGCCATAGAAAGGAGAGAGAGAGAATATAATTGTATATAGTTTTGCTCGTAGTATTTTTAGTTAAAACCTATAGAGGAATTCTATAGAGCTAAAAGGTATATTAAAGGACAGTTTTATATTTTTATATTCCATAACTGTGGATAAAAGTTTATCGGTGAATACATTAAAGTGTGTTTGATAGTCTTTTTTCAGCAAAAAGAATTGTGTTCTAAATGTATTACATATTTATTTTTCTAACACCCTTTATGGTTAATGGATAATGTTAATGAATGACTTCAAGAAGATGAATTGTTTTTTGCCTTTTTTATGATTATAATGTAAAAGAGAGCATGCATGCTTGTGTACAGAATGTTACTCGCCTTTTTTTAGATAGTTTTATGCACCTTATAATGTTACCAAGTTCAGCAAGTTTTTTCCAGTAGTTGTAATAATGTCATTTAGGCAATCCTTGTAAAAATAAAAAGACTAAGCAATTGCTACCATTAGTGTGGGCAGCAAAAAGAATAGTTGATTGTGGATAACACCATACATAAGGACAAATGAGAGAACTGTTTTCTGTATTATTGTAGTATAAAGTATGTGTAGTGAGGAAAAAAACAATTTGACATGCTTATGTCAGAATGTCAAAATTTTTATCTTGATCAGAAATCGTCTCCTGACAATTTAATAATTACAAAATATTGCGGTAAATCATCTGAAAATTCTTAGATAGACTATCTTTAATCAATGCACTAATCAAAGTTTTCATATCTGGAAATTATTCATTTGCATAGATTGTTTCAATAGAACTGGATACGGAAATTGTTATATGGTTCTACTTAGCAGTTGATAATTCATATAAATTCAATTCTTATTATTTGTTTAGCTGTTTTATTTTTAGTATATCAATTGAGCTAAAAATATTTTTTGTTGTGTAAAGATAACGTTACTAATACTACTGAAATCCTATAAATTTCTTACTATTCAGTTAATAGGCACATGATTATTAAAAGTATAAGTATTTTTTTTATTTCAGAAACAAGTCCATAGAATTAATTAAAAATAGATACAATATACAAATGAGAAACATTATCACAAATGTTCCTTAAAACAGGACTGTGTCAGTGATGGTTGGCTGTGTCAGTGATGACACGTTTAATTAGCATAATCCGGGTGGAGTGCCCCCTTTTCTCCCACAAGACTGTAATTTTTATTGTGATTATGGCATCTCCTTTAGTTTTTGCTCAAACAAAATCCATGTTCCCGGCCCCTTTTCTGAAAACCTTATTTACCAGTATGTTCTGCTACAATGTATATCTAAAGGCAGGTACTGCTGCATGGAAATTATAAAGAACGATAGAAATTTATAGGATACTCGGTATTTTATTGATAGAGATAGAGACTGATTGAATCTTTTGCCAAAAGTTGTTGTTGCGTTTGGTAATTTTTAATTCAGTGTTAATTTTAATGTTTTTTAAAACTAAAATTATGGGGTCTATTCGTTATGCGAATGTGATGTGCAATAAAACAAACAAAATTTGATTTAAAAGTAAAGACTATATCTTTGTTCCTTTGTTGACATACTTGTATCACAATACTATGCTCTTATTTCCTCTTTCACCCCTAGGTATAGTAAAAATGTAAACATTGTTGTAATGTCCAATCAAAATAAGGAATTACAAAGTACTCAGTTAATGCCAGTGGTTTGGGATGATGCATTTTGAAGGAGTTTGATTTAGAGAACAATAAGGAATAGAAGGATTAAGAGAACAACAATAAGGAATAGAAAATTTTATGGTAGCATTACATTCAATCTATTGATTATTACCTTTCTTTAATTCAAATATTCAAACTTCTTTCTACAGCTCCATTCAAAATACATTAACTGATGCAGTTGCCTTTGGCATTAAGGCTAAGAATAATCCAAAAACTTGTGGCTCCTTGACTTTTCAGTCAAATGATCAAAGATCAAACGAAAACTCCAAATTGTTTACACTTTGGCTTTCCCTGATTTGTCTCTCCCAGGATTTCTTAAACCGTTCAATATGCAGTAGTAGAATTATACTCCTAAATAAAGTTACAAACTACATATATGTGTGCATGGGGCTATAATCTCGGTTGCAGAGGGTAGTTATTATGGTTAGTGTTCTGTATCTGTATCTGTATAAATACACTGCTAAAAGTCCATGAGGCACTTGGCAGCGGGAAAGAGAGCAGCAATCCTGTTACTGTATACGCTGTATGTCATCCTGGAAGATGTCCAATGTTAATGACTGGACGGTGTTGTCTTCCAGCTGGTTCCAGTCTCTAATGGTTCTTACAAAGAACGTGTTCTGGTACTGCTCCGAGTGAGAGTGTGGAACAATGAACGGTCGAGTGAACGGTCACCTGTTCATTCTTGCAGAGAAACGAACGATATTGTCACTTTGAAAGTCTGCAAATATCTTGGCCCGGATCGGCCGTTTGCCTGGTCTTACTGGGGTGAGAAACGAGTCTGGAGGTAGGGCCGGAACCAGCCCATCCATCACCTTGCGCAGAAACGTTAGCAGTTTCTCCTGTCTCCTCGATTGGAGAGTTTCGAGTTCAAGACCGGCGAGCATTGACGCGACACATCCCGGTGCTCTGGTTCGGTAGTCCCCTGTGATGAATCTGGATGCACTTCTCTGTATCCTTTCTAGGCGATCAATGTCAGACACAAGGTAGGGATCCCATACAATAGCGCTGTACTCCAGCACTGAGCGTACAAGTGCGATGTACGCTGTCTTCTTGCACGGCTTCGGGCACTTCCCTAGGTTTCGACGGAGGAAGCCTAAAGTCCTGTAGGCACGTTTCGTCACTTTTGAAATGTGGTTGGACCATTTCAAGTCCTTCGACAGTTCCACACCTAGGTAAGGATGGGCGTCGACGTGATCAAGTATCGTATCGTTCAACTGGTAGAGGTAGGGTCTCTTTCTGCACAAAGAAAGGACATTACACTTTGCAGCATTGAAGCGCATACCCCATTTTGCTGCCCAGACCTCTAGGTTCTTGAGGTCCTCTTGGAGTTTGTGCTGGTTTCGAATGTCTCTGATGGTACGGTAGAGGAGGCAATCATCAGCAAACAGGCAGACGCGTGATGACACACTGTCTGGGAGGTCATTGATATGGCATTAAAACAGCAGAGAGCCGAGGACTCTGGAGTCCACTGGGACTTCGTCGGATTGGTGTCTGTCCAACACAACCTTCATTGACCGTTCTGTAAGGAACGCTGTTAGCCACTCAAGTAGCGAACCTTTCACACCATAGTTCTGGAGTTTCAGAAGCAGTTTGCGATGAGGTATCGTGTCGAACGCTTTCAAGAAGTCCAGTATCGCAATATCCACGTGGGACCCTTCATCAAAAGACTTGGTGTTAAGAAGGGATTTAATATGACTGGAAGACAGCATAATGGCTATTTATTACTATGTTTTCTAAACAGTTCTATTTTTTGAGTAAAATTAGCAGCCTATATAATCTTTCAGATATATGAATATTACTATCAATGTTACTGATTGTGCATATGAGGACCAAGACCTAAAACAAGTTTAGTTTGATTGCGGTACTCACCCGGACCGTTTTATCATTTAAAACAGTAACAAATGTTTCGAACAAAGTTGGTGATGAAATTGTAGGCCTAGCAATCTATGTGCGCAAATGTTACAAGAACCTATATAAGTATCATGTAAATATCATCTCTTATGATTATAAGATTTTTAGTGCATTCTTAACTTCAAGTAAAAATATTTCATTACCTGCAAATTATTGTCGGTCCGAACACGCAATATAGTCCTTTATTATCGGAATGTTTAAACCGGAACTTCCTCTTTGACTTCTCACTGTTAAAAATGGTAGGATATTGTAAATATTTTCGAAAATCTAATAATATCTGGACAATCCATAGCAACAAGGGCAAATAGAAAACATCAGTGGAATAATAATTAATTTTACGATCTTACAATATTCTTATAAAACTTATATGATAAGGACATGGTTTGTCAATTGACCAATTTGTTATTAAGGTTCCAATTATTCACGTGAATGTCCGAGTGCCACTAATGCGGGGAGGGGTGGGGAGGTGTATAAGTATACTTAATAGCTTACATCCATGACAATTTTCAGGCCAAGCGTACCAAGAAGGTCGGAATTGTTGGCAAGTATGGTACAAGATATGGTGCCTCCCTGCGTAAAACCATCAAGAAGATGGAAGTGACCCAGCACGGGAAGTATACGTGCTCTTTCTGTGGAAAGGTAAGGACTTATTTGCAGTTGTACGAAGTAGGAAACGAATTTCATATGTGCTTAAACGGATGTGGAAAAGATTTTTTAGTATCAATACTGTCAAAATGAAATGCTCGTAATTTAATCAGGTCCTAGGTGACCCCTTGCAAGTTTGATGATGCATGTATTGATAACTGTACAAACCAGTTGGTATAAACGGGACTGAGAGTTAAATTGGTTTGAGGCCATTGTCCCGTGGTGAATTTAATCAGGATTACACTACCCATTATAATGAGCATTAGTGGCAACTGAGGGGTGTCAAATAATGTATGTCACTGAGTCCGTAGAAGCTTAGTGGCTTAGTTCAAGACAATCAGAATGTCTGAGTGAGAATTGTTATGAAAAAACTTCCGATCTATAAATGTACAATTTATGTGCAATTTTCAGGAAACCATGAAGCGTCGTTCTGCTGGTATCTGGGGCTGCAACAGCTGCAAGAAAACCGTTGCTGGTGGAGCTTACGTTTACAGGTAGGCTCAATACTCAAGGTCCATGTATGATACAACTGATTTCAAAATCATAAGTGTATTCTGAAGAAAGACTACTAGTCCAATCCACAGTATTGGACATATTTACGCTTCCCATCGGGACAAATAATGAGGCTACCCAGGGTCAGAATTAGGTGGAAAAGTGTCACTCATCAGCAGGACTAGTAACCCTCAAATATCTACTCGTCCTGCAGAAAATGTTCATGTCCTCCTTGTACAAGCTCTAAATCTGTATGACAAATTATTCAAAATTGCTCCTCGTCAAAAGGACGAGCGGAAGAGTGGCTAATCCTAACCCTGGCTACCTGTCGTGTAACTGTCATTTACAAGGTTTCTCCCAGATCACTCCTAGACAACCATTTATCGTTTAATTTGCCAGATAAACGTTTTCCAAAAAATGTTCACTATAATTTTAGATTTTGGTTTGTTTATTCTTTAGAAGTCAAATTGTTTAACATTGTTTTTGGTTCCTTTTCAGCACCACAGCTGCTGCTGGTGTGAGAAGTCAGGTCAGGCGTCTGAGGGAAATGAAAGAGACCTAAATGTACCTTCAAGCAATAAAAAAGCAAAAACTTTAAATGTTGAGTTTATCCTTTATTTAACATACAATTACAGTGATGATTCTAGGACGCGTATTTGTGCAAATCACGCACTTTTCAAGCCATTGGAGCAGAAAATAATATTTAGGGCGTCACATCAAACGCAAATACAAACAGACTGACGCATAACTAGACATCTGCTGCGTCAAACAAAGCTGAAATACAAGAAAATTCTTTAAAAACCTGAAATTCTCTCCACTTTCACTTACCGGAAATGCCATGACACTTGCACCGCGCACCCGCACAAAGAACTTGCTATTTGTCATCAGATGTGATAATAATGTATGCTACACAACGTGCTCCATAAGAATTGGCAAGCCAACACAGCAAACCTAAGCGTGAGTTGTGCGAATAGCTTGTTAAAACTGCCAATATGGTGACCGGCGATCGTATTTCTGAACATATATTTTTTGTCATTGAAATTTCTATGCAATGCGTCAGTTTATCATAATGGTGAAGAATCAATGCTGTTAATCTAGGTTAGTTTTTGATAATACCTATAGCCATGTACATGTTGTTTTAACCTCCGATAAGTGATATTAGATGAGCGAAAATGTGAGTAGTTTTTTCTACCCCTGGCATGACGCCTGTTATCGAGGGCGGGCCTGATGGCGGAGCGCCTAGAGGTTTCGAAAAGAGACGTACATAGGTCTCCTTCGTCCAGTCCCACATTAAAAATGTAGTGTATTTGTGTTGTCAAAATTTAGAATTCATTATTCTTCAATGTACTTCACTAGTTGATGCAATGTGGTCATCAGAAAAATTCTGGTGCCATTGCTGAAGTTTTTAAAGCATAAACCATATAACAAATGACAGTGTCATATAGATCAGACATGTATTTAGAATATTTTCCGATATCAAACCTATCTTAGAGCTATTGATTTTCTGGTTCTTCAATTAATCAAATAATCAAATTGTACATTTATTCAAGTAGGACCTAATTATTCCTAATTCAGAGGGTGTGACCTGGCTGCCCAGTCTACATCTTAACTGTCCCTTCCAAGCCTTTCGGTCCGACCTAAGCCCCAACGTGCACTAAGTAATTTTCATTAAAATAAATGAAAATATATGATAGTGACTAAAACATCACATTTAAACCTCAACTAAATCAACACTGAATTAAAATCAACAGATGCTGTATTCGTTGTTATAAGCGTAACCCCCTGTTCGCCCAGATGAAATTAAATCCTGCCTTTTTTGGCGAAGATTTCACTCACTTGACGCCATATTGTAAGACTAGCACACCAGTGTTATGCGAATAACCAAGTCACTGCGTTGTGAACCAAATGTTAGCGCTTCATATATTAGTGACATTTAGTGGGTGAAAAAGAAAAAAATGCAAGAATTGCGAAAAGAATGTCGTGATGCGGTATATGGGCAAAGAATGTCATTCTGGTGAAGTACTACCTTTCCTAGTTACTACTGTATTTCTGCGTTTTGTAGCCTCCCCTCAAATAGACGCAGGGTTAGACACAATTTTAAATCAATAAACGCCTCCCTTGTATTAAAGCCTATCCAAGGCCTGCACTTATCGAAGAGAACACCGCCAAAGCCAAATTGATTAATATGGTTATTACCTACGATGTGGTTTTTTGCTTGTAACTTCGTTATTATCAGTCCGATTTTGACAGTTAAGGTATCATTTTAAAGCTTAAACCGTCGTGGATATGACTACACCATTACTGGTATATGAATATAATTACCATAAGGAAGTAATGTTTATTACGTAAAAGTGGGATCGCACACTAAACCCTGTAATTATACACTTGGAAGCAAGTGGCTGAGTTTATTTGAAGTTACTTGAGTAAGTTATTGTGGCTTCCTCAGGTGTGTCTAACTTAAGGTGATGAAATCATTTAGCGTTAATTAACGCCTACCTCATTTAAACGCCTATGCTAGACATGTTTTTAGAAAATAAGCGCATAGGCTACAAAACCGCGGAAATACGGTATAGTAGTCTCTATTCATCAGGCGTGTTAATCTGAACTCTGATTGCATGAGGGTTTTCCATTACAAAATTCGTATTTCTTATACAATGTAAAAAAATAACACCATCAGCTTGGTCGTGGCCTGCGTATCACAGTATCCTCCAATTGATCGAGTGTTCAGGGTGTTCTTAGAAAAAAAAATGGTAATTTTATTTTGGTGAGAAGTCATGGGATTATCTCCTTTGTATCTGCTAAAGCTACAATGGTTTTTTTTCTGGTTTAGATCAGAAAATAATCCAAATCTAATGAGGGATGGAGGTTAAATAAAAACATGATTTGTGGGCTATCTGAAAAATCTAATGAGGGCGATTAAAAAACAAAAACATATCTAGTCTAGGACTCACAGACCAACAACACTGCTAGCTGATTTTACATGCTGTTGATGGCAACTTTATGGCCATTTCAAATCAAATATTAAGTTAGACATAAAACATGTCCATATAACAATATAATTTAGTAGAGTTTCTCGACAGTCGACACGTTTAGTGTTTTTTTTTAATTTTTTATGTTATGCGCTATGTAAATGAATAACTAATGAGGGCAATGGTCTAAAACAAAACTTCGTTATGTGCAAGGTAAAACTAATGAGGGCGATAGTCTAAAACAGAAAAAAACTAGTGGCCTAATAGAACATGAATTACATGTAATTGATCTTAATTAATCTTTATGTTCAAGGTGGGGATTTTTGAAGCAAAATTAAAAATAAATAGCTTTTATTTTATTATTTAACTGAGATACTGTAAAACAAGTGGGTCAGCATGTTGGTCCATATGTCCGGTTAACTTTAAAATTTGTGATGAAAAATACATCTTTGTTGACTATAAATGTTTAAAATAAACGGCTAGCTTCAGTAATTAAATTAATTTCTTGTTTTACAGTATCTCAGTTAAATAATAAAATAAAAGCTATTTAATTTTGCTTCAAAAATCCCCACCTTGAGGCACGCAGCTGTGGACTTTCCCGCGCACAGTGACGACTCTTGACGTGATTGTGATCAAGACAGGAGTTCCTGTTCAAAGCTCAATGTAATTAATTGGACTATTATCCTGTTTAAAATAAATAATTATGTATGTATGTAAGCTTAAAATAGATGTTAACAATACATAATACTGTAAAACTATCATATTTTGTGGCTATTAAATTTTGCGATTTTCATCTATAAATTATTTTGTGACTATTTAGTTTTGCGTTTTTGGTCCATCCTGGACCTACTTTACATTGGCTATTAATGATTGCTGACTATTAAAGTTTGCGATTTTGTACATACCCACGAAATTCGCAAATTAAATCGTGCACGAACATATCTAGTTTTACAGTAATAGAATTGCATGTTCAAAGTCCACATACAATGATGCTGATGCCTGCACATTTGATTGTGTAGTACAAAATAGCCAATGGACATAATACTGTATACAATGATGCCTCAGACTGATGTGCTCCCTTGGAAGTGGCATATCCTATCACAATATAATCAATATAGACAGGTACTGTTAAAATAGAATATTTCTTGGCTATTGAATTTTGCGTTTTTATCTATAAATTATTTTGTGAATTCAATTTTGCAATTTTGGTCCATCCTGGACCTACTTTATATAGGACCAAAAACGCAAAACTAAATAGTCACAAAATAATTTATAGATGAAAATCGCAAAATTTAATAGCCACAAAATATGATAGTTTTACAGTATTATGTATTGTAAATACTTAATACGTAGTAGCACTGTGGCTTCCTCATATGTGTGTCCAACTTAAGTTGATCAAATCAATAATTTTCTCGTCTGTCTTGTTTAGCCACCGGGTCACCCGGCAGGGTAAAAAAGATGGGCGTCTAAATAAGTAATATAGCCTCTACACCCAGCGGTTGATCAATGCGAAGCGGGGTAATCAAGAAACTACGGTAACCCCATGTAAATTATGACAGCGTGGACATTCATCTATGTCCAATTAATATCTCTGCGCATGTGAGTCGAAGTGAATTCTCATTAACATAGAGAGTTGGTGGCCTCCCTCGTCCCGGTTCATATTACTTGTTCACCGATATGTTTCACTACAAAGATATATGAAGCAGGACGAGCGGCCCACCAACTTCATATGACCCCATTATATGATTGGGTAGTTGCTCGGACTGACATGTGCACAGCTCGAGAGAGATTCTGAAAATGGATCATCCAGGATGTAGATCTACTAGTTTGGACATTCGTTGACTAATGTCCAAACTGTAAATAGATATGGTAATTCAAGAGTTAATTGTGATAGAAGAATCATATGTTAAGCTTTATATATAGATCTAACCACCACAAATTCATTCTCGGATCTTATACATATGAGGTATTTGAGTTTTTTTTATAAAAAGATGTTATTCAAGAAATAGATAACAAATTATACATTTTACAATTACTATATAAAAAATACATACAATTTGTAATTAGCATTTTATCTTATGGTTTATAAAATAAACAAAAAAACACTTTTAGGACAAACTACTAGTAAGGATCAGTAAGGGGGGCTGGTTTCAAATGGTATTTCGTGGTATTTGTGGTATTTGTATTGACTTGGGAACACCCAAAGTGTTTTAATTGGAGGTTCCACTGTATAGAATTGTACGTCATCAATCTGGTATGTATGCTTATTTGAAAATAAAGTATTGCAGTATTTTTCAAAAGTATTAATTGCAACTTTTAAATCTGCAAGTATTGTTTCAATCGTGCGTCTAATATAGTACAAGACTAACTAAAACGAGAAGAAATTGATCATGTGACGTGGGTTGGCCGTACAAAATTTGGACACATTTTTCAGTCATCAGATAAAAAAAATAAAACTCATACGCTGAATGGCAGAATTTGATCCAAAAGGTGACACACAAAGGATTATACTGAGTATTCTATTGTCTCTTGTCTGCATGAGTGCGGCCTGGAATGAATAGTTATATTGATAGTTTAAGTTAAATACAATATATAGAGGTCATTATTTGCTTTAGATTTTGCCTAGTCTAGCCTACTCTAGGACTAAGTCTAAGATTGTTAGTCGAGTCCTAGATTTCGCCTAAAAATGTATGTAATGAAATGTAAATAAAAAGCCTGAAGTATTGTAAACGTGAATAATGCACATGTCAAGCGATAGATCTAGATTAGGGAGTGTTCATATACTATTGGGGAGGGATGGGGAGGGTTGGTAATTTAATTTCCAAACTCGGTGGTCAAAACTTCTACCTGATAACATGATTTGCCTGTGTCGCAAGTTCGCGTTCCAACCATTGCAGACTTAGTGTCGCCAAAACCGTTAGACTACGTCGTACGTCTGCCACTGTGTTGCTGATCTCTCCGAGCGTGTCGCCTCAGTACTAGACGGTACTAATACTAGACGATGGCGACACCAAGCGAGAGGTTTGGAAGCTTTGTTAAAAGGCCCCGTATAGAGGACAGTCAACCCTCTGCATGTAAAGAACTCACCTAGTTTGAAAATAATATCTTGTGTGATCGCTCCACCCCCGAGGCTCAGTTGGCTGCCTCTGGAGGTCCATGTACCAACACCACATGGCCTCCCTCTGCTATAATCATCAAAGTTGATGGCTGCAGAGTATCTATACAAGCAAACACACTTTTCTGGTCCCTCCCCCCTCTTTTTTTTAAGTAATACCATCTGGGTCTTGTATAAACTCTGAAGCCGTGACTAAGTATGCATGCGACCGTATATGACTCAACAGTTGTAGTGCGTTGTATAGAATTTTTGTTTAGATTTCTTGGTTAATTTGACGGGGACTGCATTTACTCACCACTTTGATGATTAGTCGTAACCTGGCAAGCGTCCATAAACTAAACCAGTACATACAGTTTTTAATATTATTTTTGTTCCAATAACACTTTGTTCATAGAGCACCAACACCGGAGATATAACCCACTAAAAGATGAGTGGGTGCTGGTGTCTCCTCATCGGATGAAACGCCCATGGGCCGGAAGAGTGGAGAAGCCAGAGGAGGACAGTGTCCCCAGACATGATCCCAACAACCCTCTTTGTCCCGGTTCGACTAGAGCAAGTGGAAAAGTAATGAAAAAATCATGTACACTTGCTTTATTTATACTATTTAATGGAAATATTACCATTACTTATAAAGATAGATGTTAGTCCTTTTTTTCCTATTTTTTTTGCAAGTAGAATTATTGAAATAGGTTTATATGAATATTTTTGTAGAAAACATGTATGGCTGTTGTAGATTCTTTAACTATGTCAACTTCATGTTTTTACATTTTAGGTCACAGAGAATTACACAAGCACATATGTTTTTGAGAATGATTTCCCTGCGATGCTTGATGAAGTACCAGATCCTGGTAAGTTTAATCGGCTGTAATAATGTTTGAATTTTTCATTCAAATTCTGATACATTTCTGTAGTGGTCAGACTTGGTGCATGAACAGCAAAGATGAATGAACAATTATTGTAGACCGATGATCAAACAGTAATCGATTATGTCATATAAACATATTTAAAACCTGCACGGCCATATTAGATCTGGATATTATTGCTAATACGTTAGTTTACAAAGAATCCATACGCAGCGCTGTGAGTGTCGCTATGTAAACAAGAGCCTCGTGAATGGTGGACACATAGGTTAAGGTAATATGACAGAGAGTTTGCTGGAAAAAGATAATATTGCAACAATTTTATAAGAAAACAAGTAAGAATATGCGAAATAGACCTCATTTGATACGAATCAATTCACTGTACCTTGTTATTTACCAGTGACACTTCAGAGGCGTAATTGTCTCGCAAATTATTTATCTTTAACCATAGAATAATGGATAAGATTTGAAGACTTAGAGACAAGCCAGTAGTCAAACAACACATGCATTGTTCCTGCAGGTGCAGCCTCACACCCATTGCTTGTGTCAGCGCCGGCTCGTGGTGCCTGCCAGGTGATGTGCTTCCACCCGCACACAGACGTCACCCTACCGCTGATGGCGGCTGTTGAAATCCGTGCCGTTGTCGACCGTTGGGCAGAACTCAACACAGAGCTGGGTCAGAAGCACGAATGGGTGCAGGTGAATACGGGCAATCACCCTAGAAGGGGTTCTGATTGTCTTGACAGCAAAAAATATTTTTTTTTATGACTTTCATGATTATGATTTTTTATTCTATAAGAAATGATTTAGAAATTGAAAAAAAAATATGAACATCAAATTCAACAAAATTCATGGATTTTCTTCAATTGGTATGTTGAATTGTTTTTAAATAACTCATGAAGATGCGCTATTAAAAAGGTGGTTAGAGCGTGATTTGCCTGCGTCGTAAGCCTGCCCATGGCAGACTTAGTGTTGCCAAAACCATTACGTCGTATGTTTGGCACTGTACTGCTGATTTCCACACAGTGTGTC
Source organism: Streblospio benedicti (assembly GCA_019095985.1). Lineage (NCBI taxonomy): Eukaryota > Metazoa > Annelida > Polychaeta > Spionida > Spionidae > Streblospio > Streblospio benedicti. The sequence goes on from CM032659.1 coordinate 17,266,821, forward strand.
GCCACGGTCGAGTATAACAAAAGACGGTGGCGAGACCAAGCCGTATGAAAGTGTGTATGAATGATTGCTCGACAACAGTCATAGACTGACCGTAGACCAATAATCTACTAAAAAAAAATAACGAAAGTCGTGATTCATATCAAAAGATAAAATTGATTGTTAGTTTAATTTGTTACTGTTTTAAGTCAGCATCGACCTCGATGTCTGATATCCTTTGAGAGTTTGAATGAAGGTTTTGAATTATTTACAAGAATTGAATATGAGTCTTATATTGTGTCTCTTCTGGTAACTACTGATTGTGTAGTAAAACATTTTATTTTGCAGATCTTTGAGAACAAAGGGGCGATCAATGGCTGCTCAAACCCACATCCCCACTGTCAGGTAGTCTACACTATAGTCACACAGCGCACATAATGTTCAATAAACTTCAAGAATGTTGTATATAGAGATGTTGAGTATAAGCAGGATTTTATTTTATTTTTATTTTTTATTTGTAACTGGATATCTTATCATTGACTCCATTGTCAAGTTCAATTAATTAATTAGTAGCAATATGTAGGAAGTATTTGAACTTTCTGAAACTTAAAAATTGAAAATAAAACTTAAAAATCATGTTAAGCCACCAAGTATATTTAAAATAAATTGCTGTAGTATAAATTGTTTTATGCACATAATAACTGTATTATTTTATATTGTTTTATTTTAGTAAAAAGAAAGAACACAGAAAGAGTATTATAAGAAAAACAAGTCACCGATGCTTTGGACTATTTTTTAGTTTGATTTTGCCAGAACTAGTTATTTTAATCGATTTAGTCAGTAGGTAGATTCATAATAATAGTAAGTTTACCATTCTCTATTTTTATATGTGAAACATATGGCTATTTTTGTTTGGTGTATTAAATGAAATATTAGTGAAAAAGAAAGAACGCAGAAAGAGTATTATAAGAAAACAAGTCACCGATGCTTTTTTAACTATGTAAATCATGGAGCTAGAGAAGAAGGTAGATTGATTGCCAGAACTAGTGATCTTTAATTATTGGTAGTCCAAATCCTCCCAATGGAATGTGGCAGTTAATGGAATGATTTGAATCATGCTACTAAAAATCAGCACCCATTTTTATAATGAATCCCGATATTATACACCGATGAAAACAACCTTGAAGTACAAAACCTCCAATTAAAATTTAAATCTGCTTTTTAAGGTCAGTCACCGATCAATAAGTTTACAATTTTTGTCCCAATCCATCTTTAATTAATATTATACAACCTATTAACCTCCTCTGTGGAGAACCTCAGTCCATCCCCCAGGCAGTTTGACATTAGACGAGTGCATTTTGAAACTGAACTGCAGGAAAGCATTGTTATGAGATGTGATGTGTATGTGGTAACGTTCTCTGTGCTGCTGCTTCAGGAGCGCATTGTGGTGGAAAACGCAGACTGGGTGGCGGTGGTGCCCTACTGGGCTGTGTGGCCCTACGAGACCATGCTGTTACCACGGCAACACGTGCTGCGCATACAGGACCTGACACCACAGCAACGCGACAGTGAGTAGTGAGGTCTTAGTGTATAATTGTAATAATTTTCATGCAGCAGTATTTATTCAAATCTGGAGATGGGTTTCATCATTCGTTGAAGTTTGGGTTTCAAGCACAGGGGACCATAAATGAGAGATATGTATAATAGTGTATATATGGGACATGAGCCGGGTTGATGAAATAACCCAGGTTATCTAAAAATATTACGAACGTCTAGCGTAGTGTACTATAGTACGTCATCTATGGATGAGTCAATCCTTTACATAAATACTCACTTCAGTACGATATAACCGAGCGATGACATTGATTATATATTGACAATGTACATTTGTACTAAAGTACGTAGAAATATGTCCTCATGAAAGAGGTAACATTATTTTGTAAGCTCCTGCGGTAATTCTGATTCGGCATTGCCATGTGCACTTGCTAAATGACGATTTTGATATTTAAACGTCCTGTAATAACGTTTTGCAGACGGTTATTGACAAGTTTGAATTATTTGATAACCCGGGTTAAATAATTAATTTCCCAAAAGGCGATTTTTCACCTGGCAACCAGGGTCATGGCGAACCGGATCATATATGACACATGAGCCAGGGAGCTGGTTTGGCATTTATAAAATTTTCAAAGTTCTTTAGAGAATTTGAAATGTAAGCTGCCAACGGTTTATGTAAAGTACGTTCCATAATTTTGAACCCATTTTCAGATTTCGATTCTTGTACTGCCTTATCTGTGTGTAACTAAGCACTAAGCAGATCGTTATAATAGTATATTTATTTTGTGGTATTCTTTAAGTTCAATTTATTGCGGTCACTAAGGCACTTGTTCTTAAGTCAATCAGCATTGTGGTAATGCATGATGCTTCATTATTTCTGGTCAGTACCGTAATTGTCTATCAAAGTGTTGTGGCTCACTACAGGGTAGTGAGTTTTACGTTGGGTACTGAAAGGAACAGTTCGTGGGAATGTTGATCCGTGTTATGTGGTATAAAGCAGTGGGTCTTGTGATTCTATTAATTATATATTTTTACCTGCTTTGGTCCAAAATAATTCCAAATTTCAAATTCTAATGTAATTTATTATCGATTTCGAACTGTACCGGTTCCTATTCAAAATTAAACAATATGAAAAGGAACCTGTAGAGTTCAAAATACAGAGTGTAGATAATAACCGATTTAGAATTTGGAATTATTTTGGACTGAAGCAGGTAAATGCATAATAGAATCATGAGTAAGTGGGAATGGTCCTTACACATAAGGTCTTAAATGTTGCATTGTAAGTCAAAATCATGATCTGAAATCTATAAAGTTAAGCAATAGTCATAAAGTTATGCACCAGATGAATTTTGTGCTTTCAGACTTGGCAGACATTATGAAACGGTTGCTGACCAAGTATGACAACCTCTTCCAGTGCTCGTTCCCTTATTCGATGGGCTGGCATGGTAAGAGATCGTGTCACTGTATCCATATTTAGTTGACCATCACAAAGTTGCAGAGAAGAAACGTGAAATCTAGAAATGAAGTACTGTAATTGTTAGTTAATGTTCAGAGGAGTATGCAAATATTAGAAAAATAAGCTGTCCTGTAATACCGCCTGTTTTGGGGTTACAATATCACGCTAAATCACCTGACACACTTAACAAATATGGCAAATGCTCAGCTGCATGAAACGCCTGTGTAAATTTGTTAATATCCAGTCATATCATATACCTGTATCTTTAATGCATGCATTTTTGCCTTTTTGTCGGGCCCAAAATTGTAAAATACATGTCAGCGTCTGCTTTTCTAGTACACCTTACATATCATTGATCTGTGTTGTCGCGGCAGGCGCGCCAACCGGTTCGTACCTGTCGAGCGACACGTCCCACTGGCAGCTGCACGCCGTGTACCTGCCTCCGCTGCTACGCTCGGCCACCGTGCGCAAGTTCATGGTCGGCTACGAGATGCTCGCCATGCCACAGCGCGACCTCACCGCCGAGCAGGTCAGGGCAAATGATTGGGGCTCTGGCCTTGGGAGGATGCAGGGGTTTCTAAGGCTGATAGCTCAAAACTGAAGTTTTTTTAATTTATGAATTTTTCGTACTAGTTTTCTTTTATAAAATATCTGGGAAATATGCATGGGTTTCTAAGGCTGATAGCTCAAAACTGAAGTTTTTAAATTTATGAATTTTTTTACCAATTTTCTTTTTCTGGGAAATCAAGGCTGTACAATGTTGATATTTTTGAAGATGAATGCTCTCTAATGAAAAGTTCGCGAGAGATTTTACTTTTTTTTTAAATTTCTTTCATTTATTATCAACTATTGTATATTTATTGTCAGGAAATTATGGAAAGTCAGTGTTAGTACAAAATCAAAATGTGTGTAAAAAGAACAAGTTAACAATTTTTAAAAAAAAGATTGAGGCATCATTTACTAGCTAATTAAGTTATATGAATTTTGCTAGGGAGTTGTGTTTTTGATGATTGCCATGTTTTGATCTTTTTGCTTATACAATACACAAGACAAAGTAAAATTTGCAATATTTGCTTCATGAGGAAATTTTACTGTGTAACCTGTATATTTCCAATTATTTTATAGCTGTAGAAGATTGCTACTTATTCAGCATGTAGTTTATAAAAATTGACACACTAATAAGAGAGGAAATCAAATTTTAGGAAAATCATAAAATAACTTTGCCTGTCCTCTGAAGTATGTTCTCTTAAAATATTTAGATATAATAACAAAATTATTTTTTGTAAAATTTTATGAGAAGGGCATTTATTGTCATTGACTTTATAACTTTCTAAATTTTACAATAGATTCAGATTCTAAGAAAGAAAATAATTATTTTTTAAAGTTTTTTTTTGTAGGCTGCCGAAAAGTTGAGGAATATGCCTGAAGTTCATTATAAACAGCCGACCTCAGAATAGAAGAGAATAATTTTATAGGACATAGTTTAATTTATTGTTCAAAGGAAATATAGGTCTGTTATATGGATTTTATTCTTGGTGAATACTCTTAGCAATTATGATTAACTTTGGACTGTAAAACTGATCTCAAAGGACATATGTTAGTTAAGTTATGGTGGAATAGAAATATTATGGATCTGTTATGTAGAATATTGTTATTGATGAATACTTTTAAGAATTATGATTTTACTTAGTACATCATGATAGCATATACATGTAGTTTAGATATTTTATGTTGGAAAAGTATCAAATGAAAAAGTGAAACAAAATGATGATCATGTTTGAGATTGTATTACAATATACCTGGTAAATGCTTCCAAAATGGACAGCATGAATGAAAAAGTTGAAAAAATATTGATGATCATGTTTGAGATTGTATTAAATGTTCCTAAAATGGACACCACATCTGGATACTGATAATATGAATGTGTATAATCAAAAGAATAAACAATATAATAAGGGCATACATTTTTTGTTTTATTTTAATATAATTTTATACCTTGTGATATGGGTATACATTTTTTAGTTTGATGTAAATACAATTTCATCACTCGGGATATCGACATTTAAACTATCCCAGCCACCCTTCAGTTTTGTCTTTCAGTTCGTGGCGCGTGCAGTGTAATGTTAAATTTAGTAATGAAAACAATATCATGGGTCAATTAATTAAGACTACAATTTTTGTATTGACATTAGAGGATTTTTTCTTTGAACCCTGGACCACTAGTACTGTGGCACCTATTCACCTAGCCCTTAAGGCAGGCGCATTAGTCCACGCAGCCATCTAGTCTGAATTAATAAGCTGTGTCATTCCAACTGAGGGTGTTCATGATCATGTCCTATAGTATGTTTATAGGGCTTTTCAAAACCACTTTTATTTGTGTAACCTTTTTGTAATTTTTCATGTATTTGCACAATTATATACTTGTGTGTATTGTCCATAATATCTCTATTTCCACAATATTTTTATTCTCCTGTGATCCTTATTATTCATGTTTTTTCATGTTTAGTTTGTAAAATTTTAGAATTTTATATTCTATATTATTTAGAAATTTTTGTAATGTGCATTTTGAATGCATGTTGAATTATGAATAGACAATAATATCAGAGTTCTAGCACGCTTCCATCTTCTCAGCCAGAGCGTTGATCTCTCGCGTCGTCTGCGCACGTGCCTCAGTCTCAAGCCGAGACACGCGCTCTCTCAGGTTCCACACGCACACGCACGCAAACCTGTAATGCATGCGCAGACAATCGTCATTGAGAGCTCCTCTGGACGTCTTTCATTGTCTGGGCTTGTGTTATATCATGGGCCCATTATCAATTTGATAACAAACACATAATTCAATGACATAATTATATGGTTCTGAAATATTACAGACAAATTGATGAGTTGATATTTGAATGCAGAAAAGTTTGCCTACATTTTCCGATAGGGATGCCTCGTTAAACTCCATGCTAATTGGGGCCTTGGGTTGTAGTTCTCTAATAGTAGTTTCAATTTTCCCTGAATGCTAGTAAAATATGAATTGCACTTCAATGAATATGATTTAACGATGATTATCTTACACTAATACCATGGTGGTCCAAGATGGATTAAAATCACAGGTAGATCACAAGTTTTAATGAAAAAAAGGCGAATGTGTGGTGTTTGGGGTATGGGGGGGGGTGGCACAATGAAAATATCTCGACGATTTTTTTTTACGTGTAATCGTTAGCCAACATGCCACAAACCCTATGAAAATAAGGTATTTTGGTGTGCCCCCACTTGTTCTGTACTGCCTTGAGCTACCACTAGGATGTTTATTTTAGAAGAGGGCGGGGGGCTAAGTACCACTTGGATGTTTTGATCCCATGCAATGCGTCCCTAAAAAGCTCCAAAGCAGTTGATGGTCTGCCTGTGGGCGCTTACACTGCGGTGGCCGTGAGGAGCACGAGGACTCCGACCAGCGTGAGCGCCACCAGCCACTCCAGCCAGCCGGGCGGCGCCGCGCCTGAAACACACGGACCTCTCAGTTCTAAGATCGTACATTTACTAACTGTCCTTACTGAGCAAGATGGATGCCTTTACTTTCATTGGAATTGTTGGCAATACACATGCAGGTGTTTGACAACAAATATTGTGTGGCAATGGTGTATTACTTCAATATTGCTTCAAATTTATCAATACAAAATAATTGTCAGCTATCAGTAAATGTCTTAAATATCTATATCTTATAAAGATATCTAAAACACAATATTATTTCACCTGAGCTTGGGATAGCAGTAGTGGTAGTGGTGAAGTGCGTGACGGCTGAAGTTCTCGGAGGTGGGGTGGTGGTGTGATTTACATTCACGGGGCATGCGTGGCGGCTCCTAAGGGTGAAATGCTGCAAAAGGCCAAATCACTGCACAGATTCTTTGGTTATAACATGTACACGTATGCAATTCACGACACCGTAAATAATTGAAAATTTATTTCGTTGATTCATCCCAAAAGGTATTAAGTGGATGATGTATCTCCAATTTTGTCACAATTTTTCTTTCTTGTTTACAAATGAAGACTTGCATTGATTTTAATATCTTGTGACATCTAGCATTGTCAGTATTGTTCTAAATGAATTGTGATTGCTTTATTATTTTTCGAATGAGATATTTTTTCCCCAATTTTCGCCTGCACTCCCCCAGTAAAAATGGTGCATGTCTAAATCAACTTTAGAGGAATGTTGATTTCAGCCAAAACCAATCTGCTTACTGGATCAACATGGGGTTGCATGGCCAGGTATGAGGCACATATCACCAATCTGCACCGGGCAGAGGATTTTATGTATCCTACGCATTACCCACCTTTTAAATGAGATCCCCCCACCCCCGAGCCTATTTATCCCAATTTCAATACACTATATTAAAATCGACATATTCTCTGTATTCTGTACATCATACCTTTGTCATGATAACGGTAATATTGGTAAGCCTATGTTTATTACGTAAATTCTCAATTATCCTATGTGGTATGTACCCCACAGTGCGCGCTCGTGTACCCTCACCACAGAGTGCGTGCACACGCACCCTCACGCCGTACGTACATAAGTCACAGAGTGCGTGCACACGCACCCTCACGCCGTACGTACATAAGTGGCCTGGGGCTCCTCCTCCCCACCAGTCAGCGTGTCACGGTCGGCGTGCGGCGTGCATTCAAGCGTGACCACCGACGTCCTGAAATGGCACACTTGTTTTGAGGTTCAAGCCTGTACTGTCTGCAATCGGTGGTTATTTATGAGACCCCATGCTACTATAATGAGAGCAGGATAGAATATATAAGGTTGTTCTGAAATCAGAATTGCTCACCGTGTAAACATAGGCAGATCCAGAGGGGTGGGGTTGGGGGGGGGGCTGTCCTTCCGTTTTTCACCAAAGTACTTCATTTTTCATAGGGTTTTGGCATGTCCGCCACCGAACACGCGTAGGAAACCCGTGAAATCCTTCAAGTGTGCCCCCCCAAAAAAAAAAAAAGAAGAAAAAAACACAAAAAAAACAACAACAAACAAAAACAAAAACAAACATGCAAACAAAAAACTGGATCTGCCACGTTATGCACAATACACTTCAAGAAAGCATGCATCAGTCGATGACGTTACCTGGAAATGTTGTCTAGGCCCGCCGGCGGGGCGTTGTAGCTGATGACCAGGGCGCCGGACTCGGGGTCGTTGTGGAAGTGAGCCGAGCCCTGGGTCCCAAGCGGGTAGGCCAAATTTGGGGAGGCGCCTAGGTCCGTCTGGCACAGCTACAGAAAGAGCAACCACGGTTTCAGACACGCGAATATCTAATTTACACACTCACAAATCTTCACCAACATGGTAATAATCCATCGCCTCACGCATGCACTCCCAAAGACACTGGCAGATCCAGAAGCGGGGGTGGGGGAGCGTAACTAAGGGATCTTATGGGTTTTGTACGCACGATCGATAGCGAACACGCCAGAAACCTATGAAAACAAGGAATTTTGTTGGGCAAATAGGGAGAGGGGGCATCCGATGCGCCCCCTTCATCTGCCTATGCAAAGAGAACACACTTGTCAAGCACACAACACACCCACTTGGAGGCTCTTGCAGAACGTGTGCATTATGGCAGATAGTACAGTATACCCGGCAATGTGAACCCCTGATCTCAGGCGCATGCGCAACGCTCTTGTAGTGCACGCAGTAGGCCGCGAACAAAATGACTCCGGCCAGATCCAGTTGTTTTAAAAGTAACCATAGGAGGGGTTTCATACCCGCGATTGATAGTAGATATGCAAAAACTAAATAAAAGTCCAAGTCCAAAGAAAATGAATTATGTTGGTAGGAACATGGAAAGGGTCGTGTCCCCTGTACACCCAGAATCTGCTTTTATCAGGACATGGTCAAAAAGATTCAAACTGGCCACAAGGTGTTGCACCCCCAACCCCCACTTTACGACCAAAATAACTCATTTTCATCGGCCTGGGTATTTAGCAATCAATTGTGCGTATGGAACTCTTGGGATAGGTGTGCCCCCTCCTTGAAACTCTGGATCTGTCAGTGATATGCATGTACTGAGAAGGCGTGGTTGAGCCTCTGTCTACTCACGGCGACGTTGTGGCAGCCGGCTGCCGTGAAGGGCGAGCACGGGTTGTAGCTCCACCGGTAGTCGCCGGTGATCGCCGCGCCTTCCAGAGCCCCGGAGAACCTGCAACCAACCACATAGACACCATTCTGTAGTTGTGTTTACACGTAGCCCTACGGTGAAACAAGTATCATTTAGCTGTACTATTATATTTGGTATAAAGGCATTTGATAAATAGGCCTACTAGTAATAGGGCTAGATTGGACACTAAGAGTAAGACATGTTTTATCTGTAAAGCCTAGGGCACAACCAGCGGTACTGTCTCTCTACCGTGAAAAAAACTTAAGAGACAGTGGGGATCAGTGAGTTTGCAGTGTGGTGAATGCATGTTCTTTAGAGGCAGTACGGAAACAGTAGCACAAGTTTAACTAGCACTGCCGGTTGTGCCCATAGCTTTACAGTTGTCACCGCGTGACATCCATAAACACCTTAGCCCTGAAAAAAAAAACACGTGCTGCTAAATTGTCCACATTGCCGGCTGTGCCATGGGCTTAAATCTTTAAAATTTAGTATCATGGAGAATTTGAAAACTACGCTACCTACATTACCTACCACGGTCTCTCCCGGTCGTGCGTATCCAAGGCGGCCAGGCTGATCACACCGTGGTGCGTGCGGCACGCGCATGCACTCAGCTGTCCCACGCACGTGTATCCTGGACCCTGCTGCACGTGAGCTGCACGCACCACAGAGAGAACCCCGAACACGCACAGCGCGCAATGTAGCCACGACATGGTGAATAGCATGGAAAACACAGTTATGCAGAGGGGGCGTTTGTGTTGTTGTTTATCATGTATTTAAATGGGCTGCTTGTGACTTGTTATCAGTAGAAATGTCTGATACTGTTCGGCCCGTGTTTGTATACGTAGAACTTGTAGAATTACGATTTATTGTCAATTGGTGGAAAATTGTACAAGGTTTTCTCTTCTTCTCTCACAACGAGTATGTTTTTACCTCGATAGCCATAGTTGAAATCAGGTTACTTAGTCTTGCATTTGACTGCATCGAGTGGGCGATATAATGATGACTGAACAATAACTATTTTTATTATAAATGTTGTATGGCTTTATATACTTTATGTACTTTATGTATCCATACAATTTAACATGTATTTTCAACACATTGATGTTGGACCACGGTAGATAATCAGACAGAATGTAAAGTCCTCAGACATTTCTATGTTCTCTCTCACACATCTTTCTACTAAGCATATTTGTACCACGATAGACCTATCTGAAGTCAGGCTTTACAACCCTAAGCTTCCTTTTGACTTCGTGTACATCAAGTGGCCGTGAGTTCGAGTCCATTCATGGCCACTTGGTATAGTCAAATGGAAGCTTAGGTTCGTGAAACCTGTTTTTAGCTCTGTCTATCGTGCTAGAAATATACTTGGTAGGCAGATGTGTGAGAGAGAAGGTAGAAAATGAATTTTACAAGTACACGTATGGGGAAATAAACATATACACATAGATACTAATTATTTAAACATTTTTTATTTCTATTTTTAAAGTGCACTACAAAATGAAACAATCACAAAACATCCGCGAGACTTTCATGAAGATAATTGGGTTTTTCATACACACTGCAAAAATTTGAATATTCAAGGTGATATGAAACTATTATAGCTTTTTTATTTCGCGTTTCTTGATAATCATTGAAAAGATAAAAGTTCTTAGATGAAAAGAAATTATTCATGTAACCATGCTCATTTGAGAGTGATGAGACAATTTGTGAAGGATCTCCAGGAGTTGATCTTGCATTGAAATACATATGTATAAGCTGCAACAATTACCTTCAAACATACTGTTTCAAAATATCTGTTTGCAATTCATTCATATTTATGTGAAAGTTTAGAACAAAAGCTTTTAACGAAATCATCATGTTTATAGCTGTCATCAATCCCAGACGACATGTACCGGAAGTTGCTCCACAAGACAAAACGTGACAGAATATTAAATTGTGGCACGGCACGCCACATGTCCACCTAATATCTGCAATAACGTAGATGGAATCGTGGTCACGTATTGTTTGAGCCTGTATACACGAAAGTGTGCACTTAAAACAATAAGATTTCTTTCGGGAGGCTGGGTGTGGTTTCTCAGTATAAATTCTTGGTTTTGGATTTTCAAAAGCAGTGATTCTTGAGGAACACACGACGATGGGTATTTGTTCTTGTAGAACAATAACCGTAGCAGTTACGGGTATGATGATTGCATACGTGTATATTGTGCTGAGTGTTGTTTCATTGGTACAAGCTGGTGGATTGCCTCCTGGTGAACATGCTGAGCCCTATCGTTATTATTCCCTCATTGGCTGTACAAAAGACACATTGCCTGCAATGAAGCTTCACAGCAGCACTTGGCTGAGATCGTTACATGGTCAAGTCCTACAAATCACAGTGCGTTCAAAACATTTTCTGGAAATTATATCTCATTTTTTGCATGTTGCAAAGTCGCTGATCCATGCATGCAACAGCGATTCAAAACAAAATTACCGAAAGGAACCGTGTGGAATGATTTTCTGGACAGCCACAAGAGGACAAAATTATAAATGGACATTACAAGTAGAGGAAGGCTTTGCTGTAAATGTTACAATATTCAATTCGTCGATTGCGTATTCATGGGGTTGCAAGACGGCAGCGGTGACACTTACCAATCATGGAAAACGTGAACATCGACTCTGTGGTGTAATATTTTATGAAGAATGGTTCTCAACGGATTATAAAGTGCACATTGATGTACGTGGCTTCTACGATTCTAACGTTCTGCAACTTGTTTATCGACAACAATCAAAAGGATATGTTATAAAGCATATTCTTGTGACGAATGAGACATTTGATTCGCCAACGATGTGTGACAACATAGTCATTGACTGGCGGTACATGAATCCATGGACCAAATGTCAACACCAGGTATGTAGTTGTCCAACAGGTACGTTCATGAGCTGTGCCAACTATCAGTATAAACGTAAACTCGCTCATCACTATTCTATCATTCACGCTGATTTTTATAGTACTCCTGATGGGGCTGTATGCCCTTTCTGATCAAATGTGACATTGCTGACGATGTTCATACAGATGGTCGGTGTTACGATAACGTAGTAAACTATGTAAAATCGGGTGTTTTGATATATCAAACAGCATCTTTTCTTCAGATTCCTTCTATTGGTGTCCGTCCTGCCACTCTACACAAACCTATAAGATATTTGTGATTTCAATTACAATTTATCGTGTTTACATTGTAAGGTAGCCAGACCACTTTTGAATGCGTACTGACAATTTACGTTAACCCGCCATAGTTTTCGTGGGTTACATTATACGGTCTAACAAAATCGGATGAGTTTGTAATATGAATTATAGTATCAAGTGAGTTCTTGCGCCATATGAACGAATCCGGATAAAATGATTTATGTTACACAACGAACCCGGTTTTGTATTTATCATTCTTTTCTAGACAATTACAACACTGTTTAAAAATGTGAAAAAGAAGTTCGGCTGAGTACAAGCAGGTTGACCATGGTATCTACCCTCTTTGAAGAGGGGTGGTAACCCTCTCCGGGTTATCGGATACTTCTCGATCATGATAACCAATGAAATTACATGAAAAAGAATGATAATCTCACACACCATTCTCTTGTATAAGGTGTCCCTTATAGAAAGTGCTTGACGAGTAGATGGTGGTTCATGTAGCATACGTCTAGATACGTTGGCAATTGATGGGGAAATACAGTTTTCAAGTTCGCCTCTCTGAAGTGCCCGTCCTCTCGTAGGCTCGGCACGTAGCCCCACCTGAGGTTCAACTCTGACGAGGCGTGGGTCAGGCTAGGATGTTGATAGGGAGACTATTGGGGTATCACTTGTTGTCTAATTTCAGGTTCGTGTATCATGGACAGCGGATTCCTGGCAACAGGAGCAGGAGCATGAACAGCAGCAGGAGCAGGGGTGGTTGTGGAGCCGCCTGTCGGCGAGACTGAAGGCAACAGTTTGTCACCTCCACGACCGCAGCGTGCGCCTACCATCCTTGTGGCTGAGTGACTATAACATCCATTGTAACACATCTTTCTTTAGTGACAACACTGCAAATACTTACAATACGTACACTGAGCTGCATATCTCAGTAGACAGACACAGTATCATGCAACACGTAAAAATGAACGGTGAACGCGGTGTTGTGTATGTAAATATGACAACACGAACAGAAGAGGGTCTACCCGTATTTAAACTTGATGCCATTCCCGATTCACCCAAGGACGTCTCTTTAACGTACATTTTGACATTGACAAGACGAGAAAATATCATAAATATACTATTTGACAGAAGAATCACTGAGAGCAGAGATCTCAGTGTTCATCAACTGACCATACGGCGAGTCGTTTGGTAGTATGGATACATATCACAAGTACAGTTTTAGTGTTTTCGAACTTAACTATCAATGATCTGAACGGAGCCCAACATAACAAAATCGGGTATTTTTTTACTTCAAGTTTTGCCTTTAACCCCATGTGTATCAAGGATCATTGGTTTGAAATTGTGGGCTTGTAGGGATTCTCAATGGAGTACAGCTAACATCAGAATAAACTCACTGGCTAAAAATAGCCCAAACCCAAGAATTAACATTCATATCGCTGATCTTAGATATGCAACTTTTGATAAGTTTGAAACCGGTAACTTTATCATATCATTAAACTACGGCTATTCACCTGAAGATGTTAAAAATCATCAACGCGGCGTTACATTGGACAAAGCATATCTATACGAGTCACTTTTCTATGACACATATACTAGGCATCAGTATATTGGACGTTATGACTCAAATAAACAGTTTGTATTAAATGACGTGAAGTTTCTACCAAATACACTTCTAATAGCGCCTCTTAATATATCAGGATACGAGTCTAATAACATATGCATAACACAGAATAGCACCATTGCATTGTTTGGACGATTCCGAAACGATCCATTTGCATATTTTTGGGACACTCCCAATGAAAATGATGATTACAATTTTCAGTCACATATACATCTATTACAACATCACATACTCGGGGTTATAGTAGATTATAATATGCCCTTTAAGGAAGATTTTAATAGTAGCAAATTTGATACCAAAAAATCGTATTTAACAACACCTCGAAATATTGGGACTGCTCCTCTGTTGAGAGGTTCATAGATTATAATTCCCATGAAGTTGTGACAACATGTATAAATAATACATGTCATGAAACAAACTTCATAAATAGTGAACACTTTGAGTGGATTCTAAAACTGAATATAGAACTGTTTTGTAACTACAATCTATTCTTCAATTTTTTTGGCATCCACTATAACTCTGATTTTTCTGGGCTTATTCGTTTTAGTACAAATGGAGAACCACCAGGCGCCATCATAGTTCCCAGTTACATTGTTTTGTATAATGTAGGTGTGTTGTGTATGAATTCACCTTCAAAGAACCACATTAAGCACAAAGCAACACACAATACAATGTTTCAGCTGAAAGACGCCATAGGACACTTGAAAAGCGACAGGTTTTTAAGTTGGTTATATTACACAAAACAGTTTACACGCTTGAGGCATCCTCTTGAAGATTATACGTCTCGATTTCACCAGTGTGATGATTTGACATTTATTTTGGACCACCATGTTTGTGACGGCGAGACTGACTGTCCAGGAGGTGACGATGAAAAAAGCTGTATTCATAGTTGTGATATTGGTGATGAGCACAGTATGAATAACTCTCTAAACCTCAATGATTGTCCAAGGCATTTGTGCTCACAAGAACATCATTACTTTCCATGCCACACGCATGGCTGCATCCCAGCTTCTAAGATTTGTGACTGTCATGATGACTGTGCTGATGGTTCTGATGAATCGGACAATATTTGTTCCAACAAATTTAGAACATGTGATACATTTACTAATGAACTACATTTTAACACCCACAATTACTTAAATTTTTTCTATGGATCAACTTTTTGTGAATCTCCTTTCAGGTCATATGAAATCCATGCTGCTTGTGTGCGTGACTATAAATATAAATGTGGCTACAAACCTGCAGATACTCTTCTAGCCAATGGTAAAACATATCGCCATTCTTCTAAACCCATTTCGTTAAGCAGCCTATGCGATGGCTCAATGGACTGCAGTGACGGAGAAGATGAATTAGTTGACTGTAAAGCAATTTCGATATCGCCATCATTTCGTTGTTGCAAAGAGAACAAGTTTGTCAACTTTTTCCATCTAATAGATGGTAATGTGGAATGTCCCAAAAGTCTTGATGATGAACTTCCAGTTTTCTTTGGACTTTGTCCTTTTTTCTGCCATTGCAAAGGTTTCTCTGTTATATGCTATGCCATGTTTGAAAACCTTCCTTCATATTCTCGAGCTGTGAGTATTTTGAATGTGAAAATCAATGTTATTGATATATTCATTCAATTACGGTTACTTAAGTTCATCATAATTTTGAAAATGATTAATTGTTCACTCATAACATTTCCAAGTAACAGGCTTGCTACAATGGATAAACTGAAATTTCTTGATTTATCTGATAATTACATTAACAATATTCAATGGAGTGATTTTGAAGGCATAAATGTTATTTATCTCAATCTAAGAAATAACCCTCTATGTTTATCATCATGGAATGTATTCAGTTCTTTAACGTCCTTAACACATTTAACTGTTTCTTTAAACAATGACAAACAAATGTGTATTCCATTCAATGTTGATGCAGATCTAAATCATCTTGAAGAGATTATTGTCAACCTTAAAGAAATCTGCTGTTACTTTCAGAATTTAGTGTGTCATGATTTTAGCACTATGCATCTTTCTGTGAAATGTTCACGGATTATTGACCTAAATTCTGTGAAAGGCATCGGTGTTTTACAGCTTACATTCATCACACTGTTAAACGGTGCCATATTCTTAAAGTTACTAATGTATAAGAAAAAGCGACAAGATATTTTGAAAATACTGAGATGTGCTTTATGCGTAGTTGATGGTTTTATGATATGCTATTACATCATGCTGTTTGTTGGTGATTTGCGTTGGCTAAATTTAGGTCAAATAGCTGTATTTTGGCGCCAAACATTGCTTTGTAAATGTGCTGCAGGTTTACAGCTAGTTGCTATGGACATGTCACTGTTTGTATCCCTGACCATTAAGTTTTACAGCTGCATGAAGATTACCAGAGCACAAAAGCTGCATCTTTCCAATAGATCTCTTGCTGCACTGCTGCCGATAGGCTTTGCCCTTTCCGCATTGACTCCCTTATTTTCAATGGTCATTTTTCCTCTACCCATAATGACTTCATCGTGTTCACTACTGTCTTCCCCCAGCCCTTTCAAACATGCACTTATGTTTGGAATTAAGTGTGCAGTATTTCAAATGTGCTATTTCATTGTAGATGTGTATGTACTTTATTTCATCAATGATGTCCAAAAGTCTATTTCACATCACAAACAGAATCAAACATCAATACTAGTATATGCATTTAATGTGGCATTGGTGACCATTGCTAACACAGCATCGAATATGACCGCATTGACTTTTATTATCTTGTCTTTGGCACGCCTTCAGATAAGTACTACAGTAGAAACTGTTGTAGTCTTCATTTTACTGCCGATCAGTTCTTTTCTCAACCCCATTGTCATGGTAAAGATTTTTCTCAAGAATAACCGTAAATTGAGGACTCTACTGAAAGATGCAGTTCAATTAACTAAATTAAGGATGATGAAGACTTCTCTTGTAAAGAAATATTCTAGACAATCCAGACATTAAGGATGATGAAGACCTCTCTTGTAAAGAAATATTCAAGACAATCCACGAAATCCACTGATAGTTCATGATTTATCATAAGAAAAATGATAAACAATATCAACACCCGATTTCAAGCTACATTTTAGTAGAATAAAATATTCAGCCACCTATTACAGTGGAATCACAATGCAAATGTGTAGGCCTCTGACCTGTCAGAATGAAACAAGGAAGCAAGACATGCAATCCAGTTCATTTTAGCAGTGGAAGACACAAAGCACATGTTAAATGTGTATGCTTTATATGTCATATTCTTATATAATTACGCAAAGAGGGGAGTGGCCATGTTTTTTGGGGGAAATTCTCCTGAAATCATTTTCCTGGGGGGCTTTCACGCATTATGAGTGTTGCACTTTATGGGAAATCACCTTTTACAGGTTTATTTGTTCTTCGGCGCTTGTTTTCATCAGTATTGACGAGAAAACTGACTTACCATCACCGATTCGGGTACAAATGATTCTTTTTTACTACCACTTCCGCTTTCATCTTCCATTGTTGCTGTGTGCGTTATGTTTCTCTGTTGCTGCATGTATTTGTCTCTGTTGCTGCGTGCATTATGTCTCCGTAGGAGACAGGGAAGCTAGTGTATATAATTATAGTTGTATGATAATGGAAGAATTGTGGCCAGGCGATGCCTGTCACAAAAATATCATAATTGGCTATTTATTTATGCTGCTGCAGTGAGGCCTTGCCTGTTCATGTGCATCGAGTTTGGCTTGCCTATCTTCGGCGTTATTTATCTATATCTACATTCCAGGTGTAAGGGCAAACTATTCACATTAGAAAGGAGCTCAACTTGATAGGAGGGATGAATATTCATAGACATGTTATATACATGTAATAATACTAAGTCATTTTTTGGTAAAGGCAGTCCTACAGTTATATGTGTTTACCGTGCATTCGAGGTCCTCAAATGTGTTGGACTGTCTGCTGGATCATGTAGCCTCTGTCTTCAAATATCTATACCATAGGCCGTTTCCTTTTTTGAGATTCTACTTTTGCAAATCTACCCTCAGCACACACCCAACTATATCCTGGATGCGGTCTGTTGGTTTTTTCTTCCTTTACTATGGCTGTCACACACCATTTCTATTTCTAGAAGGAATATCTATGAAGTGGCCTGACCAACATAGCTTGTGTTGTCTCATGGCTGGCCTGACCACCATAGTTTTTGTTGTCACATGGCTGGCCTGACCACCATAGTTTGTGTTGTCATATGGCTGGCCTGACCACCATAGTTTGTGTTGTCTCATGGCTCGCATTGATGTGGACACTTAGTCTTTTTAGTAGTAAACATCTAGCTACATTTATACATCTGATATCTCATGAAGACTCAAGAAAATGACGGCACTGACAGTGTTAGTGATGTGATGAGAACAATATTGAACATTAATTATTAAGTGAACTTTTAAAAGTGAGGAGTATATCGATGATTGTGACTGATGCCTAAAAAGCAGAATATTGAAACGAGTGTTGATCCTGTTTATGTAAGCCAGATGTATATTCGAAACTGAGCCATGGCTGTCTCACACCATAGGAGTGTTGCAGATTGGTGACAAGAGAATGTTTAAAAAATAAACGTATTTTTTCATGAAACAAATGCTAGATAATGAATTGTCAGAGTATGTTGTTTAATTATTTGTTATACAATGTATGTACGTAAATTCAATCCAACTGCAGTCACTTATTTGATGTCATTTTGTTAATACGATTAAAAGGACCAATATGGAAACTAGTAATTGGGGCTTTTTTTTTTAGTTCCAACACTTTTATTGCTATCCTTTTTCTAAGTTTTCACGATTTTGCACAATTACTTGTATCTATTGTCAGTAATATCAGTATTTCTCTCATATTTTTGTTCACCAATGATCATTATTATCCAAGTTTTTTTAATGTTTTGCTTGTCTGTTTTATATTCTATATTACTTTTTAAGTTGTTGTAATGTGCATTTTGAATTATGAATAAAATAATATCAAATCAAATATCAACCCCAGATTAGATTAAATCAATGCATTACCAATGATTTTAGAAGAATAAAAAACAAAATGCTCTTTTTATTAATAATTATTATTTCTAAAATCACGATTTCTTTTTAAAAAGCATGAGCTAAATATAGTATAGTATGTCTTGTGGACTTTGTTCATTAGTAAGTCAGAGGGGCAAGGTGGTTCCATGGAAATACCGCGAGATGGGTAGTTATCAATTGTGCAGTAGGGTTTTCCCCCGACCAGCTATCTAAATGTA
Source organism: Streblospio benedicti (assembly GCA_019095985.1). Taxonomy (NCBI): domain Eukaryota; kingdom Metazoa; phylum Annelida; class Polychaeta; order Spionida; family Spionidae; genus Streblospio; species Streblospio benedicti. The sequence goes on from CM032659.1 coordinate 17,285,975, forward strand.
TTTTACCATAATGAGATTAGACGTCTAAACAAAGTATTCACATTTCCAAATTGGAATAACGATGTTTAACTAGACACACGTAGGCCTTCAGGTCAAACGAAGGGATGCTGGTCAATTTATCTAATCGCAATATGACTATGGAGCTTACATCATGTGGTTATATTAGTTAAAAGGTTTACAGCGCCTAATACCCCATCTCATTCAGGGACTCACTTTTCTTCCTGTTGTGATTGAAAAAGAATCTCAAATGAGCTAGCCAATCTCATTTCCTTTGTACATGTACATAACGGTTATGGTCATAATAGTATGAGGCTTAGTTAGTATCCAGTATGAACATGAAGGTCACAGAGCAATCATCATGCATAATCCCATATACACACCACACGTTCACAAGCACCTTTCCCCTGACGAGGATGGCCGAGCACTGCAGCAGACATCCCATCAGCGTGTGGGGGTTCCAAGTCACCGAGTCAACACTGCAAGGGACAAAAACCTCAACTCAAGTCATAGGCAGATCCAGGGGCGCAGGGGGGCGCACTGCAGCAGAAATCCCATCATTTTCATAGGGGTTTTTCATGAACCCCGAGTCAACACTGCAAGGGAATCTGCCAAACTCAAGTTATGACAGGGATGTGGCTAACCAGCTCAAGAAACCCGTATTCGAATATGGAGGCATTGTATCGTGATTTTTGATAATTATTTAATGTCATAAGTTATAGGTGTAATATAGAGTTGTGTTGTAAATCTACGTCCTCTATTTTGTTTCAGTACGCACTAATAGTATTAATCCATTAGCTCACGTAATTAATTACCATGATTATATGACCGAGGTTATCGTCTAGTAAGACCACTATTTAGAAAATACCTAGAGTTGTACTAAACTATTATTGAAAACGGCAATACTTTGGCACGAAGAAAATATATAACAGGCATTACTGATTTTCGTCTGGAACCTGGCATCTTGGAAACACAATGCAAACAATCAAACATGCCGGACAGTCAGCTTAGTCGAGTTAACATTTATGGTAACAGCATTAAATGATACATTAACCTTCCAGGTTACATTTTATTAAAAACGGGTTTGATGCCCAAATGAAGGACGGCTTGCGAAGTAAATCAGTGGTCATCCTTTTAATATTTTGTCTGTTAGCTAACGTCAAGTAATTGAGATTTCAACGTATCCATATGCTAACGATTCATATTCTTGTCACCTGCATGGCACGAGTTGTGTTCTACACCTGGAAAGAACTCACTGCTACAGCCTATCATTATGGTGCATTGCATGGTCTTATTTGATTCCAGGTGTTAGACATGAGGTCTGAAGAAAACTGGTTTTCACACCTTGATTCATTTCATTTTTTCTGTTACAACTTGTAACCATTTGTAAACTTGATTATTAGCATTGTGTAAAATGTTATTATAGGAAGTATGTATTTGATAAAATATAGACTTTTTAAGTGTAACATGTCTGTGTGTAGCTAACTAGTTATACAATTCGTGTCTACTGTTAGATTTTGTTAAACACGAAGCCCCTGCAGACGGCAGGCCCCTCCTGGTCTGGTTGTATGCAACTTGAATCAGTTTGCACTTTGTAGATGTCTGCCAGTCAAGCATATCTATGGTGTATGCTTCGGGATTATTAGTGGGTACATGGATATTTGTAATTAAACTAGACTAAACTAAACTGAAAATTTTAAGTTTGTTGATGAAGTAAAACTAGACTAAATTACATAAATGTTGATTTGACGATGAGAGCTCGCGAAAGGTAGTTCAAATGGAGGTCAATTTAGCCGAATGCATATTAACTTTTGACCTAATTAGAGGGGTCGCAAGGGCTCAAAACTAGTTTTGAGCAATATATTGAGCCCTAGGTATTCAGGGTGTTCTAGGACACAGGCATATTTCATACACCTTGTACATGTACACTGTAACGATAACAATAACAAATCGTCAAGTTCACAGATTAAATGAAATGATATCATTGGACCAATTTATTTACTTGAATATATTTTATGTACAGTAATCATCAACAATACTGTTGCTCAATGCTTGCGATCTTTAATCTTACATAGAAATCATAACATCAATTTAAGTATTGCTGGAACTATATTTTCAAACAATTTTCAGGGCTAATTGCTATTAATTAGAGCAGACTTTTCAGTACTACGGTGCTTGATACTAGGTTCACCATTACGTTTTGCCTTCTGAAGACGTTTCCATCCCACAAGCAATACAAATGTAAGCATATAGGCACTTATTAGATAAGCCATGACTGTAAGTAGCCACTCCCAACCCATTGCCTGATACAAGATTCCTCCAATGACAGCACCAATGCCGCTCCCCAAAGACTCGGATGCTTTGAGTAATCCTCCAACTGTACCATATGTTACTACAATGTCTGGGAATCCTTTTTCTTTAACTGTTTGATACGCTAAAGCGATAGATGCTATCACACCAGCTTCTCCAAAGACATCCAGCAGATTCCAACACAATACCACTAGCCATAGAGGTGGATCTGTGATGTTGTAGTATGGTGCAGGTCCCAGCAAAGAAACAAAGACACAGAACATGGACATGGCAAAGATGAATAAGGGTACATTCCAATCTGGTTTTTTATCCAACAGACGCCCGGTGCCTACTAAAGAAACACAAGATCCAATGACATAGCTTGATATGACAGCACTCTTTCCGATGGCTGTTAGTTGATAGTTTTCTAAATAAAGACTGAAAAAAGAATATAGTATCGCTATAACAGCCATGTATACCAAATTACATGCAATGCAACACATGAACACAGGAATGGTGATCATTTTACAAGTAGATGATGACTGAGATTTTTCCTGATTTTCTTGAGGTGAAGGAAGAAAATGAAGAATAGACAATCCTGCAACCAGAATACACACAGATGTGACGATGAAAGGCATATGAAAACCACCAAACTGATAGAGAACACCTCCAACGAGTGGTCCTGCTATGAAACCAAGGAGTCCAGCTGTCTCTAAAGCGGCATTAATAGATACAACATTTGTTGAGAACATTGAAATAAGTATGGCAGCTTCCGCAACAAAATACGCCCCACTAAATAGTCCCATCAGAGTGCGGAACATTATGCTTAATCCAAGAAATATTTCATTATTATCTATAACAGACAATACCGACATCAATCCAGAAAAAATGCTTGTTCCAACTATCCCAATTGTATAGATATACTTAACATTTATACAGTAAATAAAATGGCTCCAAGTAATGCAAGAAAAAAATGTTGCGAAGTCAAGACATCCAAAGACAAATCCAATTTCCTGCTCAGTGACATTTCTCTGTACTGCATATTTTGCATAAAATGGGGAGATTAGAGTTCTCTCTACGCGACCTAGAAATGTTACCAGAATAACCACAGCAAGAATTCCATATCTTTGACAGTTTGTTAATTCACCCAATGAATCGTTGTCTGTGTTAACTAGTTTTTGTTTGCTCACTGACGAAATCTGTTGTATTCCATGTTCTTTGGAGATTTTAGCATCTTTCTTATGGTCACTCCCAACTCCGGCACCGTCCCCGGCACAACTTGGATCCCGTGCTTTAGTATCCACATGGATAGACCGTTCTTCTGTGACATTCATGGTAAAGATATCACTGTTTTCAATTTGTATTATGTATCATTCAGAATTCATCCCCAAATGTCTCCATATCATTGATGTAAGAATATTTATCATGCAATATACTTTATAGTTTGCATGCTTCAACAATCAGATCATGTATCGGCAAAGGAATTTCGTCTGTATTATAAATCATCTTTCCTAGATGCTATATTTTGTAACAAAAACCAGTAAAACGCACAGCCGAACATGAATAATATAATAAGGAGGCTTACGTCCTTTTTCTATTCTTGTTTATCAGGTGAAATGTATTAGGCCACGGGGTGTTTGTTCGACGAAGAGGATTGTAATATGCGTTAATGTATGCTTCTTTTGTGTTTAAAAGTCTGTATTGGTCAGAATGGACCGGCTGTCAATAGGCAGGAGGTCTTTATTCAACAGGATTAGAAAGATAAAGACCCCCACACTAAAATAAAACCTCCACACATCTTCTATTTTAGGCCCAAAGCTTAAAATGAAAGCTTGGAAATTTGGAGGGGATTAGTGCTGAAATCACAAGACATGTCAAGGCTGCAACTTTATTGAAACAAGTTGTGTAACTGGATCAGGTTGAAGAATGACTCGACGGGGGTTTACTAAGACTTTATTTCACCGTGAAAAACTAAAATATGTATAATATATATCAAATAAACATGATCAATAAATGATAAATAGAAATAATATTGACAATAAGTTAAATATAAACACACAAAATATTACCATTCTCCTCATTCCTGATTAAAACTAAGCGTTCTTTTCCTTTGGTTAGTGCTTCCAATGTAATAATAATAACCAATAAAATAACCAATAAAATAAGTACAATATTATAAAATATATACAGTAAATCAAAATATAGGCATGCTTATTTATACTCAGTAATAAAATTGCGTTGGCTGCAGCTGCAAGTTGAGAACATACGGATATAGTTAAAAACACTATGAGGCAATTGAATAATGGCATATGATATTAATGTTACCTCAAATCTCTCCAAATTAAAAAAGCAATTCCAATTCATACATTTTCAATACAAATGATAAACACGCAAATTATGCACCGAATCAAAATTGTGTATTAAAAGTATGAATATTTTGATCTGCAAATATATTAACACTAACAATTTGACTGATCACCACGTTAGAGACATTAAACTACAGCCATAGCATCACGTTTAATATTTTAGTATATTGATGTCCCACATTACAGTAATGTATTTTTGGTGAGATTAACACACTTTCCCTTAATTGGAATGGGAAAGTCACACAACACAGCAAATATGAAGGTGGGGGGGGGGCATGTATAATTTGAATTTAGAAAATCATTAGATATATCAAAGAAATATAAGCATGTCAGCATATAGACAAATACCTGTGACTAACTTTCATCTCATTAACTCTCATAACAATGCACATCGTTTCATGAGCATTTATGCATGTCAAGAACATCTATTTTTAATGTGTGTTAAACTGACTACAAATAATCAATCTACTATCACTTTCAAGTTCACCCAAACCTTGGGATAACAAAGAGAGGTCGTGACCTCACATAAGCCATTGTGGTGACCCCACCTACATAACTGACCTTGTCTGAAGTGCATGTACTGTTGTTAAATACCCAAACCTCGAAACCTTTACACCAACAACGGGAGTTCATGACCTTTACAAAGTAGACTTTGCACCGAACTGACCAATAAGTATCTGCTGTATCTGTGACCAGACACAATTAAAGACATAGCAGTACCCAGTTGGTTGTTCATTGCTGAATAAAGCACGTGGTCTGTACAGTGTGATAACACAGAGAAATCAGGTAGGTTTCTTCTTATCAAACATCATATTTTATAATAATAATAAAAATACAATACTAGCTGGCTGTCCAGCGCTGCTCGGGTTGAAACAGATGAGATCCAGAACACATTAAATTCTTCCTTCCCCTACACGCCTGTACCGGTGTCTGTAGATTGATTGATTGATTTATTATAGTGACATTGTATATACATTAAATTTACAGGTGATTTTTTTAAAATACAAATTATACCCAACCCATCTAGAGGCTTATACGTCACATTTAAGAAATTATTAAACTAAATTTATATACATTATGAATTTAAAATATATGGCACATGTGTAAAAAACATTTCAAATTCTTCTGTATAAAACATTTTGCAACAACAATGAATTTTGATACTTCTTCCGAACCTGTTTCATAAGGAATACAAGTTTACTTCCTACATCTAAATTTACAAAATTATCGTCTAAATTGTCTGCCTTATTAAATAATGAAAGCGTAACATTTACATATAAAGGACCAGTACATAGAAGTGCACTTCATCTTCAACCATATCAAACACACATAGCTCGCAAATTCGTTGCTCTACAGGTAAATGTAACAGGTAAATGTAACATACTTGGCCAGTCATCATCTCAACACAGAGGTCGTGGGTACCGTTTTTTTTATAAAGGGACAATCAACTGGACATATTGACCATTGTACTGAACACCTACATGTAAGTTCTAATTTAACAGGGCTGCTAGAGAAAGGATTTATATATGCTTATGTGATAGGTGTTTTATTAATTGATAATCAGAAGGTTTTGCATAATACTGTTTATACTGTATGTACTATTAATAATAACTGTTCAAAATTTGCTAAAGAATCTATAACATACGTGTATAACTCTATAAAATCATTTAAAGCATGAGATATTGCTGCCATGTGTTTATGAATTAACGCAAAGGATCGTTAAAATCATTTTGAAAATACCTTCTTTCATTTAAGATATATTTTTAAGGTTCATATGTTGATTATCTTATAGAATAAATTGTTGATTTTTTAACAGAATAACTTAATACAAAATGTACGCTAATTCTATTGAGAATAGTCACAATTGCCTTTGTCTTTCAATTCTGTCCAGATTTGAAGAAATTTTTCTCGGTTTGTGCCCACTTTTACCCAATAAAACCCCGGCTGCATTTTTAATAGGCAGTGGATATTCGTCCGGCGGGCCGGACCGATAGCCCTAGTCTATTTGTCCGGCGAGGTCGCCGGATCAATAGTGGTTAGGCTATTTGTCCGGCGTGCACGATGAGTTTACATGTAATGGAATGTAGAGTCTTACGATTTTACTGTTATGTAATGACATGCGGAGTGAGCAGCCAAGCCTTAGTAAGTTAAAAGTAGGTGACTGTTATCATATACTATGCCCAATGTGAACTCAAGAAATTCGTGTGTCCAAACATTTGTAAAGCACAAACATTTACAGCATGTTTGAGCACCATGCACCGTTGGCACAATGGGAAAAACTCTGCTTATGGTATGGGCTTAGAGTATACAGATTCAGTGTCACATCTACCCAAATACAATCCACTCGCATGTAGCAGTATATGTCCATATTTTAAACCAGTTTTGTCCATAATGAGCTTGAGTCTGGAGAAATAACATTTTTTGTGCTGTGAGACCGGCTTGTGGACATGCATCATTTTGTCACGTTACGTCTAGACAGAGGCATTGCATTACCTATCTAATCAGGCATTGCATTACCTATTATAAAGACATTAAATAGTGTTAGAATTTTTAAATGATATCAATGTATCAACAACTATTGATATAGAGATTAGAAATATGCATTATGTAAGTATGTCCAATATAAAGTGGAGCAAAAAATTTCATATTTATAAACTTTGAATTAAAAATAAGCCTTCATCATTGCAGATAGACAACATAGATCAGGCCAAAATAAGCGCCGGTTTAAAATGTTCATGCTGTGAAGCAAAAAAAATTACAAAGAACAAACCTTGTATTTATAAAACTTTGAATAATGTACAACCCTGTTAATAAGCCTTCAATGTAAAAATTCATTGCAGATACACACATAGATCAGGCCAATGTCAAGCGCCGGTTTAGCCGATGTTCATGCTGTCGGGCACCTGCCGATATTAGAATACACGACAATAACAGACCTTTTATGTTGTTTACATTCTATGACAACCTAAATTATCACTGAACAAACATTGTACATCATAAATTCTATCCGTTTGCACCGATTTGAAAGTAAAAAAAATAATCATTCATCGACTACGTGAAAAAGAAGCATTTTCAGCACGCACCTGCAAGCACCTGCAGTATTCAAACACGGATGTAAACAAAGTACACATTTTCGCAGGAAAACTATTTTTTTATTTCCTAGAAAATGTGATATGAAAAGTCAATGAATGGCAACGTCAAGCATGTGTATAGACCTTTAAATTGATACCAAACTTGCCATGAGTGGAAGAAAGTATAGGCATGTACTGTCACGATGAAGGCTGTGTTACTGCAGTATTTTACAGTTGATGTTTGGTCAGCAAAATGTGTGTTTGGCCGGTTGTTAATCTTTTTCTTTTATAGGTGGCCGGTAAAGTACACAATTTTTTTTATATACATATCAAATATGAACGAGGTTCACCCTATAGGGTGTTTCAGGATTTTGGGTTCACTTTTGCTACTTTTGGGGTGATCATAACGAAGACCAAAGTTCTCAGACTAATATTTAATTGATTTCATGCCGTCTTGCATAAGTATTTGGAATGGATATTTAGATAAAGTTTGTGAGAATCTGTACATATAGAAAAGAAACACAGATTAAAGGAACAATGAGTAATATAGTAACCCCCCAAAGAAGCAGCTATTTCGTGAACATTTGGCGGCAATTGACGCCACGGTAAATTCACCCATTATCGACGTAGCAAAAATGACAATTCCAGCCGCGATAATAGGTGAAAAGTGGAACCATCCCCGTGGATCTACTCTGTAAAGACAGTATCTCAGTAGGCAGTCACAAGTCACGATGTTTGTTTACAGCTCAAGACACCTCAGGGGTGGGTGTAGCCTCGGACACACAGGCTTTTTATGATATCTTGGTTGGTGGCAACCACACAAGATTCTGGATGATCGAGACTAGGGTGGGTGGGGTGGGGGGCAATTTATATTAATATTTATTATTTATATTAAATCAACACTGATTTAAAAACACAATTCTAATTTCTTTTATGCACAATAATTATGTCCGCCGATACAAGTTGCTCTGTATAGTTCTTAGAAAAGGACATGCAACGAGCGGTTTTTAAGTTGTATTGTTACATTGTCGCAGGTAATGTAACAAATACAGATCTGTTTGTCTTTACATAGGATTCTGTTTTACATACAACATGTGTGTATATCATTCTCAATTATGCAATTAACATGATTAAGTTGAATTGATTTCGTCATATGGAATATACATATTAAAGCACAAATAAAAGCCGGACATATAAACTCCTCCGGCGCGCCAGACAAATATCCTAACCCGCTATTGATCTGGTGGGGTCGCCGGATGAATAGACTACGGCTATCGGTCCGGCCCGCCGGACGAATAGCCACTGTGTTTTTAATAAACCGGGCAAAAATGCGAACCCATTTCTAAACCCAACTGTGTAATTTTTATCCTACAGTTCCCACATAACTTGTGTGGCATATTTCATTGCCTTTCAACTGGAAAAGTTGATAGAAAATCTAAATAATGCTGTTTTGTATATTAGAACCGGGCATCAGTTCCCTTGGGAAGGTCTAAGTTTCGTTTTTTTTTTTATTATCATAAACGACGTTTGCTTAGGGACGGTGCAATATTTAACAGGTGGGGGGGACCGGTGCATATCGAAAAAAACTTGTCTGAAAAAACGTCTTGTCCCCTGCTGATGTGATGAAAAAAACCTGATGTCCCATGACTTCTATTCATAAAAAAGTCTGGGAGGCCATGAATATTCACGTGATTAATTTGTACCGATTCGCTCACGTCGAGGTGGGATTTCAGCAGCTGAAAAATGTACATGTCCCATGCCCAACGAGAATGAAAAATCATCCGGTCCCCCTACTTTGCACCCTAAAAAAAGTACCTGTCCCCCTACCAAATGCATCGGTCCCCCTTCCTGGTAAATATTGCACCGTCCCTTAGTTGAAGTCTCTTAAACTGACGCGAAATCCCGCGCGATAGTTAGACTCATGCCATAGGGCTCACACCACTAAATACATTCTCAATGGTAAGATATATTATCAATGTATTAAGGGAGTTGTCATTATTTATAGGGTGGAGTGGGTAAAAAATTTCAGTGCTAGGGCTATATGGGGGGGTCACATTTGAATGCAAGGAATAGAGGGGGCGGGGTAAAATTTTAGTGCATTATATTTGAAACAAAAAATTCAATCAATATTGATTTTTTTTCGCTCTTCTCGGAGACATCACTGATATAAGATCCCACACTTTCATTCAACATTACTTGCAAAGGGGTGTCTTTGGCGGTCCCCCTATTATACATCTTACAAAATATTATGCTACATGGTTATATATTTTTGTTTGGTTTCTTTTTCATGTTCATTTCTTTGAATTCTGGTTTTCTTTGTGTTAACAGGAAACGATGACAACAATGACTTCAAAATTAGATGAATTGAAGAGCGACGTTTACAAAGCAGCAAAAGATGGCAATGTCAATGAATTGAGAAGGTTGATAGAAGGTGTGCAAAAAGGGGACGTCGCGGAAGTTGTCTCTTCAAAAACTGATGATGCCACACCACTTATAGCAGCTTGTAATAATGGCCATGCTGAGACAGCACGGTACCTAGTGGATGAATGTGCTGCAGACATTGAACAATTGGGATATTTTAATCATGGTCGTGATTACGACGTAACCCCACTTTGGTGTGCAGCTTACAAAAACCATTTGGGCATTGTAAAATTGCTAGTCACAAGAGGAGCGGACGTGAATAATGCCACAGGTAGAATGTCTACTCCATTGAACGAAGCCTGTAATTGGGCCAACGAGTCGATTATAGAGTATCTTCTTGACAATAAAGCTGACATCAATGGGACAGATGAGTTTGGGGGGACCTGTTTAATGCTGCAATGCATGGATGCCCGCTACTATATGGCCAAATATCTTATTGGCAGAGGGGCTGATATCAATAGGAAGGATCGTGACGGACATACTGCATTACACTATTGTGGTATCTACTATCACTTATTTTCTCCAGATCCTTCAGATAGCGATTCAGTTTCCAATAGTACAGGCTCCATGCTAAAGATAATGGAGCTTTTGGTTCAATGTGAAATTAAGATGGAAAAAGATGTTTATGGCTTCACTCCTTTGCTGCAAGCAGCTAACAATGCGGAAGAAGATATTGTGGAGCATTTAATTGCCATTGCTGAAAGTGAAAGAACAGAGAAGATAGAGGCATTCGAACTTCTTGGTGCAAGATACATGGAGAAAAACGACATGACAAGGGCATTTAAGTACTGGAGGGTGGCCATGGAAGAGAGATTTAGAGCCGGTTGTCCGATGGCACGAATTTTGCTATCATTTGCAGAACTCTTTTCATCTATGATGACAGAAGAACCTCATGATGTAGATTTTGATATTATCATGGGTATACTTGGAAAAACAGTTAGTGAATTAAGAATAAAAAGAGCCAAGAAGGCAGGTAAATTCGAATACGACCATATACTACGGACTACACTAAATATCATTGGCCTTTTGTGTAGGATTCAGGGAAGATTTTCAGAAAAACAAGTTTACACATTAAAAAAGACTACATACGAATTTGTTAAGCTGAATCTAAGAGATGATAGAGGTTATACCCCTCTCCACCTCACTTGTGAAGGGAGTGTTCATATTAAAGAGATTGTGCTTCCTTGTGAAGACGTTGCAAAGATTCTTATTGAATGTGGGGCATCGGTCAATGCAAGGGACAATGCTTATGGAAACACGCCACTGCATGTAGCAGCTGAGAGTAACGGGCTTTGGAAAGAAGATCTCATGGCGGCCCTACTTGAAAAAGGAGCACATTTTGATGCATGTAATTTTGTCAGGGAAACGCCCATGGACTTATTACGTGACACTAATTCTAACATGGCGTCCTCTTTTGCTCTGAAGTATCAAACGTTACGGTGCCTGGCAGCGAGGGTGATTGCTGCCAATGATATACCATATAAAGGTATTGTCGTCGACACATTGGAAGACATTGTGGACATGCATTAAACCTTACCTAATGTGAGAAGATCTTTATTAGGTGCAGTGGCTTGAAGTGATGTTGTTGTTTTTGGACTTGGAAATATGTCAGAACACCGACGAAGTCATTAGGCTTATAAATTCAATGTCAGTTAAGGAACTGTAAAGTGTAGATTATTATGATAACAATGTTGTTGTATTATAGAATATATCAGAGGAGCCGGCATTCTTCGCTGACTTACTATTGAAGGAATTTAGTTTTCTCTGATATATTGTTATAATTTCATTGTTGCTACTTGTTACAAGTTGTTAGATGTATAGTATCTTATGATTTTGGTACGTGTACGTATTACACTCGACGAGAGGCTAATGGTTTAATTTTAGGAAGTGGCTAGGAAGCCGACATCGGCTCCTTAGCTAACCCACTGATTTTTCGGCTCCCTAGCCTATCCTGAGTATTTAAGCTAGGCAGCCGACAGAAATATCTATAATAGTAGTATATTAGCTTACCACTTTATAAGACATATATGAAGATAACATTTTCCTGTTATCCTATATTGAATGTTTTGGTTACAATATAGTCAACCATTTTTTTCGTGTGTATACTTATCAATCAGTCTTTAAACTGGAAAATTCGAAACACGGTTGTGCATACACCATAAATATACCACTATTGAATGCTAAAGTTCTAGCTCTGATCATTTATTTCAAAATCTTTTGTGATACTATTAATACTTTTTATTTATGTGTTTTTCTGTATTCAATGTCTTAAAACCGGTTGAGCAAGGGCGATGTTTTTGTATACATGCAATAAACGGGCCTCTACTATATTCCAACGTGTTGTCTGATATTTTATACGTTTTATACATTTTTTTTATACATTTTATTCAAACACTAAAAGTCTTTACACGTAACAATCTCAATAAGGTGATTCAATTCAGACATTCTTATTGATGAACATGCACGCACTTGATTAATTAAGATATATACTATATTTACAATCAAGAAATTTATCCAGCAAAAAGATATTTGTGTTGCCATACAATAGTACTATGATAATCAATATCTGTTTCAAATCCAATAATCAATTTTACTATTAATATTGATTTTTTCTTGAAGGCTAAGTGCATTGAATATTATTGTTATAATTAAGTATGAGTTTACGTCTTTATATACACATTAGATACATATATAGATTTGTATTGTTGTTGGCGAGATAATAAAGATATTTGAGGACTAACGTGAGGCAACGGGTGGCTATTTTTCAATTGCAATGGGTGTACATCTTGAAAGTGTTAACAACAGTTAAAAGCAGTCCGGTTCACAACTAGCTTTATACATTGTTTAACTATACAAGCTATTTATATATTTCTTGCTATAATTAGATTCCATCTTCATACAAGAGCACTCTAATTCATATGAGCTTTTAGATTGTTCTAAAGAAGAACTAGTCCCTTTTGGTGAAATTTATTCCCCGATGTTACACACTGTTTCCAACTTTAACTGGTTTCTTCAGGCATATTTAAAATTGGATGAAATGTAAAATGACTGGATATGAATATGTGCTAGCACGATTGTTAATCCCCTAGCTTCACATAGATGGTGATAGGTCCAGATGCTCCAAAAGACGCCAGACAATGGCGCCTCGTGTGCATATTTTGAGGCCAAAACTTATTGTATCGTCTAAAATAGTGGTCACTGACCTTTAGATGGACCGGATGAAAATGTTGGCGAACAGGACCTTTAAGAAATAACACCCCATAACACGGGTACATCTTTAAGAACATCGCAAGCAAGGACACCTTTAAGAAGAAAACCCTTACGATGATCGAGTTAGCTCTCCAGACGACCCAGAAAAGCAAAATGATGGTCCAGATCATTAAATAAGCTTCTGACATCTTTTCGAGCATCTGGCACTACCATTGGGGTTAACACAGTCTATCTAATATTGCAAACGTCGCCTTCCGTATGGCGGTCGTGGTGGCGGACGCGGGGGGCGTTGTGATGCAGGGGCGCGTTGTGTGCCCGTGTTTGTGGAGTACGCGTAGATCTGGTGGAGAACCGTGTCGGCGTCGTGCAGGGGGCCTGGAGGGGGTGGAGCTGCAACAACAAAAAAAACAAACATGGGGCTGGAGCACTTAGAACTGTATTCGGCTATCATTGTTGTGCATTCACGTCTTAGTGTATTATATATCTTTAATTCATACAAGTAGGTAGGTTTTAGTTTTACTGTATAATGGTGTATAAAGAGAGTAAATAAAGTTATACTTATTACACCAATCTTTCAAAAGACATTCAATCTTATTGTGTTTTTAATCAAAATCTTCAACACTCAGGCCAGTGCCAGTGGACATAATTTAAATGTACAGCTGAAGAACTAGTGCAGTGAGACTTGTGGCTATTTATGATTATTAACTTTTGTGCATAAGGCCTTTTAAATTAGAAGCATTCGATCATCTGAAACACACATCACACGTGTTCGTATGGAGGCTAGGAGATTTACGAGATCAACTATACCTTGTGGTGCTTGTGACGGATACTGCTGCTGGTGGTGGGGTCGGCTGAACGTGGGGTACATCATACCTAGACACAGTTGCACACCGATCAATGAATGAATGAATCAATCAATCAATCAACCAACCAACCAAACAACCAGTCAACCAACCAACCAACCAACCGAATGAATGAATGAATGAATTAATGAATGAATGAATCAATCAATCAATTATGCATGAAAGCAAAGTAGCAAAACATAATCCAAGCAATTTAACAAATTGTTGATACGACAACCTCCCCAAAAGAGTTGTTGCATCAATGGAACAACCTATAAACATTACATTATAATGCAAATTAATGTATATTTTCTTGATGACTTGACTGCTTCATGATACCAGTGACCGTGTGAGTGCAAACATTGTGACCACGTAGGTCGTTGCCCGAGGGATGAATCTAGCCGCTGCATACACCATAAACTAAGTCATAAACACTGTGACCGTCACACAGTGAGGCACTTTGCACAATAATTGTCAAAAGGTTTCAGACTCACGTTAGGCTGTTAGGCTCATAATGAAAAACATTTCTGTGCCGCATCTAGCCAAAGTATAATAATCAACCGCAAGTGATTTGAAATGCTTTTCGATATTTCATTTATCTGCAAGTTGCAGCCTATGCCGCCTTATTGGAGTTCCTAACATGTACGTATGGTATGAAGCACTACGGGTGGGATACCATGGTGTATCTGGTATATACAACTCTCCCCCACAGACGACAAGATGGTCTCATTGTTGTTGTTTTTTACTACTTATTCTGTGTGTTTGGTGTTGTCTCCAAACACACAGAATAAGTAGTAAAAAACAACAACAATCTAGCACTATGGGTGTTATACCATGGTGTATGTGGTACATGTAGGTACCACTAGGGGTGCGGGGTATCGTGGTCTATATGAAATGTAGCACAGGGGATGCAGTACCGTGAGGCGGCCACCCGGGGCGGGGCACAGCGAGCGGGATGGTGAGCACGTCGTGGACCACCAGCTGTCCCCCCGGCAGGAAGAACAGGCCGCGCACTCCCGGGGGCGGGGTCACCACTAGCAGCAGCAGGGCGAGGAGCCGGGGCACGGCTGTAAGGGACGGGAGATTAAAACCCGCTTTACTCATAGGCGAATGCGTACGACGCATTCACACGAATAAATGCCTGAATATGCTATTTGTACCTTACCGTTGAGTTGCTAAGCAAACGTACTGCTACCTATATATACGAGCTGTCTTGCGCAACTAGACATAGGAGCAGAAACGGCAGATGGGAGCTTGAGTCTAAACGCTATGTATTCAAAATTAGCCTATACAACTTGTTATGTCTAGTATACCTTTGACGGCACAAACTACTATAATAGAGTACATAATTAGCATAGTGTTTGTGCGAATAACCAGTATTGCCACTCTTAAAAAAAACTCAACCGAAACTGTGCAGTGCTATATAAATTGTCTAATGGAATGACCCACGCAATAGTTACTGATTATGAGAATATACATTTTGAAATCTAGAACACTCACCTTTGATGAAGTAAGTACTGGCGACCATGTTATATGCACGTTATCCTCAATCCAATTCCTACGTCAACAGGGAAACCATGTACCATCTTCATAACATTATGCAATACAAACACAGCTCTTGGTGAAATTACCAGTTTGAAATTCCATCGCAGTCTAGTCAAGAATTTTGCCTGGGGCATGAAACATCACATCGTGTGCACTTATTGATTTACAGGTGGCGCCACTGTGCAGGTCCTTGTAGGCACGGCTGGTCAACGTGAGCAGGTGCCCGCTATGAAGTACAAGTTTGTTTCATATTTTTCACATTAAAGATAAAAACAAACAAACAATTAGAACAAAATCAAACATACAAAAAAGCAACAACAACGAAATCTATTACAACGCAAAAAATAATTAAGTAAAATAAAAAAATAAAATCTCTTGGTGGGCGACAAGGTACATTTTTATCCATAAGATGAATTGAGCTTGTATTGTTAGGGAACGATCATAAATAATGATACCGGGGGGGGGGGGCGGGAGGGTCGTCCATTTTTTGCAGCTCGAAAAAAAGTTAACCGACCCCCATCAACATTTTAAAATGTTGAGTAACCCCCACCCCATCCGCTAAAGAAAGAGTCCTCTATATAGTCATTGCATTGCTAAAAGAAAATATTTGAAAAACAAAATGTTGTAGAGTGATAAAAATGTTCAGCGACCCCCCCAAAGGAAAAGTTCGACGACCCCCTACCTTTTTGGTCGACCCCCCCTCCCGGTATCATTATTTGTGATCGTTGCCTTAGTGCACCGTTTATTTTGATTTTTTTTTAAATTATTGTAATTCTTCTATGATATTTGTTAAATTTATTATATAGACTGGTTATATTTGTCTGGTAGTTGACACAACTTTCACGTGCACTAAGCGTAGCTAAGTGTCGGCTGCACGTAATAAAGGACTTTAGCGAATTAAGAATCCAACATTGAGATAGTGGGTGGCAGTCCCAACGAAGCTAAAAAGATGCCACTCATGCGTGTGTACTCAATGGTATCTCAACGGTATCCCTCACCAGCCTACTCTATGAAAGGACACTACGTCTGATCTTCTTACTATCAATGTACGCGCAATGCCCCCTCTCACCATCAATACAAAAAGAGTCGCTCTGTGCATGGGTTTACGTGTATGCACAAGAGGATGTCATAAGTCCTGTTTAGAAGGGTACGTGCATGCGTGCGTGCGTGCGTGGTGCATATGGTGTGGGGATATGTCACATCAAGTCTCCTTTATTTTCCGTCCCTTTTGATACAGACGTCTTTTTTTGTTTCTCCAAATCTAATGCATTGACTGTAAATCCCACATTCCCCTTTCTCTCCATGTTCATGATGTCGTTCTCATATCACATTTTCCAGCCTTTAACCACATCTGACTTCTGCGACCCCCGCCCCCAAACCACTAATTACCAAAGCATGCCGGGAATGTGAGGCCAGTATCACTGTTATCACGAGGTGTGTTCTTAAGAACGATAGTCCCTATGTGGATTTGATAATCCTGATCCAGTTTCTCTTCTACTTTGTTATTGCTATCAGATGTTCACTGTACAGTAGCTACCGATGATACTTTTTTCAAAGACATGTGGTTAACAAGTTAGTAGATGGATTATGATATACGAATGCTCTCAATACTTCAGTAATTAACGGATATGTAACGGAAAAGGCAACCATTTCAATGACATGTGGTAACCGTCCTATCAATGGCAATGGCATGTAATTTATTGGAATTATAATGAAAACTAGCACGTGTGATAGGATAGCATACATAACAATAAAAATAGTAATAAGTTTGTGTGGTAATTTGCGACACCAGCAGGAAAGCTGACATTGAGGATTTACATGCGTGGTGAGTAATTCCGGGGTGAGTTTCCTATTCAGTTACAGCTGTTCAAATATGTGGCTGTCACTTTCACACTCACATTCAAACTTCACGAGTTGGACACTATACGTTTCCGGCGGTCTTAAACACGATGTACGTGAGATGAAATCCTCTGCTAGCTGATTTGGTCCGGGAAGTGGGCGAGGGTCATGGCAACCTTAAAACCAAGTGGCAGGTTTAAGGTGCTGGCTTAACGCTGCAAGTCACAACTTTATGGGACTAAAGCCCAAGGCACAACAGCAAGTGCGGGCAATATGACAGTGCGGTTTTCTACGTGACTGCCTGATTACGGCATGTAATGACGTACGGCCTGACGTATTGACCCCGGACTGGTTCTGTACTGTCTACCTACAGTCAGACAACTGTTCATTTCACTGTAGAGATAGTTTCGCATGTCAAACTCACTGGCATATCTAGTTTTTTTTTGAAGGGGCGGGGAGGGGGCGCACCTAAGGGCTTTTATGCGTTTCATACTCGCGATCGATGGCGGACGTGCCAAAAACCCTACAACAATTAAGTATTTTGGTTGATCTGGCTATAAAAACTTTCTCAACTGTCTGTGTACTGTCTAAATAGCGTACTTTCGAAGCACTGGACACGCACTGTCTCCTTGAGTTTTTGGCAGTAAAGAGGTAGTACTGACGCAGTACTGCTGGCTGTGCCATAGACGTAATGAGCTATATGTATTTGAGCATCTTCTCTCCTGAAATAATTCCCAAAATAAAAGTGAATCACATTTTCTTTGTAACGTCTCCAGGAACTGGCACATCGTGAGTAGTTTTTCACATTGTAAATGTCACGTGTATGTGACGGCGATATGTAAATCATGGGGTTACCATAGATGTAGGCCACTTCTTGTAACAAGCCATACACCCCTAAAATTGGGAGTGTTGCTTATCTACACCATGTGAATAAAACATCCTTGTCATTGAGGTGATAATCTTTTGGTTATGAGTCATTCACCGGCTCATCCTATAACATATGAGCAATCATCTTTTAAAGTTATAACATATAGCTCGGCGATATATAAGATGTAGGGCCTTGTGCACAGTGGAGGATACATGTAGCCTATTTATTTCTACATATACGCTGTATTTAGCAAGTAATTAAGCTGGCAAACAAACAGTGTAATCAATGATGCCATCTAGACCTTTGTTTACTTCTTCTTTTAGACGTCTATAGTGTAAAATGCAGCAACTCTCTATTTAGAGTTTATTGCACAACGCAGAAGTTAGTACAGGTAGCTAAAATATGTAGACCAGCGTGACAAAGATACCTAATAATTGTCAGATGGTCAAAGATGTTTGTGTGAAGTCACAACGCACACGTCACCATGGCAACTGTCCCGATAACACAGCCTGCATACCGAGTCTCTCCTGTGTACAAGCGTTAGGGGCCATCAGCATTAAATGGAAAGGTTTCTTGAGCACTAACAAAACTTCACATTTCATGCCAGCGTAAAATGTATAAAATTTCACTCAGAAATGAAATGAAATGAAATATACCTCGTTGAAAACGAGATAATTGAAATGGAAATTGCATTCACCAGCATCGGTTTACAGTGGGCATTATGTCGCGGTAACCCGAGAATCACATTTTCTTTGTAAAGTCTCCAGGAACTGGCACATCGTGTGAATCCTTCACATAGCCCGTCTTACGGAAAATGTATGAGGTAATAGAACGTAATCTCTACACGTGTCTGTGTTATACATTGCACGAGATTAACACAGTTGTGAATTCATCAGCCTGATTCTCTCAATGCCCACAATAAAATCTCTGATATAAGGCCGCCTCATACCATACGGGTTCACACAAGTCACGCTGGGTAATAACGAGACGTCGTGTAAGACGCTCAGGCCCTGTGAAGAAGCTTCTGCCGAGCAATGCCGTGATTCTGCTGATACAATTTTCATACACAATGAGGACATAAGGGCAGCAGCTCATTACCTTTGTGCCGTGTGTGCCGTGCGTAAGTCTAAATTTAGTTTAATAAGAAAATGCAGTGGGTGGTTTATTTCTTCTTCTTGGCATCGACCTCAAGCCGTTACATCCTATAGCTATGAATATACTATGGGGAATTTGCGACAGGGGAATGATTATGAGATGACATTCTTCATGGTAGTCCTGCTCGAGCTACACTTCCTCACGCAATTCAGCAAACATTGATACGCCCGTGAGTTTCTTGAAGTTTAAAATAGATCTGATAGATGATATTACAAATGAAAATCGCGCCATCCGGTACAATGTCACAAAATGATGAATTGTTGAAAAGGTCGCGATCTAACCGTAACATGACTATTATGAACACTTGCCTTGTACTATCTATAACCGTTACACAAAAACTGCCATTCATCATCTTCGTCTTAGAGTAACAATGAACGCCAACACCATCAGATACGATCGGCAATACAGCCTTATCACACGTTTAACATATGAATGGATTATCTGTTGTGTTTACATCATTACAGTCCCAAAGTGGCTCTGTCGAGTACATAATTGTGATAAACTATCAGCTGGTGCTAAAAATAGACTGGTTAATGATGGGCAGCCGGGCTGTAGTTCTCTGGCGATGTCAATGTCATCAGGACGGTCAATGAACATCAGGACAGTCATTGAACATCAGGACGGTCCGCAAACAAGGCGGGGAGTCCTAGCACGTGAGGGGGCATGGTGTTCACACGTTGCACGTCCAGATATGACCCTTGGCCTTAATAGGTCAATATGTACTCAATATTTCAATATGAGAATGAACGCAGGTGCCATAGTAATGATGGACATTTTATTTTTGGCAGTGGCCTTGCTTGTGAGGACAATGATGTCAAAGACTTTAATTTCACTCTGAATTGACAATTCTTTTTTTCCCACTCTAGCTTCAAGGCTAGACACAAGCAGAATAATGTTCATCGTGAGAGGCAAATAGCAATGACATGTGGACTCTAAGCTTAATAACATGCACGCTTATTGCAACTTGAAAGAAGGACAGTGCACACATTCCTTCCTAATGTCCAGGCCAGCATAAATAATGCACACGCCATCTTTATCTACTGAGGTGAGTCCGCCACAGTCGCATTATGCTACGCATATATGATGTTACTTTTGAAATAAAATATTATCATTTAAACTGTACATTCGTGTGTGTAAAGTATCCAAGGATTTTTACCATGCAGCAAAGCCCAGCGCCGGTGATAAGTTTGCACCCACATCCACCTTAAATTCTTAATGGGAAAGTCGTACCCGCACTCACGCCCACACATTTAAATTATTGAAGACTGCAGTGAAGCCCCCAACCCCCCATATTTCACAAAGATGGGGGTCATATTCACACCTGCACCCACAGATTCCGAAGGACAATCCGAAGAAAACCCCACAAACGCCCGCACAAAAGCCCGCACCCCCCGCCCCAATAATTTACAGTTAATTCGTCACAGTTTATTAATATATGCAAATCAATCCTCTACAGTTTTCTACATCTTGATAGCCAAGTTCATGAATAAAAATATCATTGATGTTTGATGATGCGGTATATCCCAAAACAGGATGTTCTATCTGCAAGTACATGTAATCGCCCTTCAACAATGAAGTTTTTCTCATTTGGTGCTGACGTTTCCACAATACACTTCTTTTAGCAATTCTTGCAAGTGCAGGAAGTTCAATGCAATAATTGAGAAACATGAGAAATACCCTGGCTCGCAGTACGTGTACCCGGGGGATGTGTGTGTGTGTGTGTGTGTGTGTTGGAATGGGGGTAATGAACGGTATCACATCTTCAGCCGAGTATGCCACATTAAATCCATCTGTTGTGGAGGACTATTTTGACAGAAATTGTAAAATGCGTACATAGTTTTCTAATAAGAACACGATGATACATTGTGATTTTACTTAGCATTCGATTTAAATTACAACACATGGCGACTTTCTATACTAGACAATTCCCGGTGGGTCAGAATGTGTCTCCCCCACTTTCATGTTTTTCCCCATCTCCATGAACCTTCGAATTCGTGTGTATGAAACCCATTAAAATTATATGGGCGGTTCCCCTGGTCTGAAAACTTCGATTTACCCGTGCCTTCTTTTCTAAAAAAAACCCGTTTATTTAAATACCCCCGTCTACTGTGCTATAATTGGTAAAGAATGGGACCAGTCAATATAGTAAATTATAGACGCCCTACTGTAGTGTAAGTGGTTTGACCTATAATCCGATGCTGATTGCCGCCTAATCCATCTTACGGGCGGCAGTATCTCGGCTGCTACAGTTGTGTTCGCACGTTTTAATAATTGTGTCAAATTTTAGTCTCTCAGTTACATATAAATGTACAGTTGTTCATAAAAATTGTGTTGATGTTCATGCAACACAAGGGAAGCCAAGAAAAACGTCACTCTGACACCAACGCACATGTACATGTAGACTATACATGATATCGACTGACGCTCACTCAAACCAGACGGCACACAGATGATCAGTAAGTCTAAACAATGTCTCTTATTTTATACTCACCGTCATTGTTGTTTGCATATTACGTAATGCTGACAAAGTGGATAATGTCTATTCCCCTTGGGATACTAACTCAGCCCACCAGGTAGTACGCTTCATGCCACCAACATCCTTTGTCGATGATTTTACATTGTTCAACCATTTAAGTGTTTCCTTAAAGAACTCCGTGGTTTTAACGTGCAAAGTGAAAAAGCTGCATCCTTGTTGGCTATATTATTGTCACTTTAATTGAATGTTCTCAACCTTATTCGAAGCAAATTAATAGCACTATGTTAACAACTCCTCGAGAGATGCTGTGTTCTTGAAATGCAATGTTTTAAGTGTAACAGAACCGCATTGCTTTTATACGTAGCTAAATTTCCTATAAGATGTGATTCTTTCTGCTACAAAATTTTAATCAAAATCTAATGCTTAAAGATCACAGTAATTTTGCTACGTCAATTAGATGTTTATATTAGAAGAAAACCCCCAACCAAATGTAACGAGTATAAATTGATGTATACATTACAAAAAGTCCTAACTTTGATGATAAGGTCATGGGTTTACTGTAATAGAATTTACCATTTCTGATTTATCACCACGTGTGTATGCCGCTGACTTATGTGACCGACTTAATTATAAACCGTGCAGCTATTTGATTACTTCAGAGATATTTCCTAATGCGTTTTTCTAATGTAATTACAAAAAGATTTGTATTAAACGTTAATAGATTCGGTAACACTTTAATTTAGAACATGTTCAGTGACATCTATCAGCGAATCAGCGCTAAATTTGCACTTTGACTGCTCATAAACTGAAATTTTCAAACTAATGCTGCATACTCTCACGAAGATAACCAGTAAAAGGACCTTGTTTTCATTGTGATCCTAGTGCCCCAAAACCAGAAAATAAAACATGGGTTCAAATGTCTGCTGTGTTTGATTATGCCAGTTGAACAAATGCATCCATAAACGGCTGCTATATGACATCTGTTAACTACGTGTAAATAGGTACAGGTCAGCCGAGTGAATGCTAATGTGTTCTATACATGTATGCATTACTAGATAGGGTAATATAGCAACATGTGATTGGTGATTTGTCCTAATTCTTGATTGTGAATTGTGAACTGCCTGTATTTAAGTGTGTGATCTGTGATGCAACTTATTTGATTACAATTCCTTGCGACAAGTGAAAGACAGTGAAATGTATTGTTGACTGGTGATTTAGGGAAACACATGCTAGTGAATGGATTTTCATCAAGGGTATATCACCCCCCCCCCTTCCCCGCTTCATACTGGGGTTGATGTACTGTGCTATATAAGCAGCTTCAGAAAGTGCGAGAGCAAAAGCTCATGAAGTATGCCAACAACTCTTACCGTGATAAGTTTTGGACAGGATAGCATCGTAGGTTGAATAGAAACAGATATGCATGTAATGGAGCTTTTATCCACACATTGTGCCTACTGATTCCCGCAAACATTAAGACGGAATGTCCTGATTTCGCTCTGGCATGTATTCGCTTTTTTTGTTGTTGCTTTACTTATGCTGCCATGCTGCCATCGGTCGTAGCATTTTGTGACTAAAATCGCAATCGCTCCTATAATAAATAGGGCTACACACTGTTATTTAATCAGTGCAACATCGTGAGGTGGTCAGAGAATCAGTACAAAGTCATGAGAGCACAACGACCCCTCAAAATCTACGGTTGCATGGTGTTTGCCAGCAAAAGAGCAGATACGGCGATCTGTCAAATACCTCCACCATTGAGGAATCGGAATATTACAATGACAACAAACTATATATTTCAATCGGTACATTTTGCACGACAAGTCAGACATAGGTGATTACATGTATTCTAAAGAAGACAAATATTTGAAATGATTTAATTTATAAGAAAAGAGACAAAGGCACACATGTGCATGGTCCAAGTAATCAGGTGGTCTTTCTAGAAAAGTTCAATCGTAATCATAGCAATATTGAAAAGTACGAGAAATGCTTATTCTGTAAAGCATAACGAATACAAAGCAGGCAGCAAATGGTGTCAGAGCCGTGCTATAGTAGCGTAAATTCTGTAACCCAACCCCCACAATTTCACATAGACGATGGTAGCTCCAAATGGTCCACAAGACGCCAGAAATGAGAAAAAAAAAGAAATATATTTCCAACTTTTTATGGTGCTCCGGGTGTATATTTTGTGACCAAAACATGAGATCGTCTGAAATGGCGTTCTGTGACCTTTCAGGTGGACTGGATGAACGTCTTCTTGAGTATCTAGAATTACCATCATCTATGTGAAATTGGGGGGGGGTTAAAGCTCCGGCTGTTTCCGTCATTTGCACATTAGTTTTACTGCGGTCCTTTTTTCTCTCTAAAAGGCAGATCTCACATTCTTGAGAGAGGCACGTTGAGTTTTAATAAAACGGCAACCGCGCTTTGCCTCCCAATAAGTAAGGGCATTAATCTTGCTGTGGTGCATTCGGAAATGTGGATATCATTGTTTCTAATGGATTGTTTGGTATAATATTGTACTATAATATGATATAGTTTTTTACAATATGCATATATAAGCGCTTGCTTAATGAACAACCTGTCAAATAACGTTGCATAATTGATGAATAATTGACTTCTTTAGTTGCATACATTATGTTAATGAGCGATACACTACGAGAGCGTTTCTTCAATAGTCTTGATCAACCAGTGCA
The DNA here is from genome assembly GCA_019095985.1 of Streblospio benedicti. Classification (NCBI taxonomy): domain Eukaryota; kingdom Metazoa; phylum Annelida; class Polychaeta; order Spionida; family Spionidae; genus Streblospio; species Streblospio benedicti. The sequence goes on from CM032659.1 coordinate 17,310,747, forward strand.
CTGGTGGTTATCCACGTGCTCGTAGCCTCGTGAGAAATATAGAGCCTGACTGGGCGAGACACAGGCTTAAAATCCCGGACCAAAACGCTTGAAAACGAAAGTTTAGAATATGTTGGTTCAAACGCTTCGAGACTCGCGTGTTTTTATTTGTTATCAACTAACAAGTTGATCGATGTACATTGCTGTGATGTTGATGCGGTTAGGGTAAGACACCTCCTCTGACTACAATAGCATAGACGTATCATCTGAAAGATGATAGGACCACGTTTGGTATGCCCCGCCAGTGACCGTGTATCCCCGCATACATAAAGCTCAAAATACATATGATCTGTACCATGTCACACCTCTAGTAGGTCTCGACCAATCAAATTTAGTTCACAATACAGCATCAGTACCTATGTACGTTAATATACACAAGACGTTGTTTCCTCTCCGTGGTAATAGCCAAAAACAAACAAACATACATACAACAAACGAAAAAAACAAACAGAATGGCATGCACGATAAAAAATAATAAAGAACACCCACACCCACACCAATGCAGAACCTCGAACCTCCTATATGTTATGTGTTTAATGTTCCATGTTCCACACAAAGGTCTGGTATCTGAAAACAAAAGGTTATAGTTGAAAGAGAAAACATCTTTCTTTTCTTGTGTAATCTATACCACGTCACTACAGTTAGAATCGTGACACCAATTAATGGCAAATGTTCTTTTCAAGTTGAGACGGTTTGGCAATGACAGAGGAAATTTGAGATACGAGGACCAGTGTTTCCCGAGTGTGGACCTCTGTCTGCTGGAGTCGTCACAGTCTCAGTGCATAATGATACGACGCAACGTTACTTAAAAATACCGTGACCTAAATGTCAGCTGAAAGTCTTGCGATACGAGAAATTATGCAACTCGAGATTTGTTGAAATGGGCCACAATACAATAATTCATAGTTGCAGGCCTTTTTAAAAACATTTCACTTGATTAAACTTGCAAACAAACATGTTCGATTCAGCTACTAGTCTTTGTGGTGGGAATGAAATGCAATTATTCCATTTGATTGTGCAACAGTTGGGTCAGAAAAATAGACTCACATAGAAAAGAATATAGCCGACAATGGAACATGTAACTAGGAAATGTGTTTGGTCATTTTCGATCGTTTATGGATGCTTCACAAATAATACTATATAGATCTACGGATGTAATTATTATCAACCCTCATACAATTTTGCTGACTACTGCATGCATTTTCCTATAAAAATGGAGTAAAAAAAGCCCTCCACCCCCATTTTCACTCATTTTGACAAATCTAGAGTTGTGCAACTTCTCGTACCTCGTCGCAGGGACCTTTAATTATTTTTCCAAGTGACCGTGAGGAAGTTGGACGTTCAGACATATTACCTGTCTGCATTCTCGCATATAATGTGTGCACTTCACAGCTACATGTCACACGCTATCACAAATTGTGCTTTCCCTCTTCAAACTCAATCTGTTACCAAATCTGACAGTTTTTTTCACTTTCAGGTAGTCGCTGAGAGCACGTGAGTGTTTTACATCAACCGGCTGTGTCCAATATGGTGCAAGCATTGGAAAGGGAACCTACTGGTGAACCACATGTCACGGCCTTTAAAATGTTGCTCAAGTAACCAGATTTTGGATATCATTTTGGTAGTGCCAGGGTCTGACATTGCCGACGATTTGACCAGTGGTGTTTTGCCAGTCGTTGCTTACAGTTAACGGGCACTCTGGCGGTGGACTTGTGGGTTCGTTTGTCTTCCCTGTTCCATCAGGGGAAAATGTTATTGGATGTCAGCCAGTGACCTACAATCCAAACTGAGACTAATAGCCTCATTGGAGAACATATATGGATAGGAGCTCATGCGTGGTAAATGGCAGCTACATTTCATGGGAATGAGGAGGGATACATTATTCTATTTGGTTGAATGTAGATCTGTATAGACAACATGCATAGCATACAAAGGCATACAGAGAATATTGAAATTAAAACAAATTGAATGATCTAAACTTAGACAATTGCTGCCAAAGCCGTACAAATTATAGTCATTTGCCCGATGCAGCCGTGTAACACAACCGTGTGCAATTACAGATGTTCAGCAATGCTTGATTTAACATTAATTGTAAAGAGGTGAAAGCAAACTGCTTGGCTGCTAGAATGGTTAAGCAGCCCATCAATCAAGTTCAGACGACATTTCCCAAATGGAAGGTGCACATAAATAGTGACTGAAAGAGTTTGAACTATAGTAGGCGATTGATTGACATAGTCGATACTCGAGAACCGTGCTCAGACTAGCCGATAACATACCAGTCAGACCTGGGAACTGAGAGGAGTTTTCTGAAGGCAATTTTCCATTGAAGCTCCTATTGCTGGTGTAAAGGTAGGAGTAACCTATATAAGAATTCACCCCGTGGATACAGTTCTGCACAGTGTCCTCTGAGCCAACATCAAGTGGGGAAACACGGCCAGACACGCGTGGTTGGGAGGACTGAAAACCAGACAGGTAGGAATGACGTTAGTTACTTCGACTACACAAATGATTACAAGTGTTCCTAGTCGGAAATGCACAAAGAAAAAATATATACCACAAGAGAGGCTAATTATTAGAGCGTATTTTAGAAGTTTTGCAGATGCTTTGTTTAACCCATCGATGTGAACGAAACCAAATAGCAGACGAGCGCGTTACTTGGTCTCCAATACAATAAGGTTGGGAAGTACCGCGCTAATTCAGTCACGTGACAGGCTTTCACCTGATTAGTAGACCCGAGGTCGTTATGACCATATATCTTTTTTGCAAGAAAAACAACGAAAAAGCTCAAATATCTCATGGGATTAACCGTTTATGCCGGAAGTTCTATGAAGTGTTCAAACGGGGCAGTTATGAGGGCACAGTGTGTGTGTTTTTGTGTTAATAAAAAGAGCTTCTGGTTCATGATTCACATATAAGCCAACCACAGTTATAGGGGCTGGTCTCCTCTGATGAGGCAAGCTGATATTAGATATACGAGGGTTCAGATTGGGGCAGGGAGGGGATGTTCTGTTACCACTGCACACGTAAATCTCAGGCGATTTCCCTCTTTTCAGTTAATTATTACACTTTTCCCCACTGAGCACTTCATCGATGTTTGCAAATTTCCCACTTTTCACTTATTTTTAAAGCAAATTTCCCATTTCGTACTTATTTCATAGCAATCATCACTAAAAGGGCATTGACGCCCTAAGCTATTGATTTTCTCATTAACGTTATTTAAGTGTAAACTCTGGCGCGTTCAAATGCACATTACAACCCACGTTCACACCTTGGACAACGTGCAGTAATCAACTATGTCATACCATATGGCACCTTTATTATTGCACACATTCACATATACAGCTATATCTAAATTCAAATCTGGCTAATGTTATATCGTCAATGAGTCAGACATATACTAACAAAATGGCCTAAACTAAGAGAACATAATTATTCGGGTTTCATGAGAGTGTTCTGATCCTATTGTCGGCTGTGTCGAATCGGACGGAGTCGTTTGTCTCCAGACACGACTGGCAGTCGCCCAGACCAGTCCAGTGCAGTTAACTAGATGTTAGTCTGCTATAGATGCGGACTTTATGAATGTATTATGTACATATGCCGTGGCCTCACTCTGCTTCTGAGAGTGAGAGTAGAGCTATGTTGTGACAGTTACTGACTTCTGTTGCTTCTATTTTAAGAACTCGACTGGCGGAAGAAGCCATGATGCACCGCAGCCTTGGTGCCTCCGTCATTCTGGTGCTGGGTCTCGGACTGGTAGCGGGGGTAAGTTCTTACTTCAAGTTTTCTGAGGGGTAGCACCAGGGTAAGTTCCTACTTCGAGTGTTCTGGGGGCGTGCCGATGTCCGGTAGTTCGTTTCGGCGAAACCAAGCGAAACCAAGCGAAACCGCCGAAACCAAGCGAAACCACGGTCGTTTTAGCGAAACCTAGTGTCGTTTTACCGAAACCAAGCATTGTTTTGCCGAAACCACGTGTCGTTTTACCGATACCAATGTCGTAATAGAGAAACTGGATGTCGTATCAGCGATACCGACTGTTAAATTAGCTCAATTAGGGACATCAGCGCCGGTCTTGAATAACCGCCGTGTGTAGTGGTGAGGTATTTCTTATAAGCTATCATACATAGTCCTATTAGCCTGCATTGCCAGCCTTTGATCTTCTCATGAGTTTACTTAATATAGAAACGTCACAACAGGAAGCCACGGCCCCTCAAGTGACATGAAAGTACTACCGCTCCTCGCTAAGCAGCCTATAATTACAGGGACAATTACAGTAATGTTTCATATCGCTCTTAGCCTTATTTAAGCAAGATAGTGTTTTACTAGCTATGTATCAACTGAAAATGAAGTGGACAATTAAAGAGATGTTAAATTAACAATAATAATATGACATCATGAAAATGAAAAGGGGAGAGCTACAGAAATATCGTACTCAAAATTCATGACTGCAATTGATTATTGAATATAATAAACATTGATTTTCGTTTTGGTGCACTAGTAATAAATCGTAGGCTGTAGTTTAGCCCAGTTTGAGGTTTAAAAATAACTTTTTTACATTTTGAAAGCAAATGCACATGGTCATTCATTATATTGGAAACAAATGCAGTGAGGTTCGCTAAAACAATGGGCAGTTTCGCTATAATGGTGACGGTTTCGCTTGGTTTCGCTGCTTGGTTTTGCTAAAAAGTTGGTTGGCTTCGCCAAAACGTTAGTAGGGTTTCGATAAAACGACCTACAGTTTCTCCAAAACGACAGTGGGTTTCGCTAAAACGTTGAGAGGGTTTCACCCAGGCCAAAGTGAGGTTCGCTAAAACGATGGGCAGTTTCGCTGTAATGGTGAGGGTTTCGCTTGGTTTTGCTTGGTTTCGGTAGGTTTCGCTAGGTTTCCCCGAAACGCCGTACCCTGCCGATGTCTGTCACCAGGCATTTCTGCCGTGATAGATCATGTATGTATGTTCGCACTGCGAGCTTCAAATGACCACAAGATACCTTCTCTAGCACCGAACAGTATAAAATAAAACAGTTCATTGTAATACTATGGGTCCATTGGGCGGGGCCTGTAGGAGATATGTAATTTCCGTGTGGCGTCTTGCGCTATGGATGCTATGACCATGACCGATAACAACAGACCCTCAACTAGAAACTTGCTCCAACGTGTAGCGCCAGGCTGCGTTACGTCGTTGCATGTACACAGTGCTAAATACACATTACGACCGTGGTGCATATTTCACTGACACGTCAAATTTCACTCGTTCACAAGTCAATCACATCTGTTTAACGGCCATTTCGCATAAGTTGCTTTAATTGAACACGTTTTTAATCATGTGATCAGTGTAATTGCATCCCTTTCCTGATATTTAGTGATTTGAAAGCTAATTTAATTTACCAAGAGTAAACCTCGTAATTAACAAGCAGACAATCAATCGATTGAATGCAATTGTGATGTTTAGATGCAAGAGCATCAATATAAAACATGATAAAATCATTATTGTATATTGCATTTTTGTGAATGCTGAAATATTTTAGCAATATATAGCTACACATGTGGTTTCCAGTAAGACCTGTCTTCAGCTATGTCTATCGTTGATAGAAATATGCTTGCTAAAAAGATGCGTGTGTGTGTGTGTGAGAGAGAAGTTCGATAATATAAAACTGTACAGGTGAATCCTACATAGGTTGCACTGCAGATTTAGTTTTTCTCAACATGGGGAAGTGGGCCCACGCAGAAAAGTTCATGTATTTTGTTGTGTGAAAAAGTACCCCTGCATCACCTCGATTAGCCGATGGGTTCTATGCATACGCACAACTCATTAAAACCGGCACAGTCGCTCCACATCAGCATCTATGGACGGAGCTTGCGGTCCGTAATTCAGGGACACTGGGTTGGAACAACTACACTGTACGTAAAGCCAGAGACTCATAATATATGTTGTAGTCATATACAGGTGCCCCTTTTCGCAGAAATATTTCATTTTCATGTTTGTTTTCCCACATTGTGTATGGATCGCTCATAAATAGAACCTGAGATTCATTAAGTGCGCCACCGCCCCCAAGTTTTACCAAAAAACTCCGGATCTGCTAATGCATATGGGGGTATCAAATAGCGTGTATGTATAATAGCAGGATCTCAACTATCTATAGCTTTACGGCAGATGTGTGGGTAGATAGATGATCACCCATGGGGAGAGGTGGGTCTGACGCTAATGATGCATGTCGTAACGGCAAATAAGGCTTGGTGGGGATAATGAAATCTATTTTTCTTTAGCAGACAATTGAATATTTGCGGCAACAAACTATCTATAGAATGCGCCGCCTTATATATTAGGCTTGGTAATTATAAGGTTACGCACATTTTGCATTATTGTAAATAGAATTTCAGACAAATGTAGGCACTCTGTTCTTGTTGCACACATTGGGTGCACTGAATACCCAGGTAAATGTTGCTCTCACGATTTATCATGTCAAAAGTAAGAACCAACCACCATTTGAAACATTTTTTCTCAAGGTTTTCCCGGTCAAACTATTGCCATATTACCTATACTTATTCAACATTTTAAAGTCCGGCTCAAAATAATGTCAGTTGCCAGGCAATGGTTAAACCGTGCCGTGATTCCGAGGAAATCATTGACAATCAGGTGTCGATGTTTAGAAGTAGGTAAACACTGACCCAAAAAGTGAGGTTTGTTTACATGTTGGCAATTCTATGCGAATAGACCTCGTTTTGGAATCAACATGGCAGATGTGTGAATAGGGTTCATGAAGAAGATTGACGAGAAGGTGAGAAAGGACAAAGTTTGTTTTAATCCCCAATGTGGACTAAGTGACAATGGTGGATACTGGAGTGGGACTATGCTCCCTTGACCTGCTCGCTCTGTCATGTATGGCTGACATTTTATATGACCTTGAGCATGTTGGATCTTAATAGATCCCCAATATCCATATACGTAAGAGTGCATACATTTGAAGTTGAGCGCACAACATAGTCTACTGCCTTGTATACAACCCTTCATAACATAATTTCATCGTCTTCTGTGGGTCATCTATGCGAGATGCAAAGCCCACACAAGCAGTCACAAGCAGACACAACCAGTCACAACCAGAGTGATTTATAAATCCGTTTAGTCTGATACAGCATGAATAGGTGCAATCCATCATCTTCAATGCTAAAAACGATCACAATAATCGTCACCCGGCACTGTATTTACGGCCATAACATATAAATTGGTGGACCGAAGTTTGCATTTAATTGCACACAGCTTCACTGATGAGTGATGCTAGCGACAATCATGTATTCCAATGATGTGCGTATAGTAGGCCTACCGCGACACACACAACCCACATACAATCACACAGTCCCACGGTTATGAATCACTGGCGTGTAGTTGTGATTTGAATTAAAATGAATTAATTTCACTGAAATCACAATGAGAGTGTTCATCATTTATTAATATTGAATGGGACGTTTTAGCTTGTACATACATGTAAATACTGCCAATGAAGCTATGTACACAACTTGTAGGGGAAATGTTTACAAACTACAAAACAAGGAGAATTGTAGGACGCTACCTCCGATGTACAACATATCAATATTTCACAGCAGGGGGGAACAGGATATGACCTACTGGCATTAGCAAATCCAAGTTTCCGGAAAAGGGGCCAACGACTGAAATTCAAAGTAGGTTTTGTATGTGCGAAAACAAAATAAAAACCTGTGGAAGTGAATATTGGGGGTGGGGGTGCGGTGAAAAAGGGAGGCGCCTGTCCGTGCGCATCTGGATCCGTTCGTGTATATAAACTAGTACTCACCTACATGGTGTCTGAAGATGTGTGCGATGGCTCTTGTGGCATCCCAGCCTTTTAAGTTAATGTGTAGACGGTCTCGTTTTTGGAGAACGCGATTTTCAGCACGACTGCACATGGCGGGATAAGGAGGATCGCTCTTTTAGAAGAGAGACTGCCAACTATCGCTCTTGCAAGTGAGAAATGACCCAAATAGCATGGTGCATATGATATAAGGAGATAGCTTACTGTATGGCTGATCAGCCAATATAAATTAAATATCGACTGGCTGTATTGAAGCTTATACAATAGTACGATTGAGAGGTATATGTACAATGGGGTTCGTCTGTGAGAGCGTTCGAGGCAATGGCCAATATAGACTTCTTTAGTAGTAAGGCGTGAAGACTGATGATGTATGGGGTTACGGGAGTGGGGCCTGGTTTCATCCTCTGGATCTGCCAGCTATTGCAATGCATGCGGCCTCTTTTGGACGGCCCACGTGCCTGGTCATCAGCCGACACTCTCTTTGAAATCAAGTCTGTGATGTATGGCAGCGACATTGTGATAGAACACTGTTTTATTGCGAGCTTACGTCCATTACAGCACAATATATAGCACACGATAGCCCTTAGCTTGTTGAGATGGACCCATAAACAACACCGATTAGTTTGAAGAAGTCTACAAAGGGCCATAGTCGGTCTATAGAATCTATGTTACACCTGACATAGTCACATTGTACTGCAATATTTTCATTACTGTGTAAATTGGATAAGCTCGAATTAGATGAGGATGAAAAAGGGCAAATGTGCTCCAATTTTAAAGCAACACGTATCTGTAGCATTTGTTTTCACAATGTACAGTAATCATCCGTGCTGAATAATGCCTCGGGGACTGTCTGGTCCAAAGTTCTTGCTCCCTGCAGTAGGTAATGCTTGTGACGTTAATAGAATAGAACAGAGGAAACAAACATAGAAAAAAGGCAAGACATAAGTTAAGAAGAAACAATATCCAATGAATAAAGATAAACAAACCAAATAAAGATAAACATGCGAAGAAAAAAATTCCACATTGCTTTTGCCCCCCCCCTTTCATTTCTCCACACATCGCACTTTTCACAGCCCTCTTTTTTGTTATGTACCAAAGCCTTAAAATTTATCCCACAAAAGAATAGCTGAATATTATGCCTGCTAGCACGACTCAGTGAATGCCATTAACAGGTGTCGGTCAGTGATAAGGGTGGTGAGTTTGACCATTAGGCCTGTTTGTGCTGAGGTGGCCGAGGCTTGAGCTGAGAGGTAAGTGACTTTAGTCACTTCACACTAATGCACAGGTTAAGGTTGTGCAAACATGAGCATCTCGTTTGAACATTTATGTTTGCATCATGACTAACTTTAGTTAAGTACAATCAGTAACGATTTTTAAGTGTTTTAAAAAAGGAAACTGAAACACCTTCATATAGCTCATCCTCTATCCGTCAAAATAAAGAAGAAATCAGCAAAGAATAAATGCATGTTAATACAACACGAAAATAAGACTAAGGAAACAGACAGGGCAGGATTTTATTAACATGATGAACTGTGGTCTCGTGTATAGCATTCGTCATACATGTGCAACGAATCGCATCTCATTTGACAAGAATTACATCAACTTTAATGCGCTTGCTACTATTACCATAATTCTTCAACGATCTCTCCCACAAAGATATTTTGTAAAACTGAACTAGGCCCATCTCATCCGATGTTGAATGAAAAAGCCTAACTTTTGGTAATACCAATAAAACTTGAATATCTTTACATCATGGCGAAAACGAAGAGAACAATAAACGAATAAAAACGGACCCCCATTTTGCAAAACTTAAAATGTTTGACTAAAATGTTGCATAAATGCTATATTGTTATACTCTGCATCCAGTGACCACTGCCAGTGACCCTACGGTTATATAAAAATCGACAAACCGCAAAAGCTGTAAAGGTAGGAAAAGGTTGATAAAATTGCAAAGCAGGAGTTGCACAGGTGGTATGTGCAGAGCCTTGTTGAATAATGTTTTAGCAATTGACTCGTTATTATAGACACATTAGAGGCACATTTATCTGCTCATATCTCAACACCTCAAAGCAAGGAGATACGTTACGGCGCATTTGCTAAACATTCGTTGGGTTATCAGATGGCCCATGAGTGCAAAAGGGGAACCCGATACAAAAAGCTGTATCGGAATCTAAAACACATCTATGTACAGATTTGGGATGAGTCACAATGTACTCATTCAGCATTTATTGAGTTCGAGATATATGGTTTTCTGTGCATCAAATGCTACAACACATTGCCTACTTGTGACATTAGGTGATAAATAAAGAAAGTAAATGCTGGCTGATGCACCCACAGATTTGTTAGATACACAAAAGGGGGTTGGGGTTATAAGAGATAAAGAAAGCGCCCATCCATAATTTTTGTCGGTCTTTTTATGTCCCTTTTTTTCCTTTTTTCAAACATCTCTCTTTTTCGGACCTTACACCTTTTCTTCCTACACTACACCTTTTTTATACCTTGCCCCCCCACCCCCACTCCCGCCCCGGCGCATGAGTTCTGTTCCTTGCAGGTGGGCGCATGTTTTGTGAATATCAATAAATGCCACATGGCATGCCACATCATATTGTCTGACAAATGAAATAACATCATTTACAGTGAGCCGTTCCAATGAGGTCCATTAGGAGAACCAGCCACAAATGGTCATTCGTAAGAGGGGATCTCTTTATCTAGTTGCATGGTGGTGTCTTCAGGATGAGTAGAGAGGTTCGCAAAAACTGATTCGCTGTCTTATGTTAGGGTTGCATACTACTGGCTTGCAAACTTCACCAGCTGAGAAGACCACATGTGGAATGCGCTCATCACTCTTACTGTATGTGGAAGTGGTAATGGAACTCTAATGGTATGCCATTGAAGTGCTGTCCCCAATGGGGCACACTTCACCAGCTGAGAAAAGCAGGTGTTGTAACCCGGGGGAAGGGGGCACTTTCTCTATCATCTCGGATGGGTATGCTCCCCCACCCCCACCCCCACCAGAGAACCACCTTTTCTCTGAGCAAATTATTATCTAAGACTCTCTAGTTTTACGGCAGACACTTAAGACCAACCTTTTTCAGTATTGTAAGACCCCCAGCTTATGAGTAGTAGATTTAACATACATATTTTATTATCAAGTAGTCTAAGACCCTAGTTTAAGTCCCCTTTTCTTCTGGATAAAAATAAGTTAAAACCACCTATTTAGAGTTATCTAAGACCCACTATGTTAAACCTTGGGGTGGGGTTGGCGGAGCATACCCACAGAGGTTACACCATTCCATAGCGGAACCCCCTGCCTCTCCCCCCAAAAAGGGTGTTGTAATGTGCCCTGGAGCCAGGCTAGTCTTACGACCACGTGGTGATTACGTCACAAGACGTAACGCGCTCAGCACGCCATCAGGCTTACTGTCCGCGGTAATGGAACTTTAATGGTATGCTATTGAAGTGCTGTCCCCAAGCGGGCATTTTATTAATGATGCCCGTATGTAGTGCCCTCGATGGAGCAAAAAGTAAATCAAGTGCACCTTTTTTGTGGAAATGATTCGCAATTATGAAACACACTGCCAGTGATCATGAAAGAAGCAGGTAACTTGGTACGTGAATTGGTTTTCCAGATTAAATAAGTGTTGGAAAATAGGGTTATTTCAAATTATGTTTGTCGCCCTTTGGATATGCATAGGCAGATCCAGGTTTTTGGAAAAGGGGAGGGGGCACACTTAAGAAAAAAAAGGGGGGGGTGCACTTAAGGATTTCATCAAAACTCTACGAAAATGAAGTATTTTGGTTGGAAAAGGGGGGCGTGTCCCAGCCCGCCCCTGGATCAGCCTATGGATATGAACACTAAAAAAAGAACTATACTCACTACTCATATGTTTTATTATTCATCATTGTGTGAATTCAATTTTGTGAACTGCGACAACAATGTTGCTAACTCTTAATAATATATCAAGGGTATATAATATCACCAAAAACTTTTTTTTGTTATTGATTAGCGAGGAAAGTATGCATTTGTGGTTTCCAATTTGGAATTGTGGCTGATTCTGTCCCCCATTCGATTTCCGAATTTGAAATTGTGATGTAGAGTGAACTATATTTTCCAATGTGATTCAAGCTTGCTTTGCTGTGGATATCATCCCCACCGGCGCATCTGTCATAGGAGGTACGAAGTCATTGTTGGCCGGAGGTACCTCGTCTATCTGCGGTAGCAGACCGGATGGCACGGAGGTTGTAGTGGGGGAGGCTAGGCAAAAAACACATATAATATACTTTTTATACCCCTAAGATCTGCAATATTCGTAGAGCTACCCAATGGTGAGCCCACAATGACCTGTACATTTCTACTGACCTGAGGGGCACTGGTGGCGGGCGATGCACTGGTTGGCGTGGAGCACGGGTCGGCTGAGAGGGCATCCGCACCCAGGCTGACAGCTGAGGGGAAAGTAGGCTTATATCAAAGTGTGTGTTTCTATCCCAATGCTTGGGCTTCATTATAATCTTCGGATGTTATAAAATTAGGGTGGATTTACACTTGGAACTATAAGATGGCAGATGAAAGGGGGAAACTAGTCTTACTTAACATGTGATCTCAGTTGGAACATACACGTTTCAAACTCAGCCTGGTGCACATTCATACCACAAAACTGTGTGCAACATCACTCTATGAGTCGCTTGCACCATATTGGACATTTTGCTGGTTTTTATTTGGACCATAGAGAGTTCATTTAAAATTATTCAGTTTACTTCTGTATTTATATCAGGAAATGCACAATTACAAAGGTTTACTTTAACAGTCAGTGAGCATGAGGTCGTTATAAAAGACAAAAAAGGGTCATCGTCCAAACCGTCTGTCACGTAGTGGCTTCCCAAATTGTACTTGTACATTTTCAATAACATCAAACTGATAAGGAATGCCTTGGATTCAGAATTTCTCATAAAACGAACGCATGGATTCTACGTTGGTCCCAGGTGAAATCAATTCAAATCATATTGCCAAAATGTTCATTTGTAGACCCAAATATTGTCAGCAAAGACCATTTTTTGAAGTCACCACGACATTTTAGACATTTTTAAAGCAATGTACGCATTGCCTTTTCTGAAAGAGACTAGATTAATTCCAATAGTAGTAAATCAATGGCAGATGTAGGATATTCCAGATTGGGGGACTCATTCATGGGGCGGGCACATAAGGAAGTTGCATGTGGGGGAAAAGGCTGAAAATAGGTAGGTGGGATTTGAAAAATGTGGGACAAAATTTGATATTTGTACGATGTGGGAAATAAAGCCAACAATGGAGATGTGGGATTTCTCGACTCCTTATACCCGCAGTCATACACAAGAAGAAGATGGAGACCATGAATCTACCCATCTTAAGTGCTACTCACTCGCACGCTTCCAGCGCGGTCGTCAGGCCGTCTGAGCAACGCTGGGGGCACGGCCTGCACCCGGCGTACCACTCCATGCCGTGGGGGCAATTCACTGCAAGGCAGAGGAGGGTGATTATTGCTTCCACACATGATTGTCATAGACCATTACAATGTTTGATCCATATCAAAATCAGGATTTTCAATGAGAGTTGAGTGAGTTATTCTGGAGAAATTCCTTAGCATCACATCATTTGCTTCGTTTAAGTAATGTACACAGTCGTGATCTTTAATAGTTGGCTTCTATTGTGCAGAACACTGTATTTTAGACAGTCACATACAACAGACAAGACAAAAGAATGAACAAATAATTTGACATATACACACCCTCCCATATCAAACAAAATGGCAAACCAATGCGTAGGCTGATCATGATGAAACATCATGTTTCAAGCCACACTAGAATCTGCCTCTTTATTATCTACATTGTAAAGTCGTGAAAACAAAACTTGGATCACGACTATAAACCACCACATTAATTTTACCACATTTACACAATAAATTTAAAGATAGCAGATTTCAAGACCCTATGGACTAATACTCTTTAAACCGGGAGATACATTGTATATGAACCTTGAATCATTTAGAATATATCACGTAATTGATAGGCAAGCATATGTTATCACAGTACGGACGCACAGTACTTACGTATGTTTCGGGCTCGCAGTGGCTCCAAGAGGATAAGCACGGCCAAGATCTTCACACAAATCATGGTGCCCTAAAGTCGAACGTTCAACTCAGCACAGACTCTATTACTAAGAGTGTCCACCAACTCAAAGCGCTCTATGTGCAAAAGGCATCCATTGGAAAGCCTGCCCCATAAATTTATATTGAAATGTTATGGGCTTTTTTAATGTTGTGCCTTTCAGCCTTTTTGGATCTACAGCTATGCTGTTGACTTTGGTCTCCAATGAAATGGCCATAAATGTGTCCAAGTTTGAAAGGAGCTCAAACTATAAACTGAGAGCAGACGTCACACATACTGGTCACAAACATACAGATAACCACCGGAAGCTTTATGCAGAACATTTTATTAAGTTCATACATTTCCACAAAATTGTCAGCGTGACTTTCAAAGGAGACTTGTCAATGAGACGTGGCATTTGAAGAGTGCCGTGTGTAATAAATGCTGTTATGTCTTGGCCTGTGATGGCGTCTGTACAGTGTAAAGGGCAGATACACTCTCACATGTATGTACCGACTTGTTACAACTCCGTTGAATTAGTGTCCATGCCAGTGCACTGCACTGCATAGTGTCCCAGTCCCTTTGGTCCCTCTTTGCCCTGAAGAGATACATGTTTTTTTTACCTTCAGACGAGTTTTCGTTTTTTTTCCAGATGGCTAAGTTGATAATAAGCATAGATCTCATTTCTGCATTTGAATAGTGCAGTATCCTGGATTAGATATACACCCACAATCTCACATTTTCCAATATTATTATATACCACATTTGCACTACGCTGAGAGGATTTCATAATTGAACGAAGACATAAAAATATACCATGGGTTCATTATATTTCCTTTGACAATATGGACTATGGTATGGGGTTGTCGTACATCATTTCCACCGTGACTCCTATAGGTATATTCATTTTGGCCAGAGGAACAGACACGCAATGTAGAACAAACAAAGGCCATTAGTGGTGGGGAATGACATTATTTGTGGTAAATGGGATGTACAACATCCTGGGATTACAGATTGATCTGCACACATGCGCACGTGACCTTTGTAAATGTCACCCACGGCCAGTCAAAGGAAACCCCATATATAGTAGATATGGACCAACCCGACTTTATGTTTATCTTCTATCCGTCATGCATTGCAGTATACAGCATATGATCGGTGGAAAGTGTGTACGCAATACTGATATATGGTTGCTGATGCTTCTTCAGCTCTAATGATCAATGAATCAGCACAGGCAGATCGTGTGGGCATCCCCCATTTTCAGCCCCACACAAACACATGTGACCACCGCCAACAAAAATAAAATGAAATAACTTTAATGCCCGTTTGTTGTTTTCCCCCATATTTTTCACATCTGCGATCCTCTTGCTCCCCGCTTATGCATGAAACCCATAGAATCCCATTTGTAGGCCCACTTTCCTTTTTTTTGAAAATCAGTATCCACGCCTGCATACCAAAACGCTTGACAAGACCTGCTCATGCGTGCAATTGCGGTTATGTATGGGTTTTCTTTGAAATACCAACCTAAAACAAATACATTTTTTTATTACAACGTACAAACGACTTGTTCTATTAATAAGACCCCATTTTATGTACCGCGTCAACACTGTTGACTACAGGCCGTTTCAAATGTATTATATGGATATGTTATCTATTGCATATTCGCATGATGATACACATAATTATTGAAACGTTCTTTAGAAGCTACGGAAATACACGAAGCCCATACGATGTCTGTAAGGGACCATTGTATCTGCCATTGGTTCCACAGGCTTTATGAGTTTACATTTTCGTTGTCATTACACAATCTTTCATTATGATACCTTAATGTTTTATCTGTTCTAAAGCATCACGCCCTGGAATGTTTAAATATATGTAATAACAAAAAAAAGGAAAAAAGAAATAAGAAAGAAAAAAGAATGCATGCATAACAGTTAGAGTAGATGAACATACATAATCTGTCCATGCTATCCCCATCCCCTGTTGCATGATATTATGACGTCTAGACCAGAGTATATGTAAACTCAAAATGAACATGACAACGTCTGAGATGAAAAAGCAACCGGCCAAAAGTAGCTCGGGTAGCTTTTAAGGGAGGTCTCACATTCTTCATTATCTTGCCAGCAAGGTGTCACTACTGTCTGTAGAAATAGACATACTATGGGACATTTTTCCTTATATAAAACAATACAAGTCATGTACATTGAAGGTTATAAATGCTAACGAGGAATATGCAGTCTCGCATTTCCACTGATTTCTGACCTGACAGATTTTCGCGCTTGAAGGTTTGCGCAGCCATTTGGTGAATTACATTTTTTTCTTAGCGTTTTTGTAGTGTTGTGGAATTGACAGAAGTAGGGTGGGTTCTGAATACCAATAGACTTTTCAGATTATTTCATATACGAGGAAATGACTTATAACGATTATCGCAAAGTAGGAAGTCAACTACAGCTATATCCTGAATGGAACTATTCACACTGCAATATAAAACGTCGCCAATTTTTATTTCTGGGTGGCTTGCAATAGCTCAGTCTTAAAGCACACTTCTTGGAAGCTGTGAAAGGCAAATGAAAACTGTCTCTAGTAATATGTCATCACTAATCTTTCAGTCTCCCCACATTCTTGTAAAATGTCAGCCGTTTTTGTGGAATAGCTTGTCATTTATCGCCCGTTTCATGTCAAAAATGATTCTTTGAAAAGTGATTCATAACAGGAAATAAGTAATACATATTGAGGATGGACGTACATGTACATGTAGGCGTTTTTTCTATTTAAATCGGTGTAATTGAGTGTAATTGATTGACGATAATTTTCATTATTGTAAATGTTCATGTATAGTAATAAGCATCAATTCAGACGACATGTATACACTTTTCTTCTTTTTTTGCAATCATGAGCATAAAATATATGAAAATTTCATTACTCTGGTACGACAACAACATATGATTGAAGACCATAATGCCAATAAGTGGTAAATGTTTTGAAAGGGGCAACTGGAAATTTGATGTAACATATATGGGCCTGTAAATATTTTATCACACTGGTGTTTTGTGGACCATCAGTAACAGGGTCATGACAGCTTGATTGATAACGTTGAGAGTGTATCATGGAGGTAAAATTCCTATGGACTTGTTGTACATGAGCCGTATTCAGGTTATGATTGGTTACCAACATTGACACATAGGGTGTCTGTTGCTGTTTTGTTATTATTAAATAAATCACATCATAACGTTCTCTTCCTTTGTGATCACTCACAAAGACACTTTCGAAAACTTAACATATCTGGACGTGACATCATCAAACCTGATAGAGATCATTCCAAATCAAATATTGCGGAAGCAAGTAGTGATTGAATGTCCTGTTTTGTTTAGTTCACTTCAAAGGGTCGTCAGTCAGCTTTAAAACTGACAAAATATAATTTCTGATAAGTTTGCAGAATAATATTCTACATCACTAATCCAAAAGTTGAGATGAAAAGGATATGAAAACGTTCTACTTTGATTGTTATTCTAAATATAAAGTTTGACTATTTCACTCTAAGTCTTGTTTTAGAATAATCATATATTTCATGCTTTATATATCAGATGTCGGCAATGCAAATTTGAAATGATATTGTTAAAATAAACATACTTCAATATACATTCTTTTACATTGAAAGACGATTGCTGCTATATTCTCATATCAAATCTATATGTAATGCATACCCGTATGCCTTCTTATACGCACTAATTGGCTCAACGCATTTATCCTGCTCGTACCGGAGTTATGTAGATAGGCCTCAGTCAGAATCGTGACAAGGTGAACATTGTAGTGAACACAATTGATAGACTATTTAAACATTTTTAACAAAATTATTGAAATAAAATGTTTAGGTACTAGCCATACTAAGCAAAATTCACACAAACATTAAAGTAAAAGTGGACCTCTCGTAGATGGTATGGGTGTACAATGAGTGGATGATGACCGCGGTCAGATTGCGGATGTCTGGTGCAACCGCACAGAACGCTGGTGTACATCTAGTATACCATCTCGTATGCATAACAAGAGCGATTAGGCGAATGTCCATCATCATATCTCAGGGGTATATATACGCAGTTGATATGAAAATGGACTTGTAAAAGCTGTGTGAAATATCAAAAACGTGAAAACCGACGATGGCTGATGTAGCAGGCTGAAATATTTAGACTGAAATATATTTACCTCCAGAATTTTAGAAAAAGTTTACAGAATAACATAAACACAATGGACACGCAACCTGCTGATACATGTACATGGCGTACATAAGCGGCATGGAAGCCCCATAGCGCTTACTCTGAGCGTCTGGTAAAAAATAAATCATATCATAACGTTCTCATGCAAATTGATTTTATATCACATGTGTATACAGATAATATAAACAATGAAATGTTTCACAACACAATTAGAATAACTGGCATAATACAAGCCATCCTATAATTCAAGGACACAGCGAGGTCAATATGATGGGAAACATAATCTAAAATATTTTTATTAACTGCATACCAATGATGTGAGCAAACTATATGGCATTATTATACAATGCGTTCCTTAACTTCTTTCCAGAATATAGCGACAGACACTGTCACTATGCCATTCATGAAACTTGAAAAGGTTAAAGTATGGACAGAGTAGTCTAGACTTGACTTCATTAAAATGGAAGCAGTAAAATATGGCCTTACGGATGGTGCACAATAGGACTTATTTAGACGTGCCTAAATCTATATTCAGGTCCTGCAACAACCTATATGTTTGGAATAGTCATTGTTAATGAGGCATCTGTATGCGACACTGTTCAGCCTATTAGTTCACGTGCAGGGTTTTTCAAAAAGAGTGCAATGAAAATACGGTGTCCAATCAACCTGAGTGGGTATGTCGACCTGACACGTGGTATGCTTGTATTACAATGCTCATGTACAGTATAACCTTCAATTAAGGCCACCTTATTGAGACTACCTCTACATAAAGACCACATTTCATGGGCCCGAACCTTAATAAAGATACCAAAATGAACCTCTGCGTGGAGACCACCTCTCTATTGAGACTTCCAAACACTGGTCCCAAAGGTGGTTCCAATAGAGAGGTCCTACTGTATATGCTTTTAAATTGTATTAACACATAGCATATAATGTTGCCGATGTAATACTGTGTAGTGCGGTAAATCAGATGGTAACATGATATGGTGGCTACTAATTGGTAACTGATAGGACACCTCGTCTCATTAAAACTGATGTTGATGTGTTGTGTTGTACATTCTATAAGTTAAACGAACGAAATACTAAAAACATCACTCAAAATTGTGCACGAATATTCGGATAAGTGTGTCTAAAAAGTGCCATTAATCAATTAGTGCACAACAGAATGACCCGGCTTGGTTGTCGTATATATGAATTGAAGGAAATCTGTCCCAAATTGTCACTTGAAAACTGACATAAAAGGTTTGGGCATCGTGTTACATACAGAGATTTGTTTAGCTATTGATGACTTGCAGTTACTACACAAGCAATTACAGTGGTAATGATTTGCGATTGATCGCAGTGTTGAGTCCTGACGTGCAAACACATATTATAATATAGGCCCGTATGGTGCACAGGTCAATTAATGTCACTCTTTTTGTACCCACCAAGACATACTCATAGGTTTTGCTTTTATACGTGCCAATAAGACACTGACTAAGAAATACGCTCGTACACTAATGATTATCAATAGTATAGTGATGTGCACAGTAAGCATTCTGTCGAATTCTGAGATTGAAATTTTAAAAAGTGTTGGTTTAATTTAGAAAAGTACCCTCTATTACGAGCTTCAAAATGATTACATTTTAATACATTCTAAACGCATATGTATTTAATTAGATGTGAATATACAGTCACGAAATAAAACAAAACGAATATAAAATACTACCATTCTGAGAGAGGAGTGTGTGGTGTAAGTTAGAAGGGTGGCTTTGGGTGTCCTGTGCGTGATATGATGTTCATAGTTACATCAGTCACGACGCACAAGAGATATCGCGACATGCCCGCACGCTGGTAAGAATGCAACTAGGTGTTCCATTAGACAAGAGTATAAGGTGACCCGCGGCTAGGGCAATGCACGTAGCATTGGCGAATTTACATGTCGATGTCAAATAACGAATTTAACTGACTCCATTTGGGATGATGTACATTTTGTCACGCTTCACAAAAGTGGAACATTGTTGTCTCTTTTTTTTTCTTGACCCCCCCACCCCCTCCTAAAAATGGAAATATTAGATGTGTAACATAATCAAAGAATATCCGCACAGTGCTTTGCAAACTTTATTCAAAAGCATGTACGTGTCATAAAATAATATTTAATTTGTATATGAGGCATATATATATAATGTTTTATAAATTGAAGTGAATTTTGTGAATTCTTCTGTTTAACGTTTTATGTCACATTTAAACATTAAATAATGGAATTCTGATATGAAATGTTTATTATGCACAAAAATTCTTTGACCCTCAGAAAAGTGGAATATAAGCAAGTTGACCCCACCCCACCCACCCCACAATGGTCCACTTTTGTGAAGCCAACATGTACATCATCCGTTACCCCGGACGTTGCTGTGTTGCAGGAGAACGTGACGGAGCCGCTGTTCTGCCGAGACAGCTGGTTTACCAACATCACGCTCGAGGCCTACGCCAAGATCACGTGCTCCAAGTGCTACGTGCAGGTACGTACTGCCCACCACAGGTGTCCTCTACAGGTGTCATATACAGGTATCATCTACATTATGCTGGTGCGTGGAGCTTATTATATAGTTGGATAGCGAGTAAATAAAACAGAGTCAGGTTTGGCAGCAAACATTTTAATACTGCGTACTAACGATTTTATGGTTACAATAAATGAAGAACTGAGGTTAAATGTGTCATCAGGCATGAATCAATTGACTGCAGTATATGTATTAGCAATTGTAAACAACGGGATGAACATACGAGAGGGTTGAATGTCTGAGAGGAGAGCTGGGAAGGCGTGAGATGAATCAGCGAGGAGATGTGAGTGCAGGGATGAGGAGGGTGGGAAATGACATAGGATGTAGCCTGAGCGGACGCCAACTAACAAGTGAAGCGCTGGGGAGGCGCGTGAGGTGAGCTTGGGCGGAAGCGGCTATGCGCATACGCACGTAGACGCGGGAAGGGGAGACCTTGAGGATGATCCAGGGTGCCTG
This sequence comes from Streblospio benedicti, assembly GCA_019095985.1. NCBI lineage: Eukaryota > Metazoa > Annelida > Polychaeta > Spionida > Spionidae > Streblospio > Streblospio benedicti. The sequence goes on from CM032659.1 coordinate 17,331,931, forward strand.
CAGCCGGGAAGCCCCGGGGTCGAGGTCAGGTCGCCGAGTACACTAGACTGGGAAGTAGGGCATTCCGGCGGCGGGACTGACCTGGAATTAGCTCCCGCGTCTCTACAGATGCACTCTGCATGTCTCCTCTAAAGATGCCCTCTACTATTAATGCACGGACAAGCAAGTCTGATATAGAGATAAACTGCGTGGGTAGGGTACTCCCATAGATTACGTACACGTACGTCACTTGATATATAATGTATCGTGCAATCTACACGTGTTAGCCATTCGTAAGCATACATGAACCAACACAGAAGTCATGGTATGAATCGCAAACGGTAATTCATTACGTGCTTTCATCTCGGATGGGCTCATGTGTTGGTGGTCCAGAATACTGAGACCTCCCAAGGCTTCCCATTGAAATATAGATGGTTAAAGTAGAGAGAGGATTTTGGGACTAGCCTCTGAACCCTATCAAATTGAATACCGCTTGCTGTCGTTGACCTTTCAATGAAACTTGAGCATAAAGCTTTCCCCACACTATGCAGACCTTACCCTGAAAGTCCCTATAATAAATTGAAACTTTGCCTCACGCAGTAATATCAGTAATTCATTTACCATCTTAAAGTTCTAGCTAGACGAACCAAACCGTATCAACTGAATATACCATGTGTCCATTTTGTAATACAAACACTTTTGAATGGTATACTTTTCATCCATGTTCGTATAAAGTGTTGGGCTCGTGGTGCATGTAACCGTGTGTCTGATGTTGGGCGTCGAGGCATCTGCAGATCCAGGGGCTGTAGGGAATAGACAGCCTCTCTTTTTCACCCCATATACTTCAGTTTAGTAGGATTTTCTAGCATCAGCGCTGGCCATTCCACGTACGAATATCCCCTTTTTCTGAAGAAAAAAATGATGTGCCAGTACCATCAAACCTATGATATGATTATATTATATTTATATTAGACTTCTACCAAAGTCAATGATGTAGTTGCCTTTGCATCAAACTAATCTTTACCATTTTATGAAATACTCTGTGGTATGCAAGACAGGTACTGGGCAGGACCATTTAACGTTGATCGCGTGATGAGCACAAACCGTATGCTCGCCAGGGAGTTGAGAAACGACACACTCTGACAGTCAAGAGCCAGCCACACTAACATGTTTTATTGAGGTCACGTTGTCGTCTGTTTCAGGTGTTCTTTGACAGTAAGATCTTGACCATCGCCTACCCGCCCGTGTACCCATTCCCGCTTGTCAGTCGCTATGGCAATGAGTCATATATGTCAGGTAAGTCTGGGGGGCGGGGGGGGGGGGGTCGTCCATGAAATGAGAAAAAAAAATGATCACAAAAGTCTCCATTGTCTGTCCCCACACAAAAATGTTTGACTAGCTCGTAAAAAATGAATTGTTTGATTTTTCCAGAGCATTGTTTTCATGAGAAAAAAATATTGCTCCCTCCACGAAAAATGAATAATGGTCCGTCCCTTACGAGACTTGCATGTACTTCAAAATCAAAATCCCAGTATCGAAAGTCTTTTCTCCTGCTCTGTCTCAATGGAACAAACAAACACTTGAACCACAAATGCAACAATCCTCTCAGTAGTTTGCCACAAACCTAAGTAATGCCCTGTCATTTATATTTCCACTCGTGCCCTGTTATTTCCCTGCCTGGCCCCGTTATTTCCCTTGCCTGCGAGTGGCGTGCCGAGGGTACGTCCATCGTGCCACTGAGTACAAAAAGGCCGTGTGCGGCAAGTGCTTTTGTATGTTTTTTTGACAATGGAATGTCGTGTGCTCGCAATCGTCTCACCGTCTGAAATAGACGCATCACGTGTTTGTGACGTGGGTAATTACTGTGCGCGTGACGTTTGTCTTCTGCGCATGCGCGACTTTCTTTTGGAGGAGCAATTCACAAAACAAAGAAAAAAGGAAAAATTCTGGAAAGAAAAAAGAAAGGAACACGTAATAAGGAGTCCCAAACAAGAGCAGCCATATAGAGAACATCACACTAAGGTTCACTCAGTGATTAATCAAGAAATGAGCTACAATGAGTATCTTTTAAACATTTTAAACAGTTTGTTCCGGCATACATAACTATTACAAGCTATAACAAACGTTGAGCTCGCTCATTTATGCAGAAGACATAAAAAATCAGTTATAACAAACTGTAAATATTCTATGGGATGCACAATTTTTAATTCTTTGCAATCTATTGAAAAATAATGAGTCCTAGACTCGGGACTTGCATCTAGATTAATCCTTGCTCACTGGGGCATGTGCCCGAATGTGACAGTGACGATTAGTACATCTAAAACCTTCTTGATATTGTGGGTGTTGCTATGTGCAAAATCAGGAAATTGGCCCATTATGCTGTCTGGCTCAGACTCATCATCATCCCAGATTGAGAATTCTACCAAAAACTATGGTGTCTTTCAAAACATAGGTTTATGCCATGACATAGCGGCGGCCAAATCGTTAACCTTTAACCCTGTTATAGATTCTAAAATTTTCACATGAACTTAGAATATGCTCATATCATGCTGAATGATACCCAAAAATGCAAAGTTGTCTCAATAGACATGTGATCTCACAGGATTCATTTTGCTGTGGCAAGATGACTGTGAAAAGTTGTCTTACTTCAAGGCCTGGTCAGTACCTGGGAGATGGTCGTATTTGAGATCTAATGTACACCATCTTCAGCGAGCAGGCGGCGGTGTGTGAGCGCTCGCTGTCGGCCGAGGAGTGCGTGCGCTGGACGGCGTGCTGCGAGGCCGCCGTCACGTGCTGCCGCCAACACGGGGCCGCCACCACCGCCACACCGCCGGCAGCAACAGGTGAGACGCACCGCCTGAACCAATCACTGGCAGATCCATTTTTTCAAGTGGAACATGATCATCCGCCAACACGGGGCCGCCAGTTTTTTAAAGGCTTACAGGTGAGATGGGGAATATCCTGGCATGACCAATTTTTCATGATACATTTGTTGTATTGCATTTAAAATTTTTTTAGACCAAGGTGCCAGTAGATGGCAAAATTCCCCCATGACAAATGATTTGTTTGTGAAAAAGGGATGGATGTCCCCAGCACCATGGACCTCAGCATCATGGGGGCTGATACATGGTCTATATGGAATTCATGGATCGACATGCGAGCCGCGAGTGCACCTTCCAGCGAGCAGTTTGCAGTGTGTATACTAAAGCAGTACCTTGCTAGCTGTCACTTGCAAACAGCTGTTTATATTCTGTGAAAACTTGCAATATCATTAGGTTTGCTTACACTCATTAAAAAAGCATTGGACACATTTTGCGGCTATTTACTCAGTTTGCCGCCAGGGCTAATGGACTTTACCACTTTGATAACATGTGGCCATTTTTGTGCTATATTTTGTCTCATTTTATCATCCACTTATTTTCTATCCTACTTATCACCAAACACTGGGTGAATTATTGGTGTTTTCGAACTAGGATTTGACCCCAACTCTGTTGTCACAGATAAATAAGCGATGGTAGCAACAATACTGTTATATTTTGCAACATTCAATGTGCAATACGGAAATAACATGGGGTCGGCACTTCATACCAAGTTGATGTCCAAGCATATAAAAGCGACAGCAGAGCGCAGACCCACATTGCACTGGCGGCCAGCGTGAAGGATACAAACAAACCTTCAATTTTGACACTTTTACTTCCAACTACTGTATTGACTGGTGGTATCAATGTAGAGGGATACAAAGTTTTTGAAGGATTGGTGCCTTGAAAAGTGGTCTTATTACAGAGGTGATCTTAATTGGAGGTTTTATTGTATAGTATATGGTATCAACATAGAGGTGGTTTGTTCTATGATATTATCCACGAATTCTGGCTAGCTTGAAGGTTTGGTGCTGCTCGCAGTTACAGCTAAAATTACAGAGGCTCGCTGGTCTGAAGGTTCAACTGCTAGCATGTCGTCACCCGAATTCCATAGGTGTACTATTATTTTATATGCTTTACAAACACTGTACTATACAGTATATAATATATATGATTACGTTATTCATGTATACTGTATACTGTATGGTATAGTGTTTGACAAGCATAGTAGTAGACCATATATATAGCCTCCCCCTCCTCATGATGCTGATTATGCCCAGCACTGCTGGGTCCCTTGGCTCTGTTCTATGATTCTTTCATCATTTATTCAAAATCTGAGTTGATTTTGCCCAATGGATGTTTGCTCACAGCCTTTGCTTTGTTTTAAAGAAAAATCTATGAATCTACTATCTAGATGTACATGTAATTACAAAATTTCTGTATTCATCAACTAACTATGTGTTATTATGGCTGACGATGAATTACGTATGATAACAGACCAAATTAAATTACCTCTTTCATACCCCAAAATTGATAAATAAGAAAAGCCGTGTAAACCTGCCGTTTGTCTCCCTAGACAAGGCGGCAGCCGCCCCGTGCCCGGCCACGTGGGACGGCGTGGGCTGCTGGCCGCCCGCCGCGCCCGGGGCCACGCTCCACCAGGCGTGCCCCGCTCACTACACCGCACGCCCCGTCCAGTGGCTCCACCGTAAGCATGCCATATTGTCTCTTACGTCCACTGTACTTCTTTTCACATACAGTCTGTTAATTTGGTAGAAGTCGAGGTTCATTAGAGCATGGTTGAAGGCAATTGTGTCATAGTGCACAAATTCTAAAGAAACACACAGGAAATAAAACTCACAAAATGCAACAATACGAAAGGTATGGATCGACAAATCCTGCAGCATTCACTCCACGCATGAGCAAACCACAGATTTGTTAGACGACTCATAGAATACGTATACGATAGTTATACCTCTGTGTGTTTTGCAACGTTTGCAAATACATGTTCTCTTCCTCTCCTACAACCCTGTAGCAGCCAAATTTCTTCCAGGACAGACATAGCTCAAGACAGGACGCTTATAGTTGTTAAAACATGCCTTCAGCTACACATAGCATGATGGTAGAAATATGCTTGCCACAGATAGCTACAGATAGTTGATAGCCACACTTTTGCCACATCTACAGATGCTACAGATATATCTACATGTAGCTGGGCGATAGAAAAAGAAGGTTGAAAACATATATCACAGAGATGTATTGAACAATCCCATTGGAGGTAAAATAAGATTTGTGAGGTCATTATAATCTTGTGGTCTAGCACAGCAAATATAAGCAATGTAAATTTGATTGGAATATGCATTGTTAGATTTATTGAATTATTATTATTATTTTACCCAATATATATTGGTAAGGCCATGATTGCATTTCGTATATTTGAAATTGCACCCCTCCCCCCCCCCCACACACACACACTCGAAGACAAATTATTGGTAAGGCCATGGCCTCCTGATTATTGAACCCTGCCTGTTGCAGCTGAGTCCCACAAGGCGTGTAACGTGACGGGGCAGTGGGCCGTGCACCCCACGCGCAACACCGAGCTCACGGACTACTTCGACTGCTTCGACGCCTCAGTGAGTATCTCTAGCGAACTGCTTCATACTGTGGCTTCGTCACTGCAGGGTACGTGTGTGACGCATATGGAGACCTTTCTTCATAACTAGTCATAGGTGCCCTCCCACCCCCAAAAAATCATGTGTTTGAGGATCCCCCTTAAACATGCCTCAGACTGCACCAACTGACACGGTACAAAAATATTCCTGCGGACCACCTTGTGGATTTGTGCCCCCTCCCCACTTTTCTTAAATCCTGGATACGCCCAGCTAGTGAGGTGGTTTATAAGCATGCGGAAATGGGGAAATTACAAAGTGGCCACATTTAAAGTATCTTATGTACTTCGTACACGAGATGTATAACTGGTGCACAAAAAACACGAAAATGAAACATTTTGTTAGGGAAAAGGGTGTGCGCCACCCCAGCACACCCCCGCCTATGCCTGCATCTGCCAATGATGTTGTTGATGTAGTTGGTAGACATAATGACGCTTCTTTAAGAAGGAAGCTATTGACTCAGCAGTGAATTATGATGACAGATATGATGATTTAGCTACAATCGTCTGTCAAGCAAAATGAAACATCGTTTGGTGCTATGTACATACTCTCTTCTTGCCCTCTAAACTATGGTGATTTCTTGCAAAGTATTAACCCTCGAAATAAAACATTGAAGGCAAAACATATTCCCCATTATTATTTTGGGAAATAAAAAAATGAAAAAAGCGCTTTTGGTGGCACTATATATACATGCAATTGTGGGATCATCTTTTAGATCATGGGAGGCGCAAAATGATAAACCATATAGATGATGTAAGGCTCAACTCATAAAATTCCATTTCCTCTAATATTTCATGATAAATCGTCTTTGTGTATTCCCCGGCTTTTCAAAATAGAAATGTGCTGTATAGGATTTGAAACCCATTCCCATTGCGTTATTGTGTCAGTATATCAATTGGTTGCCAAAATTGAGGTCTCCTCCCGCAACTAGCGAATATAGATTGTCTTTAATATATATTTTGAAATGTTGTAAGTTAAATGTAGCATATCCGACTGAACTGTCATACATTTACCCCTGTCACATACATCACAATAAGCAAACTACGTTGAATACAAGAGTGTGATATACTTGTAGTCACGACATTTTCATATCTCAGAATCAAATCGTGCCTTTGGCATTTCATGAGGACGACCAAATTGGTCTGTGTCATGAAGAGTAAGATAACTTTATCCTTGTTAAATATACGCGCTACATGTGTTTCCAAAATCTAATGCATTGCTTCAGAGTCCGAATGGTTCCTGGAGCTGGTTGGGTGTGTTGCTGTTTAATCATTAACTAAAAGTAAACGGAGATGTTTTTCTAAGTATTTGTATTTGAGTATTTTAGCACCATTTCGTCCTCTAAAGTCTTCTTCAAGTTCCTAAATAGCTACTTTAGAACTTCAAGACTGCAAAGGCTGAAATACTGCTAAGTAAAGAAAATCAACTAATTTTAGTTTTGCTCTCTTCTACATTGTTGGCATTACATATGAGTGTGGTTGTGGTGTGCTGCAGACGAACACGGCCGTCCTGAGGGCCGCACTGTACCTGGACATCGCTGGCCACCTTGCCAGCATCCTGCTCCTGCTCGCCTCCGTTATTATCATGACCGCCTTCAGGTAACTAAAGCACCGCCAGCATCTACCTACGCTCCTCCATCACCACCATGATCACCTTCAGATAACTAAAGCACCACCAGCATCCTCCACCCACTCTTCTCCATCACCACCATCACCGCCTTCACTGGGGTGGCTCAGACAGGGGGATAGACTAGCTAGTTGTCCGTATGAACGTGACCATCTCGATTGCTGTTGTCATTCAGCCTCTATCGTCAGGTGACCAGTTTCTAACCCCAACAAGTCTAACGTCATATATTCAACTTCTATTTGTCATTGTTGTTGTCATGGATGTGGTTGTCAAGGTTTTGGTCCTCGTAGGGTGGATGGTTGTAGTTGTCATGGTCTTGGTTGTGGTCGTCATGGTTGTGATTGTGATCGTCGTTGGCATCATTGGTCTAATCCTTATAGTTTTCTATTTCTTCATTTCAAAGATTCCTAAATAAATGCTATTTGGAACAGGAGAAATTGTATAACATGAAAAGTTATGTCATAAGCTCCAGTAGGGTTGTCAGTCAGTGTTGAGCCTCATGAGTTGGTTTTTATCTTACTCACAGATAGAAATATCGAATTTAGCCGATGCATGCTAAAGAAGTGCAGAAAATGATTTTCTTGCCGGTATGTAAACTGAAACAAAACTTTAATGTTTGCATAAACCCCAAGCAATTTAAGATGTCATGTTTGTGATGCAAACAATTTAGCTTCCTTTTTCATGAGGTCAACACAGTAAAATGTTGTTTGGGATGATTGAGTGTTTGCTCACCAGCTTGGATGATCAAACAATAATTGCACTTGCGGAGACATAAAAAATCGACCTACATTACTTCTCTTGAGTTATTGAGTTTGATAATTAGAAATGTAAAGAAAACAGCTCCTAGTTGGACAGACTTAATTAAGTCATCGTACGCAGGCTTGATGGGATTAAAAATATCCAGGGACATAGTGCGTACGTACTGGTGGTGCCATGCAGCTATGGTTAGGGTGGGGTTCTCGGGTTGGGTCTCCCTGGGGATCAGGGTCTGGAATGAAGCCGCCTTGAATCGTGTTGGACGATTTGTGTAAACTTTGTCTCCTAACGTATGGTCGGTCTGAAGTAGAGGAAAGAGGTTGTGAGTTCTATTCCATCTTCATCCAAATATTCTTTGAAATTGGTTCCTAGGAAATTTCACACATGAGTAAATGTTCCAAAGGAAGTCATATGTATTAATAAGCACATGTAGATAGCACCGTCCAAGGAAACACTTGGTCATGTTATAGAGATCGTCGTTTTAGCTTTTCTTCTGGACATAAGCGTCGGACCCAGCCTTTTAGACAAATGGCCCAGTAGAGTTTTATTGTGATTGATATTCACAAACAAACGGCGATTTTTCAATGTGAGACTTTCACTGATTTGCATTTGTATTACTGATTGGGACCTTTCAAGCTGTCAAGTAAAACATCATTGCAAATGACCCCATTGGCGTGAAAGCTGTGATCGTATTTCATCACACTGTGTATCACGGCACATGTCTGGAGCTGACTTTCCACCAGCCATAAGTGGGAGATCTTAATAGTAACATTGTGTTACATAGCTATTGCGCACTTTATAATGACATTATTAATCTTAAACAGGCGATCTCCAAAGTGAATACATTTAACAGAGTTCAAGGACGAAATGTTTTTTTGTATTTAAATGTTCGAATTCCACTATAAGATTATAGCCCAGTGCAGTAAAACTTCCGATCAAGATCACCTCTGTAATGAGACTCCCTCTACCATTGATCGACGCCCCAACAATTCATGTAAATAGATAATCTTAAAGCTCCATACACAGACCACGTCTACTGAAACCACTTAAGGACCATCACAGACAGTCTTGTGATACATAGGTTCTACTGCATTGCTCATTTCGTGGCTTTATCATTCCCACTGACTTTACCACGTTTACAGCCCATATTCATCATAACGACGGGGGTTAAAGCAGCGTATTGTTGTGCCACAAGCAGCAACACTTGTAACCTGCCAAGAAATCAAAATCACGTTGGCTTTATTGATTTCAACATGACAGAACAATCCTACAGTGGAGTTAGTGATTGGTGGGCTTTTGTGACCTACTTCAACAAATATTACTGGCATTGCATTCTATTGAGATACTAATTTTCTTAAAGATTGCGTTCTACATTCTGGAAAATTCCACTTGTTTAATAAACTTAATGAACATCTTACTATAGCGTTTACATATTTGGTCAGTTCAGTTAGAGATATGACGATGGTTCTACTGTACTTACCACTGTTTCTCTGGCTGTAGGAACCTGCGTCTGGAGCTGCTAGGCCGTGACTCCGTGCGCATCCACTTCAACCTGTTCTTCGCCATGCTGGCGCTGGGCGTCGCCACCATCGCCAATGACGTTCTGCTGCACGCCGGGCTCCAGCACCCAGACCAAGACACTGCCTTCGACAAGGCCGGGGTATGTGATCAGTACTAACTACTCTTTGATCATTATTAAGTATTGCATTGTACTATAATACTACATTTTTATGCTTTGGTAAAGTATATGTGTTCAAGACTTTTGAGTTTTATTTGAAGTTCAATCTGCATGTAATGTTAATGGCAAATGCTAAGGGTAAAGTAATGGGTGTTTGTGCAGGTAGCTGGAGTTCCACTTCTTTGATAATCTTGATAAATAACCATCAAGTAAATTAGTGTTGTCATATTTGTCTGCTGGGTGTGTATAAGACTTCATTTTATATAATCCTTTCACAATGTTGAATGTCTGGTCTAACTCATTAAACAATGTAAATGAGATGCATAATTAAAATACCGAGCAGATCCATCATATCAGTCTACGATGGGTTTTTAAGCTTGAAGGTACATGTGTAGCTATGATAATCCCAATGCAATACTACGCCCTATATTGCCACCTTATATAGTCTACTGGTCTACACACATTTATTTTGTTTTACTACAGTGTCAGTCCGCTTTTGAAGAATAAAACGTACAAATTTGTTCAAAGCGTCAAGGCACATTCTGGCCTTTTAAAAAAGCTCTGAACTACTGGTTGATCAATAAAACGACAAGTATATATGTGATGGGCTCAGCTGCTGCAATTTAAAGGTGATGTCCCACCAAGAAAGTATACCCTTTGCGTACAGAAACGGTACGGTTTTGAGGAATTTCGAGCTGTAGGTCGACAAGCCATCGAGAAATGTGACACTTTTGCACTCATGGTAGCGATAAATCTGCGCATAAACGGTCAATGGCAGCCTCTTGACATTATTCAATATTTGTAGTCTTTTTCCATACGCGTTCACTATAAGTAGGGTGGTGGGACATAGTCTTAAGCATGTATATTGTAAAATGACATGTAAACCGCCGTGCTGATCGTGGGATAATTTTAGCACATACCCATTGGTTTATGTATGTTGCTATTGATTCCCAATGTTATGATAAGTGTATTTATGCACAGTACAATTAAAACTGCTATTATAGTCACCATACAATAATGCATAACAAAGATTACATACATGTATGATAAAATATTCAATAACAGGGTTATAAAGGGATCATAGTCATATGATTACAACTTTATGGTCAGTTCCCTGCTGCGGTACTCATCCTTTGTATTTATCGCGGGTCTTACTTCCCTTATGTGTCACATGTCGGCAGGTGTGTCTTAATGGGTCCTGGTCTGGTTATAATATGGGTACTGGTTTCTCTCCAAGGTCGACTTTGCTTTGTTTAGGCTCTCATGAAACAGGGTCCATGCACTGCATGCACGGTAGATCCTATGGACACATTCCGACACTACCAAAAGTTTGTATCTTTTGGGGGCCAGCGTATGAACATGCATAATCAAGCCTGTCACCTCACGAGTGTATGGTTCTTTTCGGTACCGAGTTGAGTTCAGTTTTCCAATGTCGTGGTCATGCCTGATCATCATGCCCAACACTGTCCATTGACTATTTTGCGTTTTCATTGTAAATTTCAAACTTGAATCCAGTTTATTTAGCATATATCAAGTTGGTTTACCATCTTAGTGGTTTTATCCTTCTACTTTGATAGTATCGTTCCATAATATTTATATCTAAAAATAGCTTCACATTCCCTTTTATCACATTATCAAATTGGCTGAGCCATCCATTTGCTAAATGGGGGCATCAATTTGTTTATAGACTCCGTTATGCGTGGACATAACGACATCACATGATGCAATATGTGCCAATTCCTTGAAAGTGTCTTTGTCAATGTAAAGCATGATGCTAAAATGGTGTTAGTTTGTATATAGAAGTTAAAACACAAGATCTATGCATAAAAGCCAAAGTAATTATTAAGCCAAACATGCAATGTTTGAAAGGCGCTGCCCATTTGTCCTCTATTTATAATAATCTCTATATTTCTTGCTTGTATTTGAAGTGATTGTTTCTCTAAGATTTGATATTTTTTGACAAAATTAGCGCATTATTCATTTGAATAGAATCTTTATAATCAACATGACTATCTGTATTTTAAAAAAATGAGGAGCGGTTCCCCAATAGTTCACTCAAAATTTAAATTAACTTTACCTATAGAGTATTGGCATCAAGTGAATCGCTAAGAGTGTATAAAATCATGAATAATACTGTCCATATGTGGTGCAAGAAAATGATCACAGTCTGTACTGTTGATCACTGACTGTCCAGGTGTGGTGCAAGCAAATGATCACAGACTGAACTGTTGATCACTGACTATCTATGTGTGGTGCAAGCTAATGATCATAGACTGTACTATTGATCACTGACTGTCCAGGTGTGGTGCAAGCTGCTGCACGTGCTGGCCGCGTACTTCCGCAGCGCCACCTACATGTGCATGTTCTGCGAGGGCCTCTACCTCTACAAGCGCATCTCCAATGTGATGAAGGTCGGGGTCCAGGACCCACTGGCAAAGTACTACATCATCGGTTGGGGTCAGTACTCTAGAGGCCTTCAGACTGTAGTATCATTGTATTACCACTGTAGTTAACATGACATCAGTTGGAATCTTTAAGTATTGGAGACAATATGCTGCCTGAGTAAATACTGCACAATATGCATGTAGTAAGTATATCACAAACTACATTTGTAATTATATGCCATTTTTAAGAACAACGAATGTAAACAATGTACGTTAGAATATCCTGATCACATTATTATGTTAGAATACAAATTTATACAAAATGTATAAGTATTATAATCTTAAATTTCGTATCTATAGTGTTTTGCTTTGCTTTTTCATAGCTTTTCTTTAGAATTGTATGAACTTTAAACCATGAGTCTTCGCTTTAAATATCATTACTGGGTAAAAACAAAAAGTTAAATCTTACATGTATTTGATATTATGTCGGTGTCATGTTCAAAGATCACGGAAATGTAACCGTGTATCATTGATCATGGTAATGCAGAACCTGCTCCTTGTTTTACATGTGGTTTTATGGTCCTCATCGTGTATCATTCAGGCATGCCGGCGGTGTGGGTTGGCACCTATATCATCGCTCGCTTTGCTGTGCTCAGAGTGGCCGAGAGGTGAGTTTTTTTCCTTCAGCATACAATAGACCTAAACATAAGAGTGCTGGTAAAAATGACATGGTTGCATTCTTAGAACTATTCTTGTGCAAAAAATAGTTACTGTTCAGAAAAAAATCACGTTGAAAAATGAAAGTGAAGCAAATAAAGGAAAGCACACTGCATGACACTCGAGTAACGGTGAGTCACTGTGGAGCACGCACGTTATACAGTAGAAATTCGCTACTTCGAATAAGAAGGGATGACAGTAAAATGCTCGATATAGCCAAATCTCGAGTTAACCAACTGATATGTTTCACTATAGTCGTTGAATGAAAAAAAATGAAATTGACTTCGAGTTAATTACGTAATCGAGAGCAGTAATGTGGAGGTAACGATCTTCTACTGTGCATGCATGAACAATGCATATTTGGGATGTTGCTGGGGATTTTAATGATGACTGATTATTTTCCAGCTGTGTTGCAGAGGGCGAGTTCTACTACATCGAGCTCATCCACATCGTACCCAACCTTCTCAGTCTGGGGGTGAGTAGCTCATTTATATGATAATGATTAGAAACTAGAGACGGACCACTTGTCTGGGACGAGCGGAAATGCCTTTAGGGCAAGCATTTATTTTTATATGTTTGGCGCCAAATACAAATACACGTGTACCTGGTATTGACATTGTAACACCTGCAATATCTTTCACAAGGTGTTTTATATTCTTTCTAACTCATAGCATTTGCCCCATGTGGTACCACCAAAGTGTCTGTGAGTAAGGAAAAGTATTTAGTAGATTGTGCATGTAGTAAGTGGTCGGAAAAGGTCGTTTTGAACCTAGTAATAGTGATAGTAGGCTGAACAATTTCTACAATGACCAAAGTTTAAGAACAGTTCAAACGCTCTTGAACGATGTGGTTTGTGGTTTCAGTGCAACCTGGTGTTCCTGGTGAGCATTGAGTTCATGCTGTGCACCAAATTGCGCTCCGACAAGTCCGACCGGCGGCTGGGGGTCCTCAGGTGAGGAGAGGCGGACAGGCAGCAATATATAGTGCTTTCGAGCTCACGTGGGTTCTAGACTTAGAATAATCTAATTGGTCTTATAAAGGATGATGATAAGGTAATTTAATATTATGAAATCAAACCGACACCTACGCATTCTTCAACTGAATTACATAAAAGTAAGTTTTTTCATCTTTAACCCTAATAATCGTTTGAACGTCCATGTCATGTATACACAATATATAGATAATAGCGTATATTATTTCAAAGTAGACCTATACTTGTCTCCTGTATACTGAGCAATGCACCAGTCCTACCACGCATGGAATAACAAATCACTAACTGATCTAATAAAAGTACATGGAAACCTTCATCAAGCTTTGCCATCACCACCACAATGAATCTCTGCTTCAGACACGCCCTGCGAGCCACGCTCTCGCTGATTCCAATCTTTGGGGTGCAGTTCCTGTTCATCATCTACCGGCCGGAGTACTGGCCGCCGTATGAGGTCATATCTGCAGTATTCACCAGTACTCAGGTGCAGTACTCATTCATGGTCATGAACCTGTGCTTTGTATGGATTAAGTCAAGCTTAGGGAAACAACATCCAAAACATGAAAGGTTTGACAATGTTGAAAGCACAATGTCCTTCACTTTAGAAATACATGGCTTTTCCCATCAAAGTTGACTGCAAAATTGACGTAATATATTTTTCTAAGCTAATGGACTAAATAATGCTTTTATATTTCATACTTAATATCACACTGTACACTGTGTACTAATGTTGTAATCTGTATGTATTGTGATAGCCATCTTTGAGGTTGTAGCTTTAATAAAACTTATCATGCAAGCACCATGTATGTCAATACCTCTAGCCACAACATGTGACATTTCGCATGATCTTCCTGCAGGGCGCGCTGGTGGCCATCCTGTACTGCTTCACCAACAACGACGTCAAGCAGGAGCTGTCCGCGGTGCTGTCCCGGCGGCGCAGCCGTGGAGGCCGCTGCTGCCACGAGCGCACGCGAGGTGACACCGAGGGGGGCTCAACCCCCAAACCCTCCCAGTATTTGTATATATGGTGTTACCAATTCCATACACTTAATGCTTTTTGCCCATTGTTATAAAGCCTACATTTTGTTACCTTTCCACCATCCTAAATGCTTTTCTCCACATGCCACATTGTTCCAAAGCCTTTATTTCATAATAGCTTTTCCCCATCCCAAATATCTATGGTATTTTAACACACATCTCATTTGATTGCTTTTGGAACCTTTCCCCACTAACATGTGCAGTCTTTTCACTCTGTTTCGTCCAATCTCTCAAAGTGTAAATGCTTCTCTAAAGGCCTATATTTTCACTGGGTCACCCTATTAGAAGCATTTTTCTATACAGTACATTCATTAGATGTTGAAATCCAATAAGCTTCCATTACAACATGTGAGCACACATGTACATCTCACATAAATGTGTTTTGGCCATCTCCCTTCTCTAAAGGCAGCAGAGTGGAACATTTATTTGCACAAGTGGTTTCACTTTTATGGTGTTGTATTATTGATGTAGACTATTATCTATCTTTATGGGCAAGGGCTGGGTGATCATCAGCTGTTTTAGAACGAACTGTCTCAGTTTCTTGTGACTTGGAATAAGTGATACCAGGTCTTAAAAATATGGGTAGAAATGTAATAACCCACCCTTACCTCAGAGGTAACACCAATGAATGAAACATTTGTCAAAAGCTGTAAGATGGGTTGAACAGAACTGGTTATTACGTAACTTATTGAAATAGTTTTATTTCTAGCATAATTTGAAAGCACGCAGTGTATCATGTCTACAATTTTACAGATTTTTATGGCAATGTAGATAGAGCTATATGGTGAAAACCAATGTACTTTATCAATGCCTTCACTGAGCATTGAGGTTGTCTGCTGGCCTTTTCAGATTATGACACCCTCCAGCAATTACACATGGCCCCCATATCCCCGTGCGGCATCCCCTCACATTAGCGCACGTATGTCCACTATTATATAGTTCAGTGTTGAATGTTGTAGACACCTATGTATTACCTTTTGGTCATGTATGTCACATCTATTGGTCACATTCTGGTGGTGGGCACTTGCATTTTAGAATTCATATAATGTATTGAATGAATACCAAACTTAAGCCTTGCTTTTAATGGGTCCTTTACATTTGTGTTAATGACTTAATCATACGTCTAAAATCGGCCAGACATCAACATTCAATGTATCATATCTTCTTACCATGTTCAATCTTTTGAGCAATTGTAATTTATTTTGCTAAATCCCACTGAAATGGACACTTTTTAGAAAGAGTCACACATCAGATACCACTCACAATGGAATACCTTGCTTTTTCAAGTTGATTAGTATATGGGTAGAATTTATGGATAACTCTGTCACCAATTTCCAGTTGAACTACCTAGTCCAGTGCACTCTAGCTCTAAATTCTTCATAGTTTACCATATTATACTGTTTACTCATTTCCAGTGTTACGTAATGAACAAGTTTAAAAGCATTGAATATGTAATCAAACTTTTGCTAGTAAATCACGGATGACATTATATTTCGAAGAATATTGACATTTTTCTCTTTCAAAATGCATATATATATCTCTTTCAAAATACGAATGCATATCTGCACTCGCTAGTACTAGAATAGTCATTTTTGTAGACAGGCCATGATTTGCAAAGAGTATTTAAATTCAATCCAGTATATCAAGAATACCGTTTTAGTAGTACAAGAAGTGGTAATATTGACATCAGTTGTAAAAGAATCTTATATTTCCTACTATTTTAAGGCCACAATAAGATACTTAGATACTTAGTTCCAGGCAACTTGTAGTAAGATAAAAACACGAGACACACAGTGAAAAAAAGATCTCTACTTCTGACCCACAAAGACACAACGTGACGTTTAACTGGCTACAAAACCCCTACTATGCCTTTTCAGTATTTTCCCATGTCAGCCAGCACTCTATCGCTCTGTACACTTGGTAACTCGCTGTGCCTCCACCTGTTGCAGGTCTGAGCGTGTGCTCCACTGCCACCAAGGCATCGCGGCTGTCCGTGCCCAACACCAACACCATCGACTCCATGAAGAACACGAAGCCCGCGTCCAAGACGCCGATGCCCACAACAAGCACAATCACAAGCATCGCCCCGGCAAGACGGCGTGAGTCCAACTGGTCGCAGGTGACCACCAACACATTCCTCAACAGCAGCATCGGCGGGGGGCAGCGAAACAGTCTAGCTCTGTCTAGCATTGCTAGCAACAGTAACATTTCTAGATCGGGGTCGTCGTCGACGCCACCGATGCTGCGACGTGGCTCACGGTCGCGCAGCTCGTCCAATCCTAGTGAGTCTAGCTTAGCTAGAGCCGCAATGGACACCGCCGCCGTCCCTAGCAGACCGGTAACCCTGAACTTTGAGCTGATGGAGATGACGGAGCCGCTGATGGAGCGGCTGCCCGTGGAGGTGGGGACGGGCGGTCCTGTTGGTGGGGTGGTGGCAGGAGAGGAGACCACCAGCCTAACGGACATCGAGGAGGAGAAGATGCTCACGTCGCCTCTCACGCCCATTGTGGAGGTGGATGTGTAGATGAGGGCACAAACTGGGGGTTGGGTGAGGTTTGGTGCAAGTGAGGACATTTTACAGTCTCTGCACAGGCCTTGTAGTCTACGTGGTCCAGGGGCATGGTCAAAATAATGATAAGTACACACTAGATAGTCAATGCCCCCACCTAGAAAATAAAGACGAATTTATGTTCAGGTCTCTCATATTTTTTCATGCTCTCGTAGGGCAGGATAAATTGTTGCCCACTAAGGATCATGTTTTTCAAAGGGTGATAGCATTATGCTGGTCTGAATAAAAACACGGTTACGATGGATGGATTTGATGTTCCACAAGTGATCAAACAGTGGTCTGTTAAGACGCTCACACTAGGAAAACGGTATACGTGCATACATTATAACTTCAGATTGTTGGTTAAATAGGGTGTCTTACTTCATATATTTGATACTCATATCTCTTCACTCTGTATTTTGATGTTTGCCAGAAGTTTGTCTATAAATGTTTGATAATTGTGTTTACTAAATCTGCATACATCAAAATATATAATTTTGTGTACTAAAAAGCCATTCAGTTGGATTTTACTGTGATAATTGATAATTGTATTAGAAATGGGTTTCTTATGTATTTACATAGAGTCATATGAGCGGTATATTCACAGTGTACCATTGAAAGTGTGATAAGTCAGTCAGTGAGTGCCAATATATGTTCTAGTCATAATGTTAGAGGGATAGAATATTTATTTTACATATACAAGACTATATTAAATGTGTAATTGTAAGAAGAGATTATATTTTGTATATATTGAGTACTTTGAGAAACAATCATAAACAATTATGTGCTATTATATATACACTCTAATTCAAGTAATATTTATAATTACCTATTAAAGTAAATATAAACTACAATAAATGTGCGTTTGTAGTTAGTCTTGTCATTGATATTAACTGAATACTTCTACAACTGAACACAGAAAACTAATTTTAAAAGGCTCCACATACAAAGTGATATATATCATGTCAGATGCAATTCCCTTTTCATTTAATCAGATTGCAATCCTTGAACAGCCATTATTCCGTATTGAACATTGCTGACACCGACAGAGACATGGAGTCTGTAATAAGAGTGGGGCAGTTAATTGGCAAACCTGAGTGTCACTGGTTGCAGGCGAGAATCAATGAGACTGTGCTCAAATCTTACTCGTTCAATCACACCGCTTGACAGGTCAATTATATCGAAATTATTTTAATCAGATGCATCATGCATGTATTTCATGACTTCTTACATCATCAATGTAAGCACCATTGTATCGCTATGGTTTCTATGAATGAGGCAGATATCATAAAGCTATCCAAGTTCAGTGATGTTGACAAACAAGAGATGCTTATGTATTCAACTCAATGCACCGTGAAATTGTTTTTTGCCACAGAGAATAAGCTATGTCACAGGTGTTCACCGCAAATTTGCATTCACCTATCCAGAAATGAGTGCCCGCAGTGGCACTGCAACTGCACAAACCACTGTTAAGTGGGCCAAAACGATACGATGATTCGTCACATTCTCGTGAAGACAATTTTCACAATTTTACAAAGTCATCCATAGGCAGATCCAGGGGCGCCCCCTCCCCCTTTCCCACCAAATCACTTAATTTTTGTAAGTTTTTTTGCATGTCCCCCCATGTTCCAAAAACCTGACCTTCCATTGTCATCAGTGTAGATGTACTTGTGATGCTTTATAATGATGATCCAGATATTTTGCTCTCCACACGCCTTTACATTTTACACCAGGATACCATACACGAAAGATACACAGCCTTAACAGTGTACACACTACTTTGATGCAGATACATCTATGCGGTACAAAAAACATTACACCAGATTCTTTCTCGTTTTCTTGATATTATCTTAATAAATCAACTCTTCTGTTATATCCATCAATCTTGAATTCGCGTGTTTCGTCATTAGTCCGGTCTTGCACCAGCAGCTCCATCTTGCCACGAAAAAGCATCATCTATCAATTGTTTCTTGATAGATGGTATAAAATGACCCATGGTCACGGGAAGATGCAGCGTCTACTAAATCAAGAGAATTCGTCAACTACAAAGGCAGCTGCATCAGTTTATGTCTTTAGAATGGGACTTTGGAGAGTTGATCATGTATTTAAATGAAATTCTTTCCTTTTAGATGTTCTCAATTCTATACATACTACATGTATATGGCCTGCACTAGATGATGCAGTTACCGTTGGTCAACCACACGTATATCAAACAAATATACACATCATTTAAAATGGCAAAGCATATTCCGCTCACTACATTCTATTGATATTACATTAATAGAAAATTATGAAATAATTATTCAAAGTTAATCAGGTTTGGGGGATGGGGAGTACACTGGCAGATCCACGTTTTTAGTAAATGGTTGAAGGCGAACTGAAGGGATCCTTTGGAGTTTTTGTACGGGAGATTTATAAGAGGCATGCCACGAAAAAATATAACGGAAATATTTCAGCGGGAAAATGGGGATGGGGCATAAATGTTTCTGCTCTTACACGGAGAAAGGCGAGTAGCTGTCAAACAAACCAAAGCATATACATGTAATGTACATCACAGAATCTAGTCGAATCCAGAGCTACCCGGTTATGAAGCCACCTTTTTGGCAGACGTCGTCAAGAATAACGAGCTAATACCGCGATGTCGACTTCTGCTCATTATATGTAACAACCCCGGGGTGTTGAGGTCGAGTGTGGGGTATGATGGCCTAATGAGATCAGATCACCCCGATGCACATAATTCCAATACTTTGGTGTGGCTAATGTGAAATGTAAATCTGCATATAATGCAAATGTGCTTTTTAACAGTCGAAATTCACAGTTTGTCGTTCTCTAGCGACATTACATCTACGCCAGGTCATTGGCATTCTTGTTACGCTATATCTTCCCCGACTTCGCTACCGTAGCGCATGTCGTTCACTCACCTAACCTGTACCTGTTTAACGGGTAGGTACCACGGACCAGTGGGCAACCCGCCAGAGGTACGCTTGGTCCAACGTGCATTACCAGACCCGACGGGTAATCGAACACTCGACCTTGAGTCCAATTCACAATCCATTCAGACACACCAGAATGTATTGGTCCGTCGGCTTGTAAATTTATCATAGATTTATTATAGATATTATATAGGCGTATATGACCTTTGGTTTCATTAGGTTACTAAGACCCCCTTTATAATGAAACTATTTGTTGTCATGATCCCAATTCATATAAAGAGACCAACGTGAACCCCCATAATAAAGTGTGACCATTTTGAAGTCAGTCCCATACAAGTTCTGAATAGGAAGGTTCAACTGTAGCTAATGCAACTGATCTACCAGTGCTTCCCAGATGGAGACTCTGTCTAGCGTATTTTGCTCAGGAAGTTGCACATCTAATTTATAGTTTTTTCCTATTGTCTGCCGTGAATTGCAACACTAGACATGGAGCTCAGATGGGGGTGAGACTGGCATCATTTGTGTTCTGCTGCATGTAATTGCTATGCTAGTTGGTCTGTGGTTTGAAGTGTGGCCCTTTGTTGCGAGATGCAACCTTTGTCCCTACGCGCGACAGTATGGCAAAAACAAGATGCTTTGATGCTTTGCGGGCTCCATAAAATTGTATGCTGTAGATCTAATAGTTTTAATCTCTCAATACATTTTGTTTGTCGAAGCCTCTCCAAATTTGATACTTTTTCGTAAAAATATTGATGTATTAGAACTTGGCCAGAATTTCGGGCGCCCTAAGATATATACCGAGTGTCCCGTGTTATTTTGTGCTTTAACCACAAAAAATATTTTACATATCAAAATGTTAACCATTTCTTGGAAACCCCAACATTTAGCTGCAGCATTTTGGTTGCTTGCCGCCCGCCCCCTTCCTAATGGGTCACTGAGGTGGAGGTAGTCCTCACGTACAAGCAACCATGCAACTCCTAGAATCACCAATTATGAAATGCGCTAAGTCCAATTTGTTGATGATGCGATATTTATACGGTTCATATTTGATATCAATCAGCTGTCACGTCAAGGGGTCTTTAATATCACATTCCGAACGAGTGTGATAAATAGTTAGAAATACCAAAGGGAGGAAGAAACCCAGTATACACACAGCCTCTACACCCTTACGTCATCTTTCCCTGAGAAGGTGGTCATTATACATTATCTATAACCTTTGATAGATGATACCTTGCTGTGGCAAGATGCCCTTACGTGGGTTATTTGAGCAACTTTAAGTGACACATAGACAAAACTGGGTGAGTTGTTAACATGACTTATTTTATCGGGTGAGTTCTTGGGGCGTATCACGGCGAGCCCGAAGAACGAATCACGATAAAGTAAGTCATGTCACACAAAAATTTAATTTGTACGTCTATTGTGCATACGTCGTGAACTTCTTTTTGAGAGCAATAGAAGATGATGATTTGTTAGCAAGAGTGAATATTATCGTGATACATTTTTTTCTGTGGGTTTGGTGTATGTAGAGCTTTTCATTCTCGATTTAGAGTGTGTACCAATTCAACACTGAATATATGCATATTTAAAAGATCTTTCTAAATACTAACATTACCGTTATTGTGTCTGATAAATTTGAATCGGTGCATCTTGAAACTGGGTTAAAAGTAGGTCGGCTGAGAACTAACCATGTATAATGTCTAAGGACAGTCGCGATACAATTTATATTACAGAACAGTTCTGGAGCACGCTATCCAATGAAAATATATGCAAAAGACTGATAAATCTACAGACAAAAAAGAGGCACTGGTTACCTTCTATACACGAGACGAGACACCAGAGATAGTCCAAAACTCAGTACAATGTACTCGCATCACAACTCGACCCCGGAAGGGTCTGTCATTGCGTTCTCCCCTTTGACAGTCGCCCAGCACATGAAAAATTGTGGGTTTTTGTCTTCTAATTTACTGTCTGTGGAGGTAAGCTCACTCGTCAATGGATCACAATTTGCCTATCATGGTCGCCAGGGGTGCTCAATGTGTACAGTATATGACATCTAGGCAAATTGCAGTAGGCTATGGTGCAAATAGTTCACTGTTCGTGGCTACGAGACTTGAATATGCCACGAGAACGTCGTTTCAATCATGTTGGAGCAAACGTTTGTATAGTCTCTGAGATAAGTTTAGACATATGTAAAATACGTGTACATTTATTACCCTCTTGCTTTCATTTAATGAAGATGGTTACAAGGTGCGTTACTTGAGGTCTGACGCCATGAACCCCCGAGAAGTGACATTTTGCCACGCGTTTTGCGGCTTTTGTACAGTGTCACGTTAGGGGAATGATGAGTTCATAAAGAAGAAGGGACAACAAAGGGACCATTCATCTTTGAACGGCCTCGTGGTTGATTATGGGTTGTATACGGTTTTCGAACTCTCCACAAACCTTGAATAGCCGGAGTTAAAGCTAACTGAGACTGGATATTGAAATGGTAGATGTTCATATTGCTTTGCGCCCCCAAAAAAAAAAAAAAAAATAGAAAAAAGAAAGCAAGAAGGGTAACCTTGATAAATGCAAAATATATTTGTTGCACTCACGGTAAGTGGGTCAGTAAATAATCTACAAGTGTAAAAAAAAATAAGCAATGTGATTCTTTCAGTAAGTGCAAAGGGGAGGTGCAATTGCGGATGCGTCACCTGCTCACCACGCCATAACAGAAAGTAAAAGGTCCGATTGTGTGACATGACACGTTGTCACCACCACTTTATCAAACTGGATTAGGCTACTTCACTCCTGGGGAATTTGTCTTGCGACACATTTTATCTCTATTTAGTGTCAATGCCCGACCTTTGTTTGTTTTTCTTAGATTCGCCAGCATCAGCTGGTTTGAACCAGCTGGTTCGATGTCTTTGAAGATCCGTTTTAGCACTTTTAAAGTCTGCATTCTTTGTAGAAATGTCCTAAACACTTTGCAGATCACATTGTTGTTACCCGTGACACTTAAAACACCATTGGCAGTATGTATTTATACCATATATACCATGAAGCATCATTTTCCGTCCATGTATATTATTACTCCAGGGTTGGTCGAAAATAGGATAAGGTCCCATAACTTGGTGTTCTAGTATCACATAACAACAAATTTGGTGTCCGATCATATGTGTTTTGTGCCAAGGAAAACAGTGAACTAGGTTACAAAATGCTATATTAATAGTAAATACTTCTAATCCAAGATGGTCGCAAAAATATTGGTAATAGTATAGATGCTTGTCATGCTTGGAGTCTCAGACTTGCAATTCGAGGATGCCAGATGAAGAGTTTCGTATTTGAACATTGTCTTTGATACCAAGGCAACATATTAAATAAGTTACTAGCTGGCCCGTCTCCGTACAGACTCTAATTTCAACTTTTTAGGATAGTAACTGTTGGGGGGGGGTCGTTCTGCTAAATCAACTTTTTACTAATTAACTTAACAGGGGTGGGGGTGTCTCTGAGCCAAGTTAAAGAATTAGTTATCAGACGCGCAACTTTTGGCTTGGTCCCTAATGTAATGTTGCCGACATTGTTATGTTATTCCTCGACATCATGTCTCCTTTTGGCCGTCATAATAACCAATTATCGCTCACTGTCCATGCTTTTCACAACGTTCACTGATAATCGTGAGATCTACTTACCTGCCACTTATGTTGAACAATCAGTGATATGCACCCGTGAAGATAGCGTGCACATTCGTATCCAAGAACAGGTGTATGTTAAAAAATTATATTAAAATTGATACATTATATGAAAGCATTTCCATCTGGGACTGACTATATTTACAGACCCGTAACCACAAACTTAACATGGTGGAATTAACTATTTTTACAGAACCGTAATAGCTCTGTATGCGACATGCAGAGGTATATGATGCGTTGCAATGTTTTGTGAATTTCATTAATGTTTGTTTTGTGCACATTTTACGTTAATTAGTTGTACTTCGAAGTATAGATCTCCCACCTAAATAATACATTCAGCTTATATATACGGACTTGTAGAAGTAGCCTTGTCATTTACTGACTTGTATAAGTAGCATCAACCGCTATCAGCCACTATCAAACTAATCTTACTTGGCAACCACCGACTCTGAAATTGTCGTACACGACTCAACAACGTTGGCTCTCCCGACAATGTCGCGGAATGGCACCCCATTTTACCCACAAAAACACCAAATTTCAAAAGCTATCTCCTCAAAAATGAAACAATATACGCGTTTTATAACGGCATAGGCACCTTTCAAAATACCATAGAAGTTCAAAGTAAGCTTTTGGAGGGCCAACAATAGGGGAATCGGCGCCAAGAGGCCTAAAGGCACGGATTTGCCTCAGAATAAAAAAACAACCATGCGCGACACGCCCACTCCTCGCGCTCCCAATATTAATATAAGAATAGGATGCTATGATAAAAGCATACACTCTAAAATCAAAGATGGCTACCAATATTGGCAGTATATTTTATTAGAGCCGATAACGTTTGATTCTTGTCTCATGGAATTACAAATTAGATGTCCACTCATTATGTTTTTGATGCCAAGAAAAACCGTGAATTACTTACAGGAAGCAAGGTTCTTATTTGACTGTTTATTTGGCTAACAATATTAGAATATAAGTGCAATATTTGGAGAGTAACATATTTCTTAGAACTCAGAATTATCCTGGTAGCAAGAACCAATATCATGAAGTTGCATATTTAGAATGCCTGAGTTGAAAATGAATTGCATTTTTTTATTTGTATAGAAAGTGTCAATGACTCTAAACGTGTCTTTGATACAGGTATATATGAACTGTGTTATAGATAAGGCTACTGATAAAGCAGGTCAGACGCAGTTTCACTCTATAAAAAGCTGCTATTGCCGACTCATTCACGGCAGAACATTAGATCCTATCGGTAAGTACACAAAGTTACCTTCTTTACATGCTTACTGTATATGGAATTTATGAATTTGTGTTTGTCTGTACATCTTAGTAGCAATCCGATGACAAATTGCATTTCACTAAGGTGAAAAATGAAGTTCATCAAAACATGTACATTTATTATTTTCATCTTTCACAACACAAAATTTGCTAACTGTTTGACAGTTTTGTCTGCTTCTGCAGACGTTTTCAAAAACGCTACTGCGCATGTCAGGTCATGATTGACGGCTGTCGTCCCCGCCTGCGGCAAGCACTGGGTCGTAGACTCTCGCACGCTGGTGGGCCCCCTCGTCACTGTTCATGATCTGACTGTGCATCCGGGTGTGAACTGCTTCCTTGATAGCTCTAGTCCTCCTATCACTCTCTCTGTCCAGAGCTGACACCCTCTTCCAATCTATCTTGTGGTTCTCTTTGTTGACGTGATCTGTAATGGCATTCTTGTTGCATTCTGTAGCAGACTCTCTTTTGGCAGCCCTGGTAAAATTCAACTTTCCATGGTGTTCAACGTATTTCTGGTGTTGTTTTAGTCTAATACCCGGCTTTCTTCCTGTTTCCTCGATGTAAACTGTCAAACGGTTAGTAAATTTTGTGTTGTGAAAGATGAAAATAATACATTTACATAATTACCAACACGATGAACTCATTCAAGGATAAAACATACATGTACATGTATCTATATACCAATAAGTTAATTTTGATGTTCTGTCCGGCTACTTCCTCTTTAACCTGACTTGTGAGACATCATCTGACTACAGGAGATTATTCAAGGTACATCGTAAATTTGCAAGTTTATGTTTGTCATCGTCCATCTGGTGCTGTTGTCTGTAAAACAGTGTTTATGAGCCTTTCATACCTTTTAATGTGTGACATTTGACGGTTGGCATCAAAATGAGAGCGCCCGCCCATGGACATAATACGGGTCTGTATGATGGACGGGGAGACCGTGAGTTCGATTCCACGATCTTCCAAAAAACTTTACATAGCCTACCCGATTATTTCACAACTGCAGAAGTAGGGCATCAGATTAGATTGTCTGCTAGTTATTTGTTTTCATCCCCACGGGTATACGCCTTGATCTAATAGTGTATAGACTGATAATCTTTCATGAAAGATACATGACAAAATCAAAACGGTAAAATATCTGATCATTCTTATTTTGTTCATGTGTCTGCATATATAACATAATAACCGCATTAAATCATCAGCACATATTTTAAACACTGATACACTAAACGCGTTTATTACAGCGGTGATCGACTGTATCTTAAACTTTGGATCCAATATCTTCCAATTAATTAACTCGCCACAAGAAAAAGAGGCCAACTTCTTTGAGGAAGAACATTTATCTATAATTCTGCTGAATGATGTGTGTCACAATGCTTCTCTTCTGTCTCTTGTCTCTGCTTTGTTGTTCAGTCACATTGGCTGATCGTGAAGAGCAAATCACTCTCACAGACGCAGTGAAGATGATCAGAGACCTACAGGAAGGAAATGCTGCGATTCGAAGTGAGAATGCTGAGATCCGTAGAGAGAATGCTGATGTCCACAAAGTGAATGAAGCCATGAAATTCGAGATCTCAGAACTAAAAGAAGCAAATGCAGAGATCCGAGACGAAAATGCTGCGATCCGAAGAGAGAATGCTGGGGTCCAGAAAGAGAATGAAGCCATGAAATCCAAGATGTCTGAGCTTTTAAATATTGTTTCTCATGTTCAAATGGATATCATTGACCTTCAGAGGAATGCATCGACTTCCAGCCAGCAGATCTCCGTTCTGAATGATCGAGATTCTGGCCATGTTGGCTTCTCGGTTGCTGCTAACGAAGTAGAAGAGTACAATGCAGGTGATACGGTCAAATTCCATCACGTTTTCTCCGATTTCAAGCCGAGCGGTACCTCTGGAGGATGGGATCCCTCAAGCAACAGATACACGTGTCCCGTCGCCGGGCACTACATGTTCATGTCTACACTCTATAAGGCGGTAGCTTCTGAATATGGCTATTTTGTGGCTCAGTTGATGCACACATCAGGCAGCGGCGATAGACGACTGACAACCTTGCACAACTTTGGAGGCACTGACACGCGATTCTCCAGCAGCACAAACGCCTTAGTGCACTGTGCAGCCGGCGACCAGGTGGGACTTTAACAAATACCTCTGTTTATGTGTCTCTTCAACAATCACAACAGATATATTAATGTCTACTTTAAGCTTGTGAATGTTTATGACAATATGTTAAATGACTTTGATTATGCAGTGATTCTGTGTTCTTCAGGTGTGGGTCATGGTGGTTTATGACGACATGCATCTTTATGGCAGCAGTTCACACCATAACAATTTTCTTGGTAACTTTTCTTTATTGTTTAATATTTTAGAATGCTAATAATAAAATCATACAATTCATTCATTTTCTTTAAACTTTCAATGCAGAGAACTGTGCAAAGAGAATGGATGTTTTTTTTTTTTTAAACATACTCAATAGATGAATATCCATCATATAAAGTTAATATTTTATGTGCGGCAGCCAACTTTAGGGGGAGGGGAGCGAGGTTTATGCGGTGTTAAGTAATCTCACATCCCTAATAGTGTTACCCTCTTTTTGCACATCCAACAAATTTTAATGCGTTTTCCCCACATCACGCTTCCTTATAAGCCTGCCCCATATGTATGAGGTGACTTTTATATAAAATTATGTTCCCGTTGAATAAGTATTCGCCAAGGAAACATCACTAGACCCTGGATTTCACTGCAAAACCCCCTGGTAGTTTCTACTGTTTTGTTGCAGGTTTTCTGATCAAGCCGGGTCTGTAGACTGTGGAGACGTCACTGCGGCAGATCGAGGGTTTACATAGACGTCATTATGCAAGATCAGAGGTTTATTGTAAACAAGATTAAATAAGGAAACAAATCCTATACTGTTTTGTGTCTCACTATGATCTCCAACCTCTCTTCCTTCAACTGCCAATCATCAGATATTGACCGAGGCAGTGTAAAAGAGATTCCAGTGAACCGATGACGACTAAACATATCCTCAATACATTAAACTCATTATGTTTTCATGCCCATGCAGGCAGAAAGTGACAGCAGGGATGTTAGACCGCAATACATAACCAACCGTAAAATATAACCAGTTATGCTTTGCGTTAACGCAAAATGTAACCAAGCCCCCAAAAATGGTCTAACTGACGCAAAATATAACCACTGCCGCAAAATATAACCGAAGCAAATGTACGTTATTTTTGACATACAGTAGAGAGTATTTTTGTATTACATAACACTGGTCACTTTAACGGTAGACGCTGTTGACTTGTGCATCTACATGTATGGTAGGCTCGTAACTGTCCATTCTAGTATTGATGTTGACACGTAAAAATAGACGGCACCCGAGGTCTCGATATATAAAGAGACATATAAAGAGACACGTTCTACCATAAATAGAAACAAAATTTGAACAGTTGGGAGAGAACAAGCAAAAAGGCCAGGGAAGTGTCGCCACTTAAATCATACATAGAGTAAATAGTGATTACGGTTGTTATATACTAAGCTCAAATAGAGCTACAGATATTACTGTGTCTCATCACATCGCAAACCACAAATGCGCACACCACGTTTGACCACAATACATCCCAAGATCAAACAAGATGTCTGCATATATAAAGGCTTCACATTCTACAGATTTGTTGCCAATATTTTACTTATACACAACCCACACATATACAGCAATAAACTTGCATATTTTAAACCAGTTTTAGACATTATGCACTCCAGTCTACCCTCTGAGTATGTGACATGTATGACATGTAAACTTGAAATAATTCGCACGTATTGTCGCTCAAAGTCCCAGCCCTATATATAGTGGCCTCCTACCATTACCTCAGATCTACGATGCAAAGCAGATCATGATTATTTGATAGCTCTGGATCGGAACAACCTGTTTAAAAAGTTGATATTGATCATGTGAAAACAGTTTAGTCAAAGAATGAATGAACTCACCACTTGACAAGATTAGAATTGTGACTGGCTACACCTTGGTTATAATTTGCGCCAGTGATTATATTTTGCGTCACCAGAGCCATTTTTAGGGCTGTGGTTATATTTTGCGTTAACGCAAATCATAACTGGTTATATTTTGCGTCGGTTATATTTTGCGGTCTAACATGGGGTCTGCATGGACCCAAAGCAAATATTTTCTTATGTATGTCATAATATTCAACCAAATCAAATAATCTTCGGTCCTGATAAAGGCAAGATATAGGGTGACAACTACTTAAAAGGAAAGGAAGAAGTACCAAGCTGATAAAAATATATCACAAAAGGTATACCCCTGATGTCCGAACGGACCCCTAATGTACTGATTAGGTTTAACTACTGTGCCTCTCGTTCAACAAACTCTCTCACAGAAAACGTCCATGATGTATAGAGCCCGTGTATATCATTCATGACTGATGCCAAATCTGTACGTCACTTAACATGAGAACGTTATCATATAACTTATGTTGTAATAAAAAAAAACACAGCCGACACTATTACTGTTTGTGGTTGTGCTTTGTATCAGTTTGAGTTGATTTATTGACAATTTTTCAAACATAATCAAGGGTTCTAGTTCTAAAAAAATAGAGCAGCCGACTACTGGAACATGAGGGCCGAAATCTGAAACCATATAAGAAATGTTTTTTGTCATTCAAATCCGTGCTTTATAACCATGTATTGTTCACACAAGAGGGTGTCACAGAGTTTAAGTTTGCATTTGGCTTCTACGACATAATTTCAATATTCGACCCTCAAGGGACCGTAAACTGGTTATGTTACCCAATAACCCTTGAAACTAACAACCTATTTACGATACACCTATTCGAGAGTTAACGCATGCATTATGTGAATCATTTGCACACATACGATGACTTACTGCATGGTGTGGTTCTCAATCTTGTAAATGACATTGAGAAACTGGTGCAATTGCTTGCATTCTCCAGTCACTTTCGACTGTTTCATATGCATAGATATTGAAAACCCTCCATCACGTTCCGTGGCCTATTACTCACTTTTGTCTTTCTATTCAATCATTGTGTTTTTGTTGGAAATATATAGTTTAGAGGATATGGGGCACCTGAACTCATTTACTGCCGTCCCAGTCTGACCATCAAGAATTGTAACCCCCTTTTATGGCTTATTTATAAGTGCTGCAGAGTATGATGAATGGTAACCTGCTATTTTTCCCCAATATAGAACGTCTGTGAAGAAACAGTGAGGTTAAATAAAAACGAGTACCATATTGTACATAATCATGACATCGCATTGTACTTTTCATATTTGACAATAAAGTAGGTGATTCAGCTTCAATCATTCGTAATGTCTGACGCTAGCTGCACGTGCTTACATACTTCCAGCATTTAGTACATAAAGCCTCAGTAGGCTAGATTGCCCTTTTCTTGTTTTTCTTATTTATAAATTGAGAACATATTTGGAGTTAGCTTTTCTTGAAGTAGAATGCGGTTTTCTGTGTCTATCTCATACATTGTTTCAATGTAATTGCTTCCTGACCCTATTTCCGTAATAGACAAGCAATGGCCAGTTTTGAAAAATAAAATTACTCATACAAAAACATGATAACATTATCACTAACTGCATGATAGTGTACAAATGAGTCTTGGTACCAGAAGGCCTTGTATACATTGCATTCCGATTTCAGTCACGCCAGTAGCCCTGGGCAATGCACAAAAACTACACTATTAGTTTTGATCGGAAAAACACTATTGCTTGATATTGTACGTACATACTATTTATTATACTATTTCTTTATATGAATCATAAAATAGATCTAATATGTACAGTTAGAATACGGTTGTCATCTGTACCGTCAGACTGCTATGATGCGAAGATCCCAGCTCTCCCATGGACATTATACACAATGATGCTTACCCCATTTTACCCAAATGATACCAACACCATCAATTTGCTAGGTAAATGATTCGAACCCAATACATCACTCTACATATCTTTGTTACGTAGCACCAAGAAATCAGTAGACTGTAAAAAGCTGACCAAGGCTATTGAATATTCATTATTTGCTGACCCGAGGCACTGTTGAAGTTCTAACAGGTGCTTAGTGAGTCAAGGTCACTTAACTGCACATGTTTGTGATTGTGATGACAAAACGCTTATGAAATAATCATATCTATTTAAAACCAATCGTAAACCGTTTTTAAAGGAGTGACTGTTTCTCGTGCTAGTGTCCCACACTCCCGATATTTGTTGGCAACATATTCTATCGTGGCATTGCAGCCGCTGTCAAACGGTTTCGAAAGTATTTCGTGAATGTCCGACTATAGGCCCGTACTGTGAATGTGAATATCATAGATCTGAGCATGCTGACTCTTTCCATGCATTGCAGACTTCCTGACATTAACACCAGGTCATTGGCATCTGCCTAATAAATAGGGTGTTTATGTTTGTGTGTTTATGTTTGTTATCAAAATTATGCATCCTATCAAGTAGGTTCATTCAGTTTCACTTCGTGTGGCGATTAACCTAAATTTGCCAGAGTGCCATTTACCATCAATTTCGTCGAGGCTGATGAAAATGGACTACCATAATGTGTTCGCTATCAAAAGCTTTCATGCTCATCATAGAGTTTGATCAAATAGACATTCTGTGATTTGTAACATCTCTCTCTGCACCCTGTTCTGATTTTTTACAATGCTAAAAATGCACGTTTATTGTAGTAAAAGGATATCTTTATCCAGGGTGTTGTTGCATTTTTGGCACCTTTCAGCTGCAATTCTTACTATAACATCCCCTAAGGGTGCAGTGGTACGGTGTACACTTTGTTTAGCATATGGCATAAGATATATTGGCAGTTACATCAATCTATGTAATCTTGACTACCTTAGCTTCTTGTGAACATTATTCTATGTAAGTGGGATCGCCCCTCTACATACAATAAGGCGTTACATTTCAGGCGGCATTGCATTGAAATAAGTGATTCATTGAACTCTCCTTATTTTCTAACATCCTATGGGTGCTATCTCATATATGACCACTGTATAATTATAAATCCAGTTCAAAGAGAGTTAATCAATACCAATCGCACTGTTTGTATAGTATCTACTGTAGCTTCAGGTATTCTTATATTAAATCAGCATAAGACATTATTTACATAATGCTATCATCATAGAATCTGCTTAGATGAACGCATAAACTTTCACATGAGTACCATGGGTGAAGTTCAGTAAACATCCTAATGAATCACTAATAATATGCTAATTAAATGCACGCTTCTCTTCTATGCATTCCAATTAAAGGCTCCACCATCCGCAAGTCTTTATGACAGCAACAGTTGAAGAAATGCATGTGAAGAAATGTATGCATCTATATGGCCCGGGGGTGGTGAATAACGGAGGTAGACAAACTGCCTTCTTTAATATAAACGGAACTAGTAGTGCAAGGTGTGCCCAGACGAACTCCAGTCTTGTGTTTGATTCTACGTCGAACGTCCATGAATGAGTGACAGCTGGATTATCTGTGATTGACAGGGATACATTTGCTCAATATGGGAGTGTTACAGGGAGTGTTTTTGTGCGCTCTGTGGATTGCCACGACATATGCCAGTGAGTATGGATAAAGACAGTCAGTCCTCGCTCATTATTTTCATTATTGACAGCAGTGTTTGCCTATTTGCACTTGTTTTATTATTTGAAATTTCAAAAATAACATTTCCATAAACAATACTATGATATAAGATATAGCGAGCCGAATTTCAATCCAAAGTTTATCATGTCCCCTCCCATGAATATTCGCGTGATAAGATCATAACTAAAAATTCTACACATGGGTGATATATGTAAAAAAATATATAATTCTTCCACAGCTGTCCTTAGTATTGATAAAATGTACATGTAGTTGTTTTCTTAAGAAAATAATTTTATTCATCAATCACAATCTACTTCTTGTATGCCGCACTATTTGTCTCTACTCACTAAAACATGAGTTAAAACGCTTCATTTCGTAGCCGTAAAGTCATCAAACTCAAGTTCTACTATTAGTTCAGAAGATCGTAAGTGAATTTTCATGTAAGTGCTCACAGCATTGTCAGTGTAAGTGTAAAATATATGGCCGCACTCACTAGATACATATCATGTGGTGAGATAAGCACAGATTAGTGTTCTTTGAGCATGTATCAAAGTAAAGCAACAGCCTTATAAACCCGTAAAAAGGAGACAATAAATCTGCAGGATGACTGATATAGTTCTAAGTCTGTAGTGTTCATTCACCCATACTGTGCATCAGATGATATATGAGATGCGCACGCTCTACCACCCACCTCCTTATGATCTCTTAAAGTGCTTTCACTCTGAGTAGGTGTGTAGTTTGTCAAAGTTATATTTGGTGCAATCTTTCTTTTTCACAGTTGTAGTGTTCCTTTGTTAAACGCGTCTATGTAATAGTCTGTCACTGATTTCATTACGGCACATCAAAGAACGTAATGTATACACATTCAATTTATTTCAAGGAATTTGATATTGCTGTCCATACCAAATCTGCTATTTGAGTTTTGTGTTTGTGGTTTCTTTGTCCATATCACACTGCCAATGGGAACATTAGGGACCATCCAGTATTTATGACAGGGTGGGGTAGGAGGATTTTAGGACGGGCCATGAACTTTTGTCACAATGTTTGGAGGGGGCTATCAATTTTTCACATACTTTTGAGGGAGGGGGGGGGGCTATCAATTTTTTCACATAAAAATTACCCCTATTTTTAGAGATTCTGTAATAAAAGTTACTGTTTTTTATATTATGGATATCCATCAAATAGGATTTTAGCTAACTGACAATGAATGCGTTAACTGTTGGGGGTCGGGTGGGTGGGGGTGGGTCATCAATTTTTGCCACATGAAATTGAGGGGGTTACCAATTTTTTCACAGAGGTTTGATGGGGGTGCTATTAATTTTTTCACAGCAATTTTGGAAAATCCTCCTACCCCACCCTGTCACAAATACTGAATGGTCCCTTAGGATACTTTTTATGTTTTATAAAATTGTAAATTAGACAAGTAATATATACATATGATATAGTTCATATGATATTATATATATTTCTTATCTAAAACAAAACAAAATAATGTGTCAAATATGATAGATGTCAAATATGATAGCTATGCATTACTTTGTAACTGATTTCATTATAAAATAACATTGTAACCTTTCGATTCCAAATCATTTGATATTGCTGTCTGGTCCGTACCACCTCTAATATGTTATCTATTTTTCCTTGTTATTCTTGTAAACCACTATGTACTTAGTTGTCCATGTCACATTGACACACTACAAGTTTAAATAATTACCTGGCTCATAAATAAAAATATGAAATATTACATAAAGAAGTAATATATTCCCTATTTTTCTAAGACAATAATTGTTATTCTATATTTAGGGTATGTACGCTTCCATGTATTACCATATATTCTTTTATATTGTTTTCAATTACTACTTTTTATTTCATTTTAATGCATTGCGCATATCATTATAAATAAAAATTGCAAAAATAAGAATAAAAAATAAACACGGACGATGTGTGCCCGCCAGTGTCAGGATTTGTTGTTCTTGTTAACCAGTGTATCGTTACATGTCCATATCAAAGACAGATCCAGGGGGGCGCAGCACCACACCCCTTTTCCTACCAAAATACTTCATTTTCATAGTGTTTTTTTACACGTCCGCCATCAATCACGCGTACGAAACCCATGAAATCCCTTGCGTGCGCCCCTCCCCCTTTTTCCAAAAACCTGGATCTGCCCTTGCATCTCACCCTGACACCCTGTACCCGCCAGTGCCGGTGATCTACTCGGGCGTGCACGTGCGCGGGGGCCAGCAGGCAGACAGGATGGTGGACACCATCGAGAAGTGCCTCGCCGCCTGCGCCACGGTCCAGTGCGCCGGATTCGACTTTAACTCGGCCTCGGTAAGTCAGTCAGTGGGTCCACACACGCCAGGTATTCTGCACATAGACAGATCTAGTGAGGGGGCGGGTGGGGTGCCCCTTTCAAACCAAAAATCTCATTTTCATGAAACTTTTGGCTTCTCCGCAAGTTTTTGCACAAATAAAACCCATTATATCATTTGGAGTGCATTTCGCCCCTTTTGGAAATGCTGGATCCGCCCAATGCGATATCCTGTTTTTTTATGTTTAACCATTGAAATTATGCATTGGTAAAACCAATACATAGGTTGTAATATTCGTATTAGCTTAACAAACAATGAATCTTGTTTTCTGTGGTTGAATTACTAATTTGATTGGATACTTAATGATGGCATACTAGAAATAGCACATGGCATTATTAGATATCAAGCCACAACAAATGACACTAATGCAATCCAATCATGGTAGGCAGCGTAATGGTGGATATGATTAAGCAAATGCATCTCATAGAACTTACTTGGTAGTCATACCGTGATACGTTAACGCTTGCTTTCGCGTGAACGCAAGAAGAAACTAAAACAGTGTGAATTACTGAGCAAACATCCTGACAAGTTATTTGATATACTTAGATATACCAAGTGGGTGTTCATGATTTTCACCAGCCATGACTCAATTATCTATTCGAAGGGCCACTTATTTGCAAAGTGTCATCGTTAAAATGACATTATAAAGAAGGAATGATGAAGAGCGTGTGGAGAGACATTAAACGCTTGGGAGATTTATCTTTGTCTGTTTGTCTTTCCCCAAATGACTAGCTGCACTGAAAATGGGGTAATGGTTTGTTGACTACATGACGGGTGCAATAATCGTACAATTATGTAAAGGTAATCATCATCTACACGGAAATGGGGGAGTGGGGGTAAAGAAGGCGTATGCCCAACATACATGTATGCTGTTACCCTGTTGTCAGGAAATGTGAAAGGTGCTTTTTTCATCGTATCACGCGTTTGCACGTACCGACACAGCAGGATTATCACATTGTCACTCCATATAAAAACACATTATTGTGATTTTTGTGATAACGACGATGATCCGCAACCCGACGGAGGTAGTGAAGGGAATCCAGTAGCGTGCAACACAGTTCCACTTACTCCTGAGAAGGACCAGTTAGATCCGACAATGCCCGACTCGCTCTCACTATCGTTCGTTGTTGCCGTGGTGGGCATCCGACTTTAGTCAGGGAACAGACACGTCTCTGAAAGATGGAGTCCTTTGAGGCCGTGTGTCATGGATCAAAATCTGGAAAACTCAATACCGTAACACTTTTGGCTGCCTACGTGGGTGTGCGTCTAATTTATCAAAATTCAAATTTGACTCAACACGATACAATCAAATCAGAGGAAACCTCAAGGGGTCGCTTATATTGATTTCCAAACTTGATTGTACGCTATTCCAATTTAAATCCACATTCATCTTTTCTTTATGGGTAACATCACTCGATTCAATATATACATGTACCTACGTGGGATTGTGTACAACTTGTCCAGTGAATTATCTTGTCATTATCACACGTGGAATACCACAAAAACAGGAACCCAAATAGTATATTTTAAATATGGTTTGGTCCTGTTAATTTTTGCTAAGTCCACTTTACACCAGAAAAACATGGGAGATCCATATTAAAAGCTGGCTAAATATTGAAAACGTTTGCTCATGTTTTATATATAATATTTCATCCATCCCCTTACAAACTATGAATAAAACTGAATAACGATATGAACATAGCATTGACAGAACCAGGGGGTGGGGTGCCCACCAAAATACCTTATTTTCAAAACCCAGATCTCCCAGTGACTACCAATCTTTGAGAACCATTGCAGGCACAAGAACAGGCAACGTATAATAAACTCATCCCATCCAAACGTCATAGCATGGGTTGCTCTTGCAGAACACGTGCTGGCTGCACAACGACGAGGGGGAGTGCGGGCCGCTCGTCAACAAGGCGGGCTGCAGCCACTACCGCTTCATCTCCTGCCAGGGCTCCATCTTTGCAGAGCTCAACAAGCTCGGTGAGTGGACGCAGCAATCACTCAGTCACACACACACACACTCACTCACTCAGGTACTCACTCACACACCATTCACATTCAATCAAGTATGGAGAGTTTTTTTTAAAAAATTTCGGATGAAGTTATTTAGTCACTCACACGATTAGTGTTACTCAGTCACTCTGTCAGTTACTCACGCGAGCATTTAGTAACTCACTCAACCATTCACGTATACAGCTAATCCCTCTCTAACTCACACAATCTATTAAGTTTTAAGTCTCTTATGTTTAAACATACGTCCAGCTTCCCTTCTTTACTCCTACCTCACGATTGGGTTTCTCAAATGCTATTTGCCATTTACAATTTAATTGTGTGTCCCTGACATTCAAAGGCTGTTTCCATTTCATCACATACAATTTTCCGTATTGTTTGTGTTCACACACAGCCAACACGGCCAGTTATATCATTTCGTCTATGAAAAGGGCGAAAATTCCTATTTTCAAGCCACATAAGACTGATTAGACTACAGTTTACATTTATTATTGAAGCACATGTACATAGGCAGATCCAGGATGACTTTTTTTCACACACGCCCCCGCAAAAAAATCACGTTTTTGGTGCCACTTCCTTGAGCTTTCACAAGTTAGCCCTTGCCCCTCCCACATCGTTTTCTGAAAATCCGGATATTTTTGTGAGCAATCACATTAAATTATTCGCCAGGGATGGCCTTTTGTGGCTCCATCCGGATAGGTACAATAATGTGGCTAAGAGCAAAATAAAAACGGCACAGCCAACACAGCCAGTTATATCATTTCGTCTATGAAAAGGGCGAAAAATCCTATTTCCAAGCCTATTTACAAAACAGCTTCCTGGGTGAAAGAGGCAGTTTGATGAAAGAGTGGGTTAATTCATGAAATCACACACTCAGTTTAACAGAGTCAATAGAGGTCAGGTATCGTTGATTTATTTACAGTGCAATGTACTGACTACATGAAACTGCGTGGAGAATATGAAACAAAAACTAGAGAAGGCTTTCTGGCTTTCTACACAACCGAGCAATAAATGAGAAAGGATTACGTACGTGGTATGGTGTTATTAGTACCAATGTTACGAGAGATTACCCTCATAGGGTTGTTATATAATAGCGTGACTATGGTGCAGAGCAGCTCAATTTTACACCAAAGAGGTGTGGGAGATCAGGATTACGTCTGAAACTGTTTGCAGACCTCGCCAGTTCGTTTAGCTGTACTTGCTGTGTTGGCTGCATATTATATGCAAATTGTATGTACACCTGTACCATCGGGTACCCATTTATCCCATTATATCTATTTTAATCATAACCCCATCACAATTATATGCAAACCACACCACTCACTGTGCCTTGACATCACCATCGTTTAGCTACGTAGTGAGGCGATGGTCAGCATAATTATAGGCACAAAATAAATCAATTTTATTGCATAATCTCTCCCACGTATCTATAATGCAATGTCAGCTTCAAACGGTGATGGTCTGTGTGCTAGCTTAGACCACTGGCAATAGGAATAGAAGATGATAGCCCCAATTTCGCCTCAATAAAGGAATAATGTGAGTTAGGAGAGGCATCACACAGCAACCAGGTCTTAATATCCGTGGGGAGCCTTGAGAGGGATGATAAAGTGAGACTATAAGCCCCTTGTGCCAGCAAAAATGCATGAGAATCACAGTCCACCATGTATATGTTTTATGCACGCTGGCCTTTACACATGCACCGTGCCATTTGCAGCGTTATCACACTATAGACATGATTCGTGAATCAACTCCCTCGGGGGCGTACATCATGTTGTTACTTTAGAGTAGAGTTTACTATCAAGCTATAGTTTTTTATTCTTATTTTCAATTCTTTAATTGTGGTTGATCAAAACCTTCCACCAGTAACTCAAATCAACGACAATCTGGTCTGGCGCGCACAACCATACACAAGTGTACAGTGCATACAAGTATGCCCCTTACAGTCAGTCAGTATATTAAAATGTTCAGAACTTTAGATGTTGTTAACGGAACACTTGTTCACAACTTACATATCCCGGACAACTCTGTTTTAATATCACACATATTCCCAACACACCTAAAAGCAATTGCTCTGCATATTGTCTTATTAATGCACACATTGAACTATCATTGAATAGTCTTTCTAATTCAGGCCTGTAGAGTGCATGACATTACTGAACATTGACAACATTTTCTTTCTTGAAAATTCACTGCCTAATATGACAAAGAATATTCAATTATTCAGACTAAATGCGGAAACTACATTTGAGGCAAAAACGTAATGATGTCATCCATCTCAGTGTACATGTCCCATTGGGGCCACAAGGCGATGCTTGTAGAGTCACGTACCTTATCTAATATGCATCTAATCTATAATTAGCATGCAGTTATTAACAAGGACCTATCATACACAAAACTCATCATCATGTCTAGTAGATCTTATTAGTTGCCGAATGTCGACTGCTTTTCAGAAGACTATGAGAATTAGGCAAATGCATTTGGAAAATATGACATGGGACTCCCATTATTGAATTAAGATGAATGTTAACAGTCCGTACCACGGGCCTATATTTGCCTTCATGCTCATCAAGCTTCAGCAAATATCTTTGCAGTTTTGGCCACATAGCAGGTTCTGCTAGACCCTGACATTCACGAAAAACATGTGGTTCTAGATAGGTTCTTTATCTCACCAACACACACCAGTGATTTTTTTTCACAAGGTTGGAACGTCCAGCAGAAATGAAATCACATCTGGTAAGACGCCAAAAAATGTCGCCCAAAACATCTAAAAAACAAAAAACAAAAAAACAACAACAAAATGAATGCATTTTACTCAAATTTTGTTCATTCACCAGCAACGTTTCAAACCAAATAAAGGAGAAAAAACACGCAAAAAAACCTACAAACTGCCTACAGGTACGGGAGACCGTACCCGTAGTGGTGTTAGAGGTACGGACTCCCGTACCTGTAGTGGGAACCAAAAACTAACCAAACCATCCAGTAACTAACACTCCTTGTCCTCATCTTTCCAGTGAACTTCCCGGACCACAACGTGGGCCAGGGCACGCTGGAGCGTGACGTGGACACGCTGGCCACGTGTTACGCGCTGTGCCGCACGTCCTTCTCGTGCGTGGCGTTCGACTGGGACGCGCGCTTCTCGGCCTGCTGGACGCACACCGCCTCCTCTGCCTGCTCGGGACTGCGCCAGAAGCCGGGCTGCACGCACTACAGGCTCAAGACCACGTGCGATGGTGAGCGGGGGTGCTTGATACGTAATATACTTCTTTTCTCTGTTGACCATCTGCATTTATTTGTTACTAATTATATGTGTTTTGAAAAATTCCTGTGTTCTTATTTTATGCTTATTGTAAATTGCCAGAATTTTAGAGTAGATACATACTAATATGGCGTGTTGGGAGTAGGACAGTTTAAAGTCTGCAGCACATCCAGCAGTACTGCCTCCTTGCTGCAAAATCTGGTGGTGACCATGAGGGGCTGTGTCTGTCCAGTACGGTGAAAGTGTGGCAAAAATGCATGTTTTGAAGCGAGATTGAGCCAGTAGCGAAAGTTTGATATGTCAAAACTTTCATTA
>CM032659.1:17378754-17394583 GCA_019095985.1 Streblospio benedicti
CTGGCTATGTTTTGTTTACATGCATATGCATACAATATCTCATGCTAGCAATGTTTCTGGCAGTGTATGTATAGGCATGAGTGTCTACTGTGACAGACAAGTCACTTATGCGTGCCATAGAGGTCATAGAGAAACAATAATCTCTCTGTCTGTCACCAACAACATGACAACTAGGTTTATGCAAGCCTTGAATGTGGTTGATCTATGGGATTGCTTGCTTAGATTTTTGTATGTTTTTATTCATGGCAAATGTTATATTTGTATACATGTACTTCAATTGGGGATTTCAAAGAATGTGTAATAACACGAATATTGATTCTATTGGGAAAATAGAAATTTCATAGAAAGTAAACTGTACATCTCTCAGTATCACACAAAAAATGTCTGATTATATCACTGATAGCATACACATTATAAGTGTGTATATAAATGAAATTAAGAAACACTAAGTTTTCTTATTTTGCATACTACAAGAGTATATTTAGCAACTTAGTAAGGCATATTTATTAGGTCATTGTGAAATACTAAACATTAGTTACGTACATGTATTTACTTGTTGTAAACTATCAAAAATCATATGTCAAAAATACATGCTATGGAACGTGAGTGCTACCAGTGAGCACATGGTTTTGTCTTGTATGCAAAGCTGACAAAGACTGTATTCCTTAGAAAGCCGGCTGGGATTGATGCTAGGACTCTGACCGCATGTTTTTTGTTTACCACAGCATAAGCCAGCCTTCAGAAAAGGCTATGATATTTAAACATCAGTCTATTAGAGTCAGTCTAACATATGCACATCCATGTGAACAGAGTTGTGTTCTGTGTGGCTGTTTTCATATGAAGGAAACTATATATATTTAAACTAAATTATAAATATCATAGCCTTTAGAAAGGCTAGGATAAACTATAACAAACATTAAAAGTCCTCATGCCTTAATTGAAGAATTATCTATTATGCCAGGGTTGGCAATGTGAATGACGGTGGCTGGGACATCTGCGTGTCTCCCCCGTTTGAGCCCAGCAAGAACAGCTGCATCGTCTACTCTTTCGGCATCAACTATGACTTCTCGTTTGATAATGGCATGGTGACCAACTATGGCTGTGATGTGTACGCGTTCGACCCCAGCATGACCAGGGTAGGTACATGTAGTCAGCAATCTATCGTGAGATCATTGACTGTTATCCCAAACTTAATATTGAAATTTTTCAAAT
This sequence comes from Streblospio benedicti, assembly GCA_019095985.1. Taxonomy (NCBI): domain Eukaryota; kingdom Metazoa; phylum Annelida; class Polychaeta; order Spionida; family Spionidae; genus Streblospio; species Streblospio benedicti. The sequence goes on from CM032659.1 coordinate 17,379,967, forward strand.
ATGTCCGTCATCAAACTAAAGATTTTGCATCAGAACACACAATGGCAAAATATGATATGTGAAAACAGGTCAAGATCGGGAAAGTTGAGAAAATGCATTTAAAGAAAGTGCTTCCGTGGCCGAATGGTTAGGGAGTTGGACTTGTGACCGGGAAGGTCGGTTCGATTCGGTAAGTGGGTGCTTGACCACTTTCGATTGTTGTGTCAATCGTGACAGGTTGCACACTGCTCCGATGGTCCCCTAAGTGAGGGTAAATCAGGGTCATTGGGTTGAAAAGATTGGTGAGTGATTGTGAGTGATCAATCACCATTCCTGAATGTGCTAAAAATCCATTTTTATTTTAAAAATAAATCAATTATGATCTCAGTGCAAGTTTATTTCGGAATTTTGAGCTGGGCCCGGGGCCCACTACTCTGGAAAAGTCTAAACTAGTGCTCTCAGATACACGGAACACGCCTTGGGGGCGTCAAAGCTGTATTGATAATGTTTGAGGAAGATTGTGTCCATTTATTTTTGGAATGTGTTTTTTATTCATAATTTAATCACGCTTATTGACCAATCAGATAAAATAGTGGCATCAGATTTTATTAAAGGCATATTAGATATGAATCATCGTGTATCAATGCCTACATTTTGAAAATTAGTGAAAATGATTCAAAAGGTAGCAAAATAAATCTGGTGCCAGGATAGTGTCATTGGCAATAATTAATCAAATAGCTAGTACAGTTTATTATATCAATGCTATACACATGATTTGGATGCATTATTTTTCTAATTTGAAATAAATTATTTTTCTTGTCTTTTTTAATCTATAAAGTATAATAAAAAAATTATAAATAATAATCTAAACACTTATGTGGCTAATAAATTGATAGATTCTATGTGGTATACCTTCATTTTCACCCCCTATCAACTTAATCATGTCAATGATTTTTATCTATTAATGTAATACTACAATGTACAATGTTATTATAATAATAAATAAATATCTGAATCTGAAAATGTAAATACCCATGGAAGCCGATAATATACATTGCTGCTAGTCTAAAAATAGCCGGCTTATATCTGCTGCCGGGCTTTTGTTTAATATTGCTGCTGTGTGATATAGCGGGGATCAATATTGTAGACTAGTGTGACCTCGACTCGTCAGCAGTATATAATAAGCAAGTACTGTTGTCGCATTTGGCAGGCGATATAAAGGATTTTTATTACGCCTTAAAAAAGCAAGAAAGCTGTAATTATAATCTGTCTGAGCCTGTAGCTTGTCCCCCATTAACCCTCTGGGACTCAATCGCCTAAAAAGTGGAGTACAGTTTATTATAGCAATGCTACAGAATCACAAAAAACAGTTCGAGTTTGACTGGCATTATTAAATTGGTTCAAGTCTCAAATTCGGTCTGTCAACAACAGCATTATTTTTTCAATATATTTCTAGAAGGAAATAAGCAGTATAGTGTTAATATTTTTAATTCTATTAATGACAACGAATATTTGACAACCTAAATATTTCATTCAATTTTTGAGTCTAAACTCTTATTTTACGCTCTAAAATAGCTTGATACATTGCTGGAAACGTGAAGAACCAGCTTTTGCTTTTGAGGCCCAACATGAAATGTGAAACTAGACTTCAAGTTCATCAAAACATTGAATTTTCAGCCTTGTTTTTAGGTTCAATCGCCAGCATAACAATTTGGACAAGTGCTAAATGATGCAATAAGCCTTTATCAAGAAGCGCTCTTACAAATCTATTGCAGCACCGGCAGCAGCGGCTACTTGCACAAACTGATTAGTCTAATATCCCGAAATCGGTAAGATTGTGACAAAATAGAAATTTTTGAAGAAGAATTATCATATTATTAAGATCTACGCCTCATCTTATTGTATCTTGGATTCCGGATCACAAAAAAAGCGTTTGGCAAACTACCAAATAAGTGTGGGCGTTGGATATCAGTATTTCTATCAAATGGGATGATGTCTTTGTCGGGTGATAGAATGATCCCCTGTCAAAGACCCACGAATATAAAGAAATCAAGTTTGAACACGTTTTTGGTGCGTATTATTGTAAGTAAAAATATATTATTATGAAATAAGGGATGGTTTATGGTGTTTTTTGTGTCTATCCTGGATAAAAAAGTCTCTGCACTTAAAATTTCTACTGATACTACGACATTTAAAATCAACCACACGCAAGCTGTCAAATGAATGGACGATTACTCGAAATTGTCAAAATGTTATGATACTGTATATATCTTTATTTATAATGGTGAAAATAAAAACTAGACCGTCTCCCTGAATGTGTAGTGTAAATGTGAAAATGTTCTGATGAAAAACATAAGAGCTACAAAGGATCATATTTCGACTATAACAATTGAAGCCCCCACTGTGAATAACACGTCCGAAAAAATGCGTGTCTGGCACTGAGGGGTGTATCATAGTAAATTTACGCCTGGCGTCGAGAGGGGGTTTTTATGGCCGTGAGTGGTATAATGTTTTTGCGGCTTTTCATTAATAAAGTGCGGGGGCCTCAAGGCCGCAGCCTAGAATGAACACTGTAAGTGTGCCAATGACCTGGTGTAAATTGTAGAGTCTTGAGAGCAATAATTGAATCAGGACTATAAACCACCACATTTACATTTATTTACATATAAAATTCCAGGATCTATTCCTATAAATGTGATCCAAACCATGATGCATACTCGTAGCTAATTTATAGACAAAGCTATAGACGGTTTTCATATGTCTGTCATATTGGCTCAAAAACAAGGTCTATCATTGTGTGATGGGAAAATGGAAAAAATACCTTGCATTTTACATGACACACATTTGTCAGTAGTATTTTGTGCTTTGTGGTAAATGATTTACTACTCCATGACATAGTCCACAAATATATATATCACCATTCACAGATAGGGTGTAAAGTAAAATTGCGCATGATATCTATGTAGAAAACTGAAGATGATTCTACGCCATTAACAACATTTAAAGAAGGTATCAAAAACATAAACATTCTGCATTACTCATTGGCGTATTACTCTATTGTAGAACAGCTCTCATCTCCACGGGCCGAAAGTGCACTACTACAAGATCGGCCTGGGGGGCTCGTCGAAAGAACCAATGAAGGGGCTGGCAGGTGGAGACACTGAGGACTCTGCTCACCCCCCAACCAGCACACCAACGCCACCATCACTGTGCTCAAGATTGACATTGAGTACTCAGAGTGGGGAATCCCTCAACCAGATGCTAGAAGACAGGGACGCATTACTAAGCAGTCCAACAACTTGTCTTTGAAATTCATACCAAGGATCTTTTTCCGACCAAATCGGCCTTGGCGAAAAAGGCTGAGTATTATGAATTCTACAACACTTTAGTCGGGTTGGAGAAATTGGGTTTCGCAGGTTTCATGCTCACGATAATCCGTCGGGAGCGTTTTGTCGTTGTTTAGTAGACAAAGGCGGCATTGTTGTATGGAATTGTCGCATTTTGAATATCAATTTCTATACGGATGATAGTCGATCCAGTGGTATGCGGGTGCTCAACTATTATTAGGCAAATGTGTTTATTTTATTTATTTTTTCTGTGTGAAGTTTTGTTGTTAAAATGGGAAATTTGGCTTTACATACATTTTTTGTGCACTTCTTGGTCAGAAAAAAAATGGTCATAGTTTGATCAATCTACCAATACGTCGAGTTACATAAAATGACAAGTTATGTCTTAGTTTGCATATATATGTTGTAGTGATCGTGTTTAAAAAAAAATAAACGTTTAATTTTGTGAGTTGCCTTGTGTTTGAAAAAAATCTAATTTTAATAGCGTACGGATCTGCCAAGTTTAAAAATGTACTAGCTGGTCTGCTCTCCTACGGAGACTTTTTTTTGTATGATGGAATTTTTAATTTTTTGCATGAAACATAATGCACTGAAATTTGACCCCCCTCCCCTTTCCACATACAATCTGACCACCCTCCCTCCCTTCATAAATAATGACAGCTCCCTAAAACACTAACTCCTAATACTTTTTCGATATTGTTCCAAATAGTTACTCTAAAAAAATGCATTAGATGGTCTATGCGATAGCAGAAACCCCTCCTACAATCTGTGAGCACTCAGAATTTCAAACATTTTTTTAGGGGTGGGGGTCGTGGAAGGACCTCCGAGGCTCTGCCCTTTAGCACAGCCCTCATCCCCATCACATCACTAGATCCACCACCAAAATCCAAAATCCAAACTATATGTCTAACAGTACAGTAAATCCCCTCAACAACGGAACCCGGGTTTGCAGTCCAATTCCTTCCGTTGGAGAGGGTTTCCGCTGATTAGTGATCTGACCATAATATTCTCCCACACATCGGCATCCATTATCGCTCAGTCATGAGCTTACTTACTGAATCCTGCTTGATACAACTAATGCATTCTCCATTTGTTGATAGCAGTTCTCTGATACACGAATATTTATTATGTTAGCATCTTCTAACAAAGATTTTCGTTAGTATATCGTCCATAATCTTAGATTACTATTTAATTTTGCCTATGTTTTTGTTTTCCGATATGGACTTCCGGTATGCAAAGCGCATGTGCAAAATACAGGGTGTCATTTAAATATCACCGCGCACCTGCGAGCCTCATAGCGGAACGCAGGTGTGATTGGCTGCTTAGAGTGTTTACGTCTTTGTTATAACGAAACCACGTGCGATAGCGAGAAAAATGGCTCACAGAACAAAGAGATTCCGTTGTTTTAAGTCTAAAAGGCCTTCCGTTGTCCGTTGCTCATGACATTCCGTTGATCACTCCAAATATTACTTATCTATATAAGGGAAAATGTTAATGCACAGCAATTCCTTCCGTTGCTAGTATTTTCCGTTGAACACTGCTCCGTTGTTGGGGACTTTTACTGTATTCCAATAAAACCAATATGGTAGGTGGGGTCTGGTAACTAATAAGACAGGGGACTATAGAGCTGACCCTTTTAAAGTCATCATCATCATCATCATCATCATCATCATCATCATCATCATCATCATCATCATCATCATCATCATCATCATCATCATCATCATCATCATCATCATCATCATCATCATCATCATCATCATCATCATCATCCATCATCATCATCATGTTTCATTTCATCATCATCATCATCATCATCATCCTCACACCTCAGATATCATGTGCGGCCTGGCATCATCATCATCCTCGTTTATTTGGGCAGGCCTGAATTAATCCTCTGCAGAGGGTGCGGCCTGGCTGCATGCTGGGAATTCGGTCCTTGCTGGGGTCCTTGGGGGTCCATTCCATGCCAAGTGATACTCTGTCGCGTTTCACCAGCTCATCCCAGGTCAACTTTGGTCTGCCTGGAGCTTTTTCTGTCTCATGATTTTATGCTCCCTCACATGGCTATCCAGCCAGTGCTTCCTTCGCATGGCCTAGCCATCTCATCCTGTTCGCACGAAGCACAGCATCGATGTCCTTTATGCGAAGCACAATTTCTAGGAGGCAGTCCCAGCTCACGCCATCCTGGGGCCTTAAATGACAGATCCATCAGATCATGGCTCGATCATTTCTTCTCAAACGGTTCAAAGTCTGGAGGATGCAGCCCAGGTTTCGAACCATGTAGCATCACACTACGCACACAAGTGGGTAAACTCTGTCTCTGGATACCAGCGGGAGATGCTTGTTTGATAGGGAGCTCCACGGAAAATTCCCATGCGGTCCTGCAAAACACGGTAATTTAATTCACAGTCACCACCGCTGGATAGCATGTCACCCAAGTCGCAGAACTCCGACACAACTTCCAGCTTATGCTCACCTACTGTGACCTCCTTGACTGGCCTGTTAATCAACAGGTCTGGCAGCACCTGCACCTTACCATATGTAATTTTGGGTCATTTCTCAATTAGGCCTTTGATGCCACTTGATGCATTTCTTGTGGACCCAAAAAGCATATTTTCCATTGTAGATGGAGTTACTAGAATTTGTACCTCCAATGCTCATTTTACATTAGGCAAATTCCGCTTGTCCTGGACAAGTAATCAAAAAACTGAGAGTCCTGAAAAAGCCGAGCTTTAGAATGTTATGCGGCTGGGAGTGCATAGTAAAATTTTCTTCAAATGCAGTCAGTAGAAATATAAAACAGTTATCAACACATTGTCTACCCCTAGATAGATGACTAAATAAATTCATCCCTTGATGATAGTCAGCACTGCATAACACGTTATAACCCATCCTATTTGTCTTTTTTTCTAGCTTATGGTGAGTCATAAGGCAAATACTAGTCTAGCACAATCATTTCATTTTCTCTAAAAATACTTCTTATCTGTGTACATAACTTTGTGTCAGGACACAGCACTGAAATGGATTGATGAACATAAATGTTAGGTGTTTTTATTTCTAGTAGCAATTGTGATGACAAGGATATACGCAGGTGCAAAATTCAGTCTACTTATTGCAGGGGTTATGTTTTTAATCAACAAATTTTGGGCGTGAACTGTGATAATAGTGTTAAGTCCAACTTTTTGCAAAAACTGTATTGCTGTAACTTTTATTGTGGTCAAGTTATGGGCATCATATGGCAAGAGCTTTATAAAAGAAAATGTGTGTTGCATACAACAATGTATTTAGAGCTCTTTTTCAAACTAGATAGAAGATGTAGTGTCTCTCAAATTATTTGGATAAGAATATTGATTGTTTTAATATACTTAGACTGAGAAAAGCAATATATAGTTTTAGAAGTCGTCTATATCGTAGTAATAATAGTCTAGTCAAGCTTGTTTATCATCTCAATTCTTTATTTTTAAGTAAAATTGCTGGTAAATGGTTTGAACTGTTGTATTAAGGCTGATAAAGATTTTTATCTGTATATGGTTCAATATTTATCTATTTTATTAATTCTATGGACTGGTTTCGAAATAAAATTATACTTATACTTATAATAAAAGCAGAGTTCTTGTTGGTCTAAACTTGTATGTGGGAAATTGACCCTTGGTAAAAAAAACCAATGGGTCAATTCTGTCCAGTGTTTCAATATTTTTTTGCGGTAAATTTTGACCATGAGCAGTTTCAATGAATAATATTTAAAAAAACCCAGTGCTCACTTTTATGCTGAGTAACCATGACTTCCCCTAGTGAAATAAAAATTACAATGGTTTTTAAGTAATGTTTTTTTCATATTTTTATTTATTCACAAATACATCATAAGGCAACCACTAATATTTTATCAGCATTTCCAAATCATTGATCTTAAATCAAGAACATTTGTTTCATTTTGAATAATATTTAACATGAATAGGCAAAAAATATAACATCAACATGCATCACTTACTACAAATCTGTCTGCACATTGCAGAGTGGGTAAAACGATTATTTTTTGATAACTGTAAGCGCATTAATGGCGGTTTTACCCGCTGTTGCTAACGCTTTAAATAACACGGCATATTAATTTCGATGGCTACGACGTATTCCCAGCTCATTCACATCGGCGATTGTCGGCCGCTTTCAGTTTCATTGATTAAATATTCAAATTGGGCACTAATTTCAGCATGGATGTGCTTATAGTATACTACTGGCGGTGCAGAGGGAACACAATGGAGTGCTTAAAAATTGTCCGTCGGACAAGTACTATCCAAAAGTTCACTTGTCCGACAATCAAAAGCACTTGTCTTATACTATTGTTTTTGCTTATAATATATTTTGATAAAATGTATTTCTAAACTTAAACTCTTATCCGTTAATAAACAAGCTAAAACCAGGAAACCTTTCATGAGGGAGGTGAGGCCTCCTGAAGGTTAAGTTGTTTGGAGGTAAAGATCTTGTAAACCATGGGTCGATAAATGTAATGTTTTGCTCTGATTTTAGTAAAAATAAATAAAAATTTTCACGAGGCTGTAGGTCTCAAATGGTTTGGCCATATTGCTTATTTATAATGCATACGTGCTTGGCCCATAAGAATGTACATAAACATTCAAATATTCACCACTCAAACATCATAAAACTATTCCAAATTTTAATAAGAATGTTTTTTTAGAATAAAAGCATCAAATGTAGTTTTTTATTTCCTAATTCAATTCCTTCATTCACAAATGGAACACCCCAGTTCTGTGGCAATTGCATGTAACAAGTGATGTACCCCTGGTTTTTAAAGCCTATTCATATAATTTGGTATGTTTTTGGGATGAAATATTCCTATTTGCAGATGTTTGTGCATATAGGACATGGCAGCATTAACATCCATTAAAACTGAATGATGATTCACCGAATCCATTTCAAACACATTTAACTACCCACACAGTAGAAATGGACACCAAAAGGTGAAAAAAATTTTGATAAATTCTAATGATTCTGCATATTAAAGCTGGGAACAATGGACATATAAAAGTACTAAATTAATATTTTTGGTCTTTACCCTCATGTTCTGCCAGATGCTAAATTGAAAATTTGGTTAATTCTACTCTCACTGTTCTGAGAAGAAGATCCTTTTGACTGTATTGACATAGCTATCAAAACATTACATTGAGGACTCTGTCAAATCGCTACATAAGCATGTGAATCTACCAATCAAACAAAACTTGGGGGAAAAATATATATTGATTATTCATATAATCACAGACCTTAACACGGCTGGAACAAGTAGACCTCCCAAAAATTTCCGTCCTCAGGTGGGATTCATCAACCCGGACCTCTGGGTTGAGATGATAATTGACCAAGTATGTAGGCTGGGGGTTACAGAGACATCGGTTCATCTGAGTAACCTTTTAACAGCCCGCTGCATTAAATTAGTATGGTATCATTCTGGTCTCCATGAAAACCTTGGGGTCAGTTCGAGTCCCGTCAGGGCCACTTCATATAGTAAAATGGAAGATTTCTCTTCATCTATGTCAATACAGTGGTAAATGGTGGTGGGGAACTTGCTTGGCAGAACAGTATAGAGTTAGAATGAATTCTAAAGCAAAACTTGGGAAAAAATATATACAGTTATTAATATTTTAATGTCTTTTTTATCTAGTAATTTGTACATGTGTGTACGCCTCCAGGTCATTTCAAGGACAAATTTTCAGAATGTGGCCTACATTATTGCATTGGCCTTCAGAAGTATTGCACCATCCTAATGTCGTCCATATCAGAACATTACATTGACAAGGACTCTGTCAGAATGCTACATAAGCATGTGAATCCACCAGTCAATTAGAGAAATAGAGTAGAAAACTAGAGATTGATGTTTACCTGTCCTAATACTAAAATGGCACCTGTCAATACAAAAAATCTATCACAAACCTTAACCAACCATTTTTAGGAATCAAACTACTTTTTTATGTACTACATTAGCAACACAATGCTGTTTTATAAATTTCATCTGTTCAATTCTTGAATCATAGTTTTTATTAAGATTTAAAAAAAATCCAAATTATGTATGTTGTGGAAATGTATCGCAGTATTGGAATGCTGTAAATATGGGGATGTAATGTATACTAAATTTCTTTAGGATATCATAAATGTCAGAATTTACTTGTCTGAGAACAGTCACAATCGTTTACATTAACTATTGTGCACCCCTGAGTTGAGATGCTTGATGTGAAACATTAGTAGTTCAAATGCCCATTGAGGGTGGTCATTCTAACAATAGACTTGAAACCTGACATGAACAGAGAGATGGGTATTTTATATCAGATCCTGCCCACCACTTCGCACAATCTGAATCTGAGTGGAATCTCCCAAAATCAGCCTATTGTATTACACCAGATATGATCAAGGACTGTAAAAGGCAGTTGAATGATCAACCCGTGCCAGATAAAATAAAAAAAAACTCCTGAGACCCCTATTCTAAAAAATCATTAGATATGATTTAAAATAAAATGCTATCCAACGCAAAAGTTTCATGCTTTTAAGTAACCAAGATAATATAATATAATGCATTATAACACTCTATCTGTGACACACCCCTAAATCCTGCATTGTGATTGGCTTAGAGCCAAATCAGCCGGTCACCTATTTCTCCATAGTCGACTGGCAATAGTGCCCTCTAAAAGTGGGTCACACTTTCGGCTATCTATTCAAATTAGTAAATCAATATATAACCATATTGGCCAACTGTACACTCACTTATTGTATGCCAATGCTTTTCTGCAAAATTTACTTGCAAATAAAGCGTAGATGATTGAGACAAAGAAAAAAATTGCTTACTGTTTACAACATAAAATAACAGAATGTTTTCAAAAATTTCTGAATAATACTTCCAGTTCCTAGTATACGTACGTATTTCTAAGTAAGACTGACATGAAATAGTACGTCTGACATTATATCTAAGCATATGGCATTTGTTGTACTACACAGAGATGCGTAAGACGTTTACAAATATCGCAATGGCAAGAGACTTTTGCTGTGCGCTGAACCCGATTAATTCCATGCTATTTTCGTGAGGCTTTTCATCAAATAGTATGTGCTAATGAGGGTTTATCGTGTTATAATGAATATATATCATGGTTTGTCGGTCACCATGTATGAATGCATGCCCGAATGTAGTGAATATTGCCCTCGCAAGCTCGGGCAATATTCACTACATTCGAGCATGCATTCATAAGTAACCTCAAACCATGACATATTCTTCAATATTTGTGTATACAAATTATCCAATTCCGAGTCCAAAACTTTATGAAATAACACGAAAATCACAATATATAGTACAGGTACAGGTTTCACGAATCACATCTTGCTTCTGTTGGTGGGAGAGGATGAATGGAAAATTCCCCTCTATTTATACTGCGCCCACGCCGCTGCGGGTCCGAGTGCAAAATCCCCACAAAAACTGAACTGCATGCGAAAAGTCACAGGTAAAATGGCGCCGCAGCTGCACCATAAAAAAAAAAAAAATTTTACACCGCGTCGGCACACTTTGTACCGCTGCATTGTCTATAACGCCGGCGCGTTGTGTTTTTCCCATGTTAAAATCGTATGTTTCATGCCGCAGCCAATGCCGCTGCTGTAACATTTCAACACTGCAACAGCATATTGGAACGGCTGCTCCGTACCGCAGCGCAAATACAAGGACACCGCAACAGTGTGATGGGCTTCCGCGGTATATTTCGATGCATTGGGATGCCGCAGCTGCACACAGGGTCATTTTTCCGGGCCGCAAGCAGTGTAATTTAGTTGAGGATGGTACCGCTGGGAGCTATAATCTGTGGGGGCGGGGATATGGAAAAACTGCCCAAATCCTGGCGCGGTATTGTTCGCAGTGTCAATTTTTATCGGATCCAGGAAATTCTTAATTTTCTACCCCCTGGTACCGCGTACCGCGAGCTGCCGGTGCGGTCTGATCTCTTGGTGAAATGTAGGGTTTGGGGAATTTCAAGGCCACCACTTCCTTTAGTTAAGATAATTTTTTTTACTTACTTTAACTGTTCCACGTTTGAGAACAATATTTTACATTCTATACAGCATAGTAACCCATAACTTACAGCTCACTTAGAGAGGCTGTTCAAAACCTTGGTTAGACCATCTTCAAAGCACCTTCACAGCAATCTATTGCCCTGACGGGGTAATCATCTATAAGTTTTTAGATATTTGCACTTGGGTTACACAATTAGGGTAATTACGTTTAATGGTTTGAAGTAACACACCATTTCTACTCAATGGACGATTTGAGTGACTTTTTCCAATTAAAAAAAATGTACCTCCTATTACCAGAAAAAGGTAGGTCCAAAAACAATTATGGTGGTTTTTCAAAAAGGTACGTGCGTATACTTATGCTACCTCCCTGGTCCTATCTTCCCTATAAAAAGACCAACCAACAAATATCTTTGACAAATGTAACACTGCATTAGACTTGGAGCCACTTCAATCCAACTTGAGAAGAATAAATTAATATTTAAGTCCAAAGCAACTGCATCAATGGATTTGATCTTCTTTTGAAAGTGGCTTTGAAAAGAGTTATTATATATTACCATTAGAATTCATTCTTTCATAATCAATTTTCTTAAGGCCCCTTTAAAAAGACGTGTTTGATAACTCACATCCATTGATGCAGTTGCCTTTGATTTAAGTCATATTCATCAATCTTTATCGTTTATTATAATGATTGACCTTACAAATAGGACACTTTTTATATAAACGGTACATTTTAAAGTCAGCCTACATGTATTTTTAGTTTGTTAAAATATCCTGGATGTTTATTTATTCAAGTTTTCATTCATTCATTAAACGCAAAAGTAAAAGTTGGTCAAGTATAGATCAATGGAAGCTTCTGTAGTTTAGTGTGTGTTCATGGACAAAAAGGAAAAGCGCTCAAATCATATTCCTGCTGAGCAATTGACTGGTTTGTTTGTCCAACTTTCATTGACATTATGGATCTGTTTATTCCATGGTTTACAAGCCACTTATGAAAAGTAACAGGTTTAGCCATCAGTTGGCAATCATTCATATTCATTTCTTTCATGAGTTGTTAATGCCAACTAATTAATCTCAATTCCAACCACTACAACATGCTCCAGTGAGCGTTACTACACCAGATCATTGACATTCTTGTCATACACTCTCCTCTCCATTCGGACATCATAAAATCAAACCCTAAAATAGACGATTACAATCAACCATCTAGGGCCGTCACGAATGATATAATTCTAAGTCTCATTAAAACTGAAGGACAGTCTTTAAACAGTCGGGAATCATCCTTGCATTTAGTCAACGACCCCCTCTCATATTGAAAATAATTTTATTGTCTTCTGTCATATATCAATATGAAAGAGCTGCTCCCATTGGAAGTTATTCCTAAATGCCAACAAATCAGAGACTTTTTTACAGGAGGATACTGCGGAAATCTCGAAAATTGCGCAACCGGTAAGTATTTTGACACATCACAATTTTAATAATTTTTTACGCAATAATGCTAAACAACACGAATATTACACAAGGAATTAAAGAGAAACGTTTACTCATTAATAATTATGCTATGCATGATTAATATAATAAGGAACAAATAATGCTAGAAAATCATAACAAAGTCCAACTTACATGTATGTCCTGAAAATGAGGGAATCCCCAATTCACACACTACATGCTCCATAATGGACTCGCTACAAATATAACCTACACGGTTTTAAGGAAGCCATGTATTATGGGCCAGGGGTAGGTGAACCACCAAGCTATGATTTTATGATTTTCAGACACTGCCGGGCACCGCCCCCCACCCCCTTTATTTGTAAAATTTAAGCCCCCCCCCCCCAGCTTCTGTTTAGATTTTTAGCCCCCCACTAGTTTTTTTTTCATACTCTCCTTGGGCCATGATAAATGGTAATCCACTAAAGTGATTTTAGTTAATATTAAAAATCATTAATAAAGTTCTGGTACAATGTGCCTTTTTAGACTCATGCTTTCTGTTGCTGTCAAAACAACAGTGCTCTCTGTCAATATCAATGATCTACCTTGGAATGTTCATCAATAAAGAGTATAGGACATGCTTGTGCGGTTTGGGATCAGCATTTTGTATACAGGGACCACCAGACAATAAATTTCCAGCAGCTAATATTAAGAAAATGGTTGCAAAGCATGGATTTCTAAACTTACTATGTTTTGTCATGGGTGGAATTTGTTTCATGATTTTGAACAGCAATGAATTTAACATCAAATTGAAAGGACTTGTAAATTTGGAAGATTTTAAAAGCACTGATCAAAGTCCTATGAACATCATACGAGGCAATATGATACACAAGAATGAAACAGAATTGATTGAATCTTTGAATACAATGTCGGATTTAAAAAGAACACAACAGGTTATCATTGGAGCACCGACAGTAAACAGTGGATATAAAATCGAGGAACTTGTATTAAATGGAACGAGCCTTCAGCAAATGACAGAACTGGTGGTGGAAAACCGATTCTATAATCTAATTTCACAAATACATGTGAAATGTCCGCAAAAGAAACGGTATGTATGTAATTATTAGAACAGTAGAACCTCCAAATGAGACCACCTCTATAATGAGACCATAAAACAATCAAATTGAACCTCCATGAAGTGACAACCTCACTATTGAGACCACTTGTGGTTAGTCCATCTGGTACTCCTAATAGAGAGGTTCTACTGTATATGTCAACAAGCAAAAACACAGCCTCAGGCCTCAAGATACACCTTATACCAGAAGGTGACTATCAATAATTCTATGTACGTTAGGAACATGTAGCATGTGGAAAAAAAAAAGGTTGGTGGCAAGTACAAACAAATAAATAATATTGACACAATTAATTGCACTGAAAACTTAACCACCTTCAAAGTATCAATCATGATACAGAGGCGGAGGTGTTCGGAGCCCTATAACACCAATGCTGGATAATTCAAGAAAGGGATCAATGTCTCCTACATGTACAGTGTAGTGTATTGACTTTTGCAATTGTCCACAAAGTCTAGCAAGATAACAAACTAAGGGTTTTGGTCTTTGGTTGTATGAACCGTCCATTATTAGTTACAGCATGGCAGTGTTTTCTATTGTCTGATGTGGTTTGCTTATTATACAGGTTGATTTTTGCATGCAAGTCTTGTATGTTACTGTATTTTATCTATCAAATTTTCCCCTGCACACAGGCATTCTGAACAACAAATGTGAAGTCTCAGAGGAAACATTCAAACCACATAA
>CM032659.1:17400071-17445238 GCA_019095985.1 Streblospio benedicti
TGTTTCACTAATCACACAGAAAATACATGTACATTGTACGTCTGCTACATGGTTTGAAAAACGTTCTATTGAAAACTAGTGAATAATAGTGTCATTATGATTATGATATATATGATATATGGTTATAATTGTTGTATTGGAAGTGATTTCCAAATGTTTTACATAATATAGAGTAAAAGTAAAACTTACAGCTTATTATCTATTTGTTAAATTATCGACAATTCATCATGCCCTTTGAAAGCGTCAAAAGAGCAGAGTTAATTGTAAATTGACATTATACTATAACACCAGCTTTTGGTTACCCACACTAATTGTACCACTACCATTTTTAATTAAAACAGTGATTATTTACTTGTAATCAATACCTGTATAATATAGTGTATGTGTGTTTCAATAGAATCAACAACTATTTTATTTTTCATTTCCATTTATTGAATCATTGGCAATTTATCATTTTTTATTGGCAAGCTACCTGGAACGGGGTCCACTGATGTGGACGTTGCCCCAGCACCTGCACGTTAATCAAAATACCCATGATGATGATAATGTCAGATGATGATGATTATCATAACACATTCTGTTTTCAAAACCATGATCATTTGACTTATTCAAGGTTTGTTAAAATTGAATGATCAATAGCATATAATTGTTTGGATATTGTCAGAGTTTTGTTCATGTATGTCTGATAGAGCTTTCCAATATATAGTTTGCCATTTCTAGTCAAATACATGTATTTTTTACTACTCAGTTACGAGCTTCTATAAAGTAGCATTGAAAATCTATAAGAGTTGGATAACATTCAATTTGAAACAAAACATAAAAACAATATTTATTATATGAACATGTGTTACCTACAAAGATCAAGGAAATGTCAAGATTTTTCAAGTTTACAATTGATTTCATATGTTCAAAGGCCAACTAAATACATGTACTTTGAGCTATTTGAAAATGGCTACAAAAACAATGTTATGATATTGATTAAAATCCAATAATTTTCTTTTCAATATTTTTCATTATTCTTTATTTAAAAAAAATGCAAAAAAGCTGCGCACTGGTCTTTTTTTATTTGATTTTAAATGGGCTTATTTCACACACCGAAAGTAGCCTTATAAATATGTGTCTCAATTTTTTGCCCATATCTTCGTCAATTTTCATGCTAAGATTATATTTTTCGCTTTTAATATTTTTTACACCTATCAATATATCATTATGTTTTATTAGCTAAAGCACAAGGTTACGTAAGGTTGCAAAATCAAATGATTTTCGCCAGACGTACCATGTATTTCTAACCGCAGACGTCCCAGTTAACATTGGAGAGATAGGCGACTTGTTACGTGCACTGTGCAGCTACATCGACCAAAAATCATTCAGTTTACATTTAGCCCCTTCACGTGCTTTGATGGACTTAGAGCCGACTTGTTATGTAGCAGTATTTGAATTGCTCTAGATATTTCAATACATTGTTTAAATGAAAGGAACTTTCAGAATCCACAAAACATATCATAATGTTTTTCTGCAAGCGTACTTGTTTGGCCACTGAGCATTACCTTTAAGAAAAACTTTTTTTTTTCTTTTCTTTAAGAAAAACTATCTTGTGAGATCAGCGTAAAAAAGTAATTACAAATGAAAAAGTGCAAGTGGGATTTCCATGTTCCATGTGCAGGGTTGGAGGGCCGTAGCTACATATGAAGGGGGGGGGGTTTTTTAGGCCAAACCCTGAATGAAACTGAGTTTTAACCTGGCTTTAACATGTCATATTCGTTTTTGAGGTTACTTTTCTGTCTGAAATAGCCTCAGACACTATGAAAAAGCCCCCCCCTCACCCCACTTCTTGAAATTTAAAAATATGAATACATTTACATGAATACACAGAAAAACCCTAGTGATACTACCAAAAATGACCCCTCAATGCCACCAGTGAGTTTCACTATGCATGCATCAGGACAGTCGTCTACACAATGTACTCATTATTGACACTGATTAACACTGCAGCACAATGGATACAAAAAGTAAGTGTTTAACCTACTGTAGTACTGAAGAACAAAGAGAGAAGACAGAGCACAGGCACAAAAGAAGGTCTACTCTGTGTGGCTGTCCTTCATCTTAGAAAAGTCACCAATATGGCAGTGGCATCATCCATTGAGGATGTTGTGTGCCACTAAGGGCTGAGCCCTAACTCCCTCCCACTCACCTTATACCAGGTGTCCCGTTTGCCTCCTGTCATAGCCCCGATCGCTGGCCCTTCGCCCTGCCGCTCACACTCAGCCTCAATCTGCGCCAACGCGGCCTGAATCTCTCGTGGGGAGAGCAGCTCCGCGCCGGACGCATCAAGGATTTCCAGAGAGAAGATGCGGCCACGACAGAGGACGGTGATGTGGTGTGGTGTGTCACCTTCAGCTTCTGCAGTGGTTACGTGGTTATGTAACAATGGGCTTACACATGCCACACTAAATGTACACGTAAACATCCGTGGCTTTCAGTTTTTCACCTTTGTTCAATTTAAGGGATAGGCATTTACATAACTGAAAATTTTACACTGAAGTTTCTACATAGCGCTGATGCATGTTTGTATTTAATGCAAACTTTCACTGTGCAATTGACTATGGAAATGCGGTTCTGAAAAGGGAATGTGAATATGTGACAAAATGTCCAGGGTCTATACCAGTATACGGACATTACTTCTACCTCATCTACTTGGGTTATCAACTTGAAAATTTTCTTCAATCACCCATAAACTGAACTTTGTAGTCAGTGACTACATAATAGACTATACAGTGGCAATATGGTTGTGTAGACGTCGGCGGCACCTGTTTTGAAGTAGTCGTTGAGTTTGTCCTGCGCGGCGCCCGGGGTCTTGCACGAGCTGAACATGCGGTGGAACTGGTGCATGCACCACACGCGCTTCTCCTTCAGACCGCCGCGGTCGACCTTGAACTGCTCCCTGCAACCAGCCAATGTTAACAGCAGTGATTAGTCTAGATGCGGCGAGTCCTGAGTCCAGGATTCGTTATTTTTTAATAGGATGCAAAGAACTAAAAAAAATTGTGCATCCCATGGGACCCGTAAAATATTTATAGTTTGTTAAGGTTATGCATGCTGGGAGTTAGTTGTGCAAACGATCAAAGTGAAATGCATGCACATCAAAGACCATTGGCCCACCAGTGGCTCCTCTTAGGTGACAAATACATTAAATGCAACAGTCCCCACCAGGTTGCATTCCATTGTGTCATATGACGTTGCTGGTTTTGTGGATTTATGTTTGTTGATTTTGACCTTAATCTTTTGTGTAAAGTCTGAGGCTATAACAGTTCATAAGAAAGATGTGCAAAAGGTTGGAGGAATCGCAACAACTTCACCATAATTTTTGCTGTAAGCCCTCATAAGTCGCTTTGTGACCAATTCTTTACCGACAGTAATGGTGAAATCAAATAGATACCCACTTTTTGAGCACCACCCAGAACTGGAGAGTGAGCCAGATGACCATGGCCGCCCGCTCCAGCTGTGTGCCAAGCTGAGGCTTCCAGATATCCAGCAGGTAGGGTCCGGGCCCACTGAAGTTCACCAGAGGGGCAGCTGGCTCCCTCCAAGCCAGGTAGGCATAGTCCTCCCACCAACGCTCCAGCTATCGCAACATACCAAACTGTAATGCTACTGTTTCTCTATCAGACAAACAAAAGTTTACACAGTATGAGTGCATAGATGGTTAAAGCAGGAGACAAGTTCAACAATGGATTACTTTATCTTAATGTTTTCATACATCTATTTAGTACCATCATCACACAAAATATTAGGCTGAATACTTTAGCAGTTATGCAGTTGTTGCAAATTGAAACTGTATATTGCTCATTACAGAGCAAAAAGATTTATGGAAGATTACAAAAATTCACTAAAAAAAGGCCCAAATTTTTACATATATGTAGTATGCATATTTAAAAACCTACCCAATTGCGCTTGTATTTTGCATATTCACACAACTTTTCATGGAGAGTTTTTCCAATTCCAGTTTCAAAATTATTGACAATAGTTTGAGTTTTTTTCAATTCTTTCGGTGTAAGATGGGGCTTCACTAGAAAAATAATATTTAACATTACAATTCCTTTAATCAGAATCAAATAAATTTTTAAGTACTTCTAGGATTTTACATTTTGATGAAACATTATTCATCATTGTTTCAAATTTCAAGCACATGCATTTATCAAGTTAAAAACATAAATATCTTATCTTAAAAAATATCACAATAAAATAAAACCAACTTGTAAATCTTTTTCTATTTCTTATGTGGTAGAGTATAGAATTCTATGCAGCAATATACTTTTGATTGCTGGCACTCATGACATCAAATGCCTGTTTCTGATTCTTGTAAAAATTCAAACTTCTTTTGCATGATACGTATCAGAGTTGGGTTTCGGATCGTCCAAAACCTACTTCCAGCCGGACGGGCGGCGGAAACGTGGTGGAAACTGTCCGAAACCCCTTTCCGCTGGCAGAAACTGGCAGAAACTGTCCAAAACCCTCTAATGACAAATTGTCCAAGGGTTTTATCAATTAGGTACTATAAAGGAAGCATGAGTGTTAGATTGCATTTGGATTTAAAAACATATCATTGTTTTATCATATTTAGTAATTATGAATTCAGGGTTGGCAATCTTCCGGAAGTTTGCTATTTCTTCTGGGACGGCGGAAGAAATGCGGAAGAAACTGGAAAAAATGGTTTCTTCCCGGAAGAAATGGAAGTTTGCTGGAAGTTTGGTTTCCTGTCCAAATGATTTGATTAGGTTTAAAAACATATCATTGATTTATTAATTTATGATGAAATTGCATCGGAAATGTAGTAAAACTTCCTCTCATTTTAATATTATTAAGATTTTGTATAAAGGTTTGATATTATCACACATTAATATATTGCTTGGGATCATGCCGTGATGTGTGTTCATTTGTATGTGTCACATAAGCTACAAGGCGGTAAACCAAAATATAATCTAATTGTCAAAATTGAAAAAAGTCATGAGTATGGGCTTTTTCTCCTTGTCATGTAAATTTTTTATAACTTGGAACAAATTTATTATTACTATTATCTAAAACTGATATAATCAGATGCCCTTCAATTTGTCACTGTGCTCAGTTTATGACTATGAAATATGAACTAAAATACAATTTATAGTGTATGGATTGTAACAAAAAACCTTACCACAACATCATGTTAGAACTAAGACCAACTTTAGTTAGATCAAAGCATAGATATAGCAACACACACAATGTAGCAACAATTATAAGAAGCCACTTTGACCTTAAAACTTCAAGGTCTATAATCAAGTGTTAGGAGTATTGGAGTTGTTTCTTGTTTAAGATGACTAAATTGAATTACTAAATTCATATTTTCATGGTAGAAATGTAAACTTTCTGCCATTTAGGGGGTTTCCACCAGCCGTCCAAAAGTAGTTGTTTATGTTGATTTTATATACATACGTATAATGTTATCTGCTATTTCTATCACTAAAAGGGTATATATGGTGCTTATATTTGGTTTGAAGAAACGCTTTCCTGCAAAATATTGACCAAATTAATAGAGATTTTGAGTTTCAGCCAGTTTCTGCCATTTAGGGGGTTTCTGCCACGACGATAAGTATTTCCGCTAGCCGGTTATAACCGAGGTTTACGCTGCCAGTGGTGGACACTGCCAACCCTGATACATATTAAATGGAGATTAATATTCTGCATACATGCATCCCTGTTAAACAAGAGAACATACCGGAGTCAAGGTACTTAGTCAGCGTCTGTTTGAGAGGAGGAACTGGCAAGCTTGGAAGATCTCCCTGAAACTGGAAGGTCTTCTCACCAGGATCAGCCATGAAAACAGGAGGGAAGGTCAGTCCGTACCCCGGGGAAGGGGTTTCTTGCTGTGACGAGGCCATCGTTCAGGACCTGAAATGATATATGTTGTAGAAATCATTCTATTCTAGATTATGTTACATGCATTTTTAGACAGACATGTCAAGAAGTACATGAGTATAAGTATGAAATGTAGGTTGGAATGCATGCAATAGCATCTATAAACTACATATTGTAGTCATAGAAATCAGCCTTATTTATGCATCATATTAGACACATACCATCTAGGATCAGCTGGCAAAATATTAAAATGTCTTGAGTAAGTACTGATGATAATCAGTACTAGTATATATGATGATCACATGCTTTGGAATGGTCAGAATTTATAAAATGGATCACCAAATCTAATCATCAATCTCAATCTTCAACATTTTCTGGAATCTTTGAGCACAACATATTTCACATTTTTGATGGTAGTAAAACATTTCCATTTGCATTATAACACCTTGATCAATTATTCCATTTTAGCTATGGTATATTATACCTAGATTCTACAGCTCACCACCTGATGTTTCATGAACCTGAAATTCAATGTAAAAATATGAAGTGATGGCAAGTGTTGAACTTGTCCAATATCAATATCGATATAACTTGAGATTCGTGGGGAAATTGCCACATGTGGTGTGTGCATCATAACACAACACTTGCAATTTAATTTTTGTCTGCATTATACTATAATCTATAGTACAAAACTCTTAAAATGAGAAATATAAAACCATGAATATTCTAGACTACATTTCAACATTCTCTTAACATACAGGATTTACAAATGAACATGATAAAAAGAAATTCTATGATAAAATCAATAAAGGAATGCTATACCCAATATCACAAGGTAACTTACACTTTAAACTGGGGAGGAATATTTGTACTAGAATCTTTAACCTGACTAAAGTATTAGCCACAGCCTCACTGACTGTCAAGTTGAAGTGCTCATCATGGAATCCAGAAAAAATATGGATATTTCTTTTAAAAGAATAGTGTACTGTAAGTAATGAATATGCCTTTCCATTAAAGTAATATTTACGAAACTGGTGGCACAAAAATAAAATGTAATCATACCGGTTAAAAAGCAGAAATTAACTAAATTATTACCACAGTCCACAGTTCAGCTGCAACGGCCTTCACCCTGTAAACAAATGGTAAAAGTAGGCCACCTGTTGAGCTGTCAAAACACTAGTCTAGGCAATAAACAAAGAGTGTTGTTTAGAAATAAAGGATTATTTCATATTTTTAGTCTTATACTATTGTTTATAGGCAGGAATACTTTTATTCCCAATACACCTGTATAGTTGACAATCTAGTGTTTTGTTCTAAAAGATGCTTAAATAAATACATACTAGTTATCAGCACTATTTTCTCCTAATTTCGCTCATCAAAACAAACAAAATGGAGGAAGCCAAAGGAGATCATAATTTTATGGACTTTTCAGATGTTTTAGACTTTACCAAGGGTCTGGATGTTTGTAGGCCTATACTAATAACAGACAAGCATATAGTGTATCAAGATGAAACTAGATCTACCCAAGTGATGAATGAAATGCACAGGTAATCATCTTCTGAATTTAGGCTATTTTAGGGACCTAAATTTAGTATTCATGAATCATGACATTCATGTGGTAATGTATTGCATGGATCATATTGTTAGCCACAAAAATTGTATGTTTACATAGCCACATGTGGCTATATAATTTAGAAGGTTTCATATTCTTGAGTTATTTCAGTGTTTTAGAATGGTTGCAAAATGTCTGAAGGATATTTACATTTGAATTAAAAACATCTTAATAATTGCAGGTTTTATCAAGATGAAAGATGGTGTGATGTTGTTCTCAAGGTTGAAGAAGGATCACGTTTTCCCTCCCACCGTCTCGTGCTTGCAGCAAGTTCATTGTACTTTGAAAAAATGTTCACAAATGGAATGTCTGAAGAAAACGCAACAGAGATTACGTTAAATCAAATCACTGCATGTGCTTTGAAACATTTACTGGAGTTTGCATACACTTCAAAATTAAGTGTTAGCAAAGATACTGTTTTGGAAATCTTTGAAGCAGCTGATATGCTTCAATTTCCCTCTGCAAGAAAATTCTGTCAGGATTTTTTATTAGAGCAAATCGAATGTCAGAACTGTTTGAGTTTCATGATTTATGCTGATGCATTTTCTTGTGAACAGCTTTTTGAGAAAGCAAAATTATGTGCTGCATCAAATTTTAAATTACTGTGTCAGACAAATGATTTTTTGGAGTTACCTAAAAATCATTTAATCACATTACTAAAAGAAGATAATATTGAGATGGAATATGAAGAGCATGTATATGAGGCAATGAGAGCTTGGGTTATGCATGATAAGGAAAAACGCAAACAGTTTATATCAGAGCTACTGCAGTGCATACGACTCAATTATGTTTCAAGGTAATTGAAAATAGATGTTTGAATGTTTTTACATGCATTTTGCAATGCATAAATTGAATGTTTTTATGATGTTCTACTACGAATATACTATATAACCGTATATCAACACACTTATATCCTCAAAAGACAATGTTTCAGGCCTGTGAGTTAAATTTATTCATAATTAGAACAACATGAGCTTGTCATAATAATCATGGCGCACCCACCTCCATGACTGCTATTATACCTCGCTGCCTGTTTTATGCAATCAGATCTCCAAACAATAACTAATGTATTATTGTATATAAATATAATATGCATTTTTGATAGCAGATCATACATTTTTGTAAATTCATAATACAGAAAATGGAGATCTTTAGAGGCCAGAAAATGAAATATATTTTCTGATGGAAGTTCATTTGTTTTCAACAGCCGCTGCTGTCTTGGTCGCAGTGATGACACAATTCATCATCACCTAGCCTAAATGAGTTTTTAATTATCATAACAAATATAAATATTAGATTGTTACTTTTTATGTAGGTTTGTTTTCATACCTATTACCTAGACGTTTTTCAGCCCTTTTATGGTAAAAACCTTGTTTGTTTTTTTTCATCTTTATTAATTGTATATAAACTTTTATCCCAAGATGGTTCCTCATTGAGAAAATCAGTTATGATGGCTTGATAGAAGATTCACTAGAAGCAAAACAGTTCATTCAGGTAACTTCAAGTTTTGAAATTATTATTTATAGAATTAAACATTCTATCTTCAATGATGTTGGAAGAAAGAAATCATTAATGGGGCCATTAATTTACTATAGCTGATTCAATATGTGTACACTTATGTTTGTTGTGTGTGCAGAATTATGTTGAAAGAAAAGGAATTATTTCTACACCAATTTTCAGAATGCCAAAGATCAATTATTAGCGCAAGGCCATACATATGAAATTCCATGGCAACTGCCACCCTCGAGGAAGTGCACAGGATTAACCAATAAGATTGTCTACGTCTCTACGTATGATCCAAATCCAAGAGGTTTGTTTAATTAAAAGATTCCTTGATATTTCTAAGAATGTATTACACTATGGCAATTCAGTTTGAAATGAGCACTTTAAGTGAAATGGAGTGGAAACATTGTTATTTCTAGAGATTTTGTTAACTAGCAATTCAAAGACACTGAATTTGATTGCCTTGAAATGTTATCGACCCATTCAAGCTCATTTTTTTCTCGTTTCATTTTCTGTCCCCATTATCGGCCATTACCAGAAAACATTCTAGAAATGTAAATGCAAGTCATGGAAAAATAGCAGAGCAGCATTTGGTGTATACAAAGCATGGTTTGTGTACATTTTAGTGGTTACATGATAAAGAGCATCTTTATAGGTTTCAATGTGGTAAATGCGTGAGAATCTTAATAAGTGAATCCGCCACATCAATTCAACAAGCTACTATCTACCCAAGTTCAATATATAAATTCCTATAAAATTAACCTCCGTTACTCACTGGCAAGATACGTATAACTTGGGCTGTCACATGTCAACTTCAGAGTCTGAGGTGTGTGTGTTTGACGTGGTGAACAAGTCCTGGAGTAACACATCACAGCCGTGCCCACTCGCATCAGAGTTGTCCACGTGTGAGAGTGTTGCGAGCGAGCGACTCCTGGTGATTGGAGGCTGGAACAATGCCACTGGCACCAACAAATCCATGAACCTCCACGGCGCCGTTAACCACATACACGAGTTCAAGGTAAATGGCAATTATGTGGGAAGTTCATAAAGGGGAAAGTAATGCCATGTCACAATTTAGCGGAGGGCCTATTGTTCCATATCCATGCTTATTTCAAGATAGTTTTGTATGCCATATTCCTGTTCTTTGTTTTAAAATTTTTCAAATTCCTCAAATTTCATCACGTTATAACATTGAAGTATTGATTTTTCCCCGCACATTCAGGTGATGTCCCAAATCTTCCCAACCCTATGGTACGTTGGTGCACACAACATGGGCATTTCGCGCTATCTGCACAGCACCATAGTGACGGAGGGTGACAACAAGCTGTTTCTGATGGGAGGATACGACGACATCGGCCACCTGCAGGCCACAGTGTGGGTGACCGACGAAAGCCTCGGCTATCGCTTTCAAGTAAGTGGTAATTTGGTTGAAAAAGTATATAATTCAGGGTAAAAGACCTAGCAGTCAGTTGGGAAAGGCCATTATTTGACGGCAGTTGTGTGTCTACGTTGTTGACTGCTTCTTACAAAGTTTGTTGAAATAAAAGTACATTTGCGTATTTTTTAGAATGGATATCTTGTATTTCACTGCATGTTTCTTAATGGATATCCAGTATATAATGATAATACTCTGAACTGAAACCATTCTTCTGTTCGAAGCCTCCAAATCTCTCAGTACTCATACATGGCCCATTATTGATGAGAAACTCCTACCACATTATGAAAGAAATTTAAGGAAAAATACAGAAATATCATTAGTTCTTGTGTCTGGGTAAGAAGCTCAATCATGAAGTTTTGCTCATGGACTATGGACTGGCAATCATGAAAAGTAACCATACCTAGCAAAAAGTGGCTAGTCAGCTCTTTGAAAAGTACATGTCTGCTTTCAGCCTGTTCTCAGGCTTTAATCAGTTGGTACAGCACCAACAAATGATCCATAGTTCATACTCTGCCTCAGGTAATCTCTTGTTACCTCTAAGCTGCATTGTTACTTGCAGGTGTGTCCCCGCATGATGTACCCGCTGGCACGGCCCATGCCTGGCCCAGTGGGAGAACAAGATCTTTGCGTTTGGCGGGTTCGGTGAGGGTGGCACTCCGCGCCAGCACGTGCAGTGTTTCGACCTACACAGCCAGCAGTGGTGCGAGGTCAAGCCCGGAATACGCGGCATGTACACTGCCTGCCAGTATGCAGTGAGTCTCTCTTGTGCACTTCGGCTTTGGTGGCCTGTTTCTATAATATGGTTGGATGTAGTCCTACTAACACTTTTGTGGTGATGTTGAAATTTAGAGTTTTATACTCTTTACTTGGGCCATCTTAATACAGTTTTGAAAAATAAAAAGTCAATTGAAGTTTTGAGTTATCACATTGCTTAATTTTGTAAGTGAAATGCAGGGAAATTTTGTTGTTGGTGTTGTTCATAAGTTTGACTTATCAGAGTTCAAGATAAACAGGTCTAACTGTACACCAGTATATACATGGTGGATAATTATCTAATAGGGATTTTGTCACCATTCAAAATATTAGTTACCAATATATCATTTAATTGAGGAGCTAGAGGAACATATGTTTTATTTCACTATGTTGAAAATATGTAATTACTTATATGAAAATTTTGAGATGTGCAGAGTTCCACTGTAATAATTGCCTTGAAGGCTTTGGCAATACCTGAAATTATTTATTTTTTAAACAAATCTGTTTTGCATTATGTCTTCTGGGCAGTCTTTAGAAATTTCAATGTTCACAAACTTTTCATTATTGAACTAGATCCATTTTCATCCATTGTCACGGTCAACCCTATAAACGATATTAGTGCTTTAAAAATGACAACATACTAAACAATACATTCTGCATGTTTGGTGCCCTAGTGTAGGTGTCACCAGTGCAGGGTCAGGATTAGCCACTCGTCCGTTTGCATTGACTAGTAAAAACTTGTGAAGGACGAGTAAGAATTTTTAGCAACTCGTCCTTTTGACGAGTAGCAATTCTGGTCAGTTTGCCGTACAAATATATAGCTTTTGCAAGGAGGACGAGTACATTTTTTTGCAGGACGAGTAGATATTTGAGGGTCACTCGTCCTGTTGCCGAGTACCACTTTTCCGCGTAATTCTGACCCTGCCAGTGTGAATGATCATAATGCGCTGTGTTTTGTGGCACCAGGTGGCGTTGGAGGGTGAGGTTTACGTGGTGACGGGCGAGCTGGAGGCTCCGCAGGGCGAGATGAGCCCCATGGTGGCCCACCTGGTGCCCATCGTCGTGGTCGACGCAATACACACCTACAACCCCATCAACAAGGCCTGGCACACCAAGTTCAGGTACGATCATGACGCCAATACAAACAAAAGTGCTACCATGAAACATTTTGTCAAGCAGCTCAGGTCAACAATGTTGTAGATTTGGGCCAACAGCTGGCTAGTTCAAACGTCGTTTGTTGAATTGATGTGTAGCGCAATATGTACTATATATAAGAATATATTTATCATTATCATATGCTAGATTATACTTCACTTTTGTGGTAAATGTTTCACACCACTTTTACCATTATTACGTTGTTTACGACCATCCAAATTCCTATTTTAATTGGGAGGAAAATTGTTCATTAAGGGACTTGATTTCGCATGAATTATATGTACATTGTAATCTCAATGGTCTGAATATTCATATGATACAAATTTTGGGTGGGAGGTGGGAGGGGGTCTACAATGTGGTAAGCAATTGGATGCTTGTAAATCGTAAATCATGAAATTCTTTTCATTAATGGATTTCTTGCTCACAGCCCACAGATACTAATACACATGTATAACGTTTGCATGGTCAGGTTTGCAGAGCCTCTGCACGGCCCTCTCTCAATCACGCACCTCAACAACAAGATCTACTTTACGGGTGGACGTCGCCGGGGCAGCCGTTACCATGGCGTCGATGTGTACTGCCCAGTGAGCAACTCACTGGAGCACGTGGGCCACACTCGTGAGCAGGCGCAGCTCACCCTCGCCACCACCATGAACGTGATGCACGAAAACTTTGGACTTTAGCGCAACAGTTACTCAAGTACTACTGTTATTCAAGTACTGCTGTAACTCAAGTGCTACTGTTACTCAAGTACTACTGTTACTCAAGTACGACGGGTACTCAAATACTACTTACATGTGCAGTACATCAAAGGTCGTCTATTTTGTGTGCTTTGTCTTGGATTTAAGTTCGTTTGAAAAGAGAACTGTTCTTGTACTTGGATGTAATCATGTGACTACTTCTGACAGTGTTCCCCGTTCCAATTTCCTAGTATCAATGATCCGAACAGTGTGAACATTTATATTTTGACTGCAGACGTTTTGTGATGTTGACAATGATGGTTTTATCTTGCAAATGTTGTTGATGATAGTGGTAAGAGTGAAAGCAATTTGTAACAATTGTTTTCTTGTACGATATGATTGTTAAAGAAATCCTGAATAAGTGTTCGTGTACATGTATTGCTAATTAGGTTTTAAATGAAATGTCAGTATTATCTGTAGGATTTATATCACTCCAATGGAATGTAGTTAAGTAGTAGATATGCGATAACGACAGTAGTAGCAATGTGCTTGTAACAAGTTTTATGATTAATTATTTTTTAATCTATATTTGTAATATTCTATATTTATTACCATACATTTGATTTTTATATAAGGATACATTCAATGCATACTGCATCCCGTACATCAAAGCACTCTGCTTATAACAAAAAAATACCATGAATGTTGTGTGACCTTTTGTTTAAAATCCTATACTTTCACAATTGCAAAATTGAGATCTAATTTGTCATAAGAGATTAATGTATTTTATTTTACCAAAGTGCATAACACAACAATACACTTGTGGAGCTGTGGTTCAATGCATGGGCATGTGTACTGTGATTAGTTTAAAATGTAGGGCTTCTATTTTCGCCATTGTTTTTTTTATACCATGGAAAGTATTAAATGGATACATTCCATATGGTAAGCAAAGAATGATAGAAGTCTATGATATCCATGATTTAAACCTACCACAGTTAAAGTGTCGATGGTTCAATGGATCAATCTCATGCAGTTGCTATCTGGAATCCAGAATATGTGACAGAAGCTAGAATGTGCACAAACCAGGCACTACACGGGGAATTCTATACTCCCAATGCTGAATTCTATTGTCGAGTGAAGTATGACACACTTTTATGACCGAAACGCTTGGTTAGGAAGTAGACTGGGCCACACTCTCAAATTGAAGAATAATTAGGATTTGATTGATTGATTCTTTAATATGTTTTCCCATAACAAAACAACAGACATAAGAATTGGGTGAAAAGTAGCATTGATTCAATGGTAGTTTCATTTACCAGTACATACTTCTTTTTTAAAGCAAACTGTTTAATCTCAAAATGTATGAATTTTTTTCCTGATTAATACTCTCATTAGTTATACCACCTGTGTTGTTCCAAGCATATTTTTTGCACAAAATAGTGCCATAAACTCAATGAAAATTACAAAAAGAAATGTTTTTTTATTATAAAACGAAATGTTAAATCACAATGTGGTTGATTATCATATCAAAACAAAAACACAATGGCCAGTGTTCAATTGTTCATATGAGAGGCCTACACAAAATCAAATATTGTCAAATATCATAGTTGCTTATGCGCTTTTTCTCAATGAATTTCAACACCAATTTTCAGAATGCCAAAGATCAATTATTAGCATGAAATTCCATGGCAACTGCCATCCTCTGGGAAGGGTACAGACTTAACAAATAAGATTGTCTATCACTCCCACTCATAAAATGACCTTTTTCTTCCATGTTTATTTTTCAGTTTTAGGTTTAAAACTTTGTAGTGTACAAGAAAAAAGTTTCCAATCAGAATGGAGTATTTACAGCAAACACCGAAAACAATTTCAACAGATCCTCTAATTTTGTTTCAATTTTTCAACTTAAAAGTCATGAGTGTTTGGATTGTTGTAATTCCTATTTTGTTTAGTGATGTTTATACTCCAAAGATTGTTGACTGAGTAATGTTGTGAAAAGAGAAATGTGCTGGGGAAAAATGAATAGAAATTGATCATTTGTTTTAATAGACAAAGTCCCATGAAAATTAATCTTTTATCAAATATTGTGATAAAATTGCACACCATTTTATGTATCTGAATCTCATTACACTCAGTCTACAAAAGGATTCGGGGTAAATTAATTTGTGTATTATTATGTCAATGTTAAGTTTTTAAGTGTTGTAATTTGACTTTGTTGAGATCTCCCAGTCAAATGAATGATTATCTCATTGCATTTTAGGTATGTTGCCATTCAAACAAATAGCGTTTATATATTACCTTTTTTATATCACTAAACTGTACTTGAGATTGTATAAATGATGAGAAATGAGATTTCTAAATCTCATTACTATATGCTTTTCATGAAATGAACAATACAAATACATTTCATAACACGTGCGCTCTACATTTATTTTATATTTATATTTTTGTTTGTGATACTTCATCTTCCATGAGTACATTCAATTGTACGTTTGTAGTAGCATGACTTGTGAATGTAAAATCGGTACATAGAAAAAAAAAGACATGCTAAAATATTTAAAAAGGAAAGAACCTGTAGATCAGCTTACGTGTGACAAAAGTAAATTGTTGTGCAATTTAATGTCTTTTGTATATCAGATGTTATCTAGACGTTAACACTATAACTTGATTTGTAATTTACCGATTCTAACAGTATACTGTACCATAGTATACAATCATCAAAAGCTCACACACATGTGTCTCAAATTTCGACAATACCAAAATCTGGACCATTGAGATTCCAATATAAATGGACAATCATGTTCCAAGCTGACCCTCTGAATTAAAAAAATTCCCACTTGAAGGCCCATGGGTATTTGGATGGTTGTATTGTAATTACTGTTGATTTTGTCAGGTCCAAGGATTTGCATAATAATAAACATAAAAAACTGCCGATCATTTAAGCTTTATTTTACTAAATATACGATGTACATGTACTTGGCCAGAACAGCTTCAAATGACAAAGGTATTAAGGACCTTTAAAATGTTGTCCAAACTGTATCCGATAGTAAACAATGTACTGAAGTCCCATAATGTTGAAGAAAAAATAAAGATGTGTTCATTAACTTTATTTTACTGTTGTTGGGTCAATTATTTGCAAATGTTAGATTACAATCGCTTTGCAAAGTTATAAAATTATTCAATTAAATTAACAATAGAACTGTTTTTATATGTAATTAAGTCATTAGGCTTATGAGTCCAAGTCAGGTAGGGACTATATTACATAGTCCTTACCTGACTTGGAGTCATAAGTCTAATGACTTAATTACATATAATAATATATGGTCCATTAAATCATAAAATCATTTCAGAACTGTTTTTGTCTAAGATCAAAGTGTTTAGATGATTGATTTTTTTTATAGTTGACCCATGCTGGCATGCTCATGTAAAAATTACTAGGCAATATGTGAAGCCCGCAAGAGCTGATTTTACATTGAAATATATATGTAAGGTGTAACAATTATTTTTAAAAATACTGTTTAACTTTCTTTTCAATTCTATGAAAGATTTGAGTAAAAGGTTTAAGAAAGTCATGGATTCAATATAGGTTACCATTCTGTAGCATTTTAAAACAAATATACAATGATCTTTGAGAATTTTGTGGAATGTTATGAAATTTTAAATTGCAAGATGTGGAAGAAGAGTGAGATTTCAAGTCCATCACTTTTTACAGTTTTAAAATTCCCCCAAATAATATTCACCATTTCATAACTAAACATGAGACTTTCTCCTTATTGAACTACATATGTATGCACACGATTTTGGACAGATAGTGGAAGAATCATTAAAAACATCTAAAAGTCGTCAGCTCATTATTTTATGAGTATCCTACTATCTGATTCCTCAATGATCAAGCTCATTTACATCCTTGACATTCATGGAAATGCCCCCATCCAATTCTCTTGACCACAATGATGTAGTTAAATGAGAAAATGGGTTGAATCTTTTCATCCTGTGCATCAATGTTCTTTTCGAACAGAGACTTCATACGCTTCCAATAATACTTTATCAAAATGAACAGTGTGGGAAAGTGATTCCCATTTATGGCCACGGAAATAACTATTGAAAATTCCTCCTGATCAAAGAAACATTCAAAGGAGAGGAGACAGAAGAAGGTGAACTTGATCAAGTTCAGAGAGTGACAATGAGGAAAGCTAATGAACAACTAACACTAATAAAAACCATCATGAGTTGTGTTTCAAAGACATGTTAAACTTTAAAATGTTGAGTGTTAGTCTTTGTTAATGGTGCTATGGTATCATTAGGCCATCCAACATTGACTAGGTACAGATGATGATATTTCGCCTGCATTTGATCAATATATAATAAAAAACTATGCTGCTATTTTACTGCAAATAATCAAAATTTATGGTGTCATTACATTGGTACACATCAAGGTAGCATCATAACATAAATATTGGTCCTGATCTGTCAAATGTCAATGATAAAAACTTATGCTGCTATTTACTGTAAATAATCAAAATATATGGTGTCATTACATTGGTACACATCAAGGTACATGTGTAGCATTATAACATAAATATTGGTCCTGATCCGTCAAATGTTTAAAACAGTGAGCAAAACATTCTCCAAACCCCAGCATTTTAGTGGGAAATGAAAAAATTTAGTGTGAAGTGGGAAATGAGCTAAAATTTAAGTGGGAAGTGGGAACAGGACCCCCCCCCCCATCTAGACCCTCATGTTTGTATTATTCATGCTGTCAAAACAATGAAACAGTTATCATTTCAATTATAATAATTAAAAATGTGAAGGTGGGTTAAATCTGGCTAGTGTCATCTTGTGTGTCCAAATTTTGACCTTAGCATTTCTGATGTTGATTTCAATTGCATCAGTTTCAGGGCTGCAGGATCTATGAATTATCAAAGATATGAAAGATCATGAAAGTATCAATGATATATAACAATGTCAGCAGTTCATTTATTGATAACATACAAGTGCTGCGCACTACAAATTGAAATAGAAATAGTAGAGCAGTATTGCTACATTTCAATTACATATTACATGTATCTAAATAATAACCTTTATAATATGCAGTGGTAATACTAGTATACCAAGCTATACTACAAAATAGCAATTTTTAATTAAAAAGTCAAGCAAAATAGAGATCAGTACGTGTAAACGAATAATAGCAATCTCTAAAAATGTGGAGTAGTAATCATTCAATTACAATGGAATTGCGAGAGAAAGAGACTGCACTTCACAAAACAGTGACAGAAAGGCCTGTTAAATCTTCAAATTATAGCAAATATTCATCGATTGGATCCAAAAGGATATTGAAAAACATTGTGACTATGAGTGTTGTCTTTTTCATGACTTTTGTCTCATATTGTGGTCTTGCACGGTATGGAGACAATTATTAACATTTTATTACTATAAGAAACCATTCATTCATTCTTTCTTTTTAAAGTTTCTCAAATCTTTATATGTTATTGCATTAAAAATATCTTATCTGCCCCCCCCCCAACGTTCCAAGACGGCATGGTATAAAGTCGCATGTCACCACAGACGGCATGCCCCGTACCACCCTCAGATGGCATGCCACACGGCATGGCAAGCTATACGAGAGAGGGAATTTATCATTGGAAAATTCCGCGCGGTACCATGCGGTGTGTAGGACAGAACCAGACGGCACCACAGGGGCGTTATGTAAAACGGCACCAGATGGCATGTTTTACCCACTATATTTTGCATGCGGCACGGAAACAAGCTCCATGCCTCCTAATTTTGCAAGCGGTACCCACGCGGTATGTTGTTCAGGGTGGCCATACTCACGTTCCAGGATCGAACCCTCAATGCTACCTAGTAACATACGCTAGGGGAGTTTGGGAATCTATCCAGGGACTGTGCATGGGCACTTCCATTAAGTATAAATGAACCGTTTGAGTGAAGGTCCACAATTGGATGGACATTGGTAATCACACGCTTCACCAGCCATGGAAACGCCCAGGGATTGGTCTGCGTAAGTGAACCAGTAATTTACTGGTCACACACCTATACTCAGCTGTTGGACACTCCCAGGTGAAAGTGCATGTAGTAACCAGTTTCCATCACTATGTGGGGACCATAACTAAAACATACCCATTGTTCGTGAACCCTTTTACCTCCAGAAACACATACTGGGTCATAATGAAGGATTAGAACCTTGAACCCTGCTGTGCTAAAATATATAAACAAAACGTTACTCTAAAGACAGGAAACAACACATAAGTGTAATGTTTATATTCTTTGTTTCATAAAAATCACATCCAATCCATGATCATCCATATAAAATAAAAATAAAAATGAACTGCCCGAGGAATGACTCATGATGCTACATTGAACGCCAAACGGAAAGTGTCATGAATTGTTTATTGTTATCCTAAATAGCGTCCAACGTTCCCGCCAATGATGGAATCATACTCAACTAGCTTGGAGTGTTGAAATGACGTTGTGACAGGGAACTTGGACGTGTTGAGGAACGTACAGTTACACAAAACACCATAAACATAAAGGCCACAGACAAATCGGAATGTTAACCCAGCCTTGACTGCAAGGTTTTCCACCGTGCATGAGTAATTTGCTGACAGTGAATGCCTTTTCAACTGTAAACATGAGCATTTCATTATTATTGTGGCCTCTATAATGTTTTTATACTTCGATGGTAGATTTAAACACGGCAAGGTTCTAGGTTCTAATCCCTCATTACGACCCAGTATGTGTGTCTGGAGGTAAAGGGGGTCAAGAACAGTGGGTATGCTTGAGTTATGGTCATCACATAGTGGTGGACACTGGCCACTATATGCGTTATCCCCGACGGAAGTGTCCAACGGCGGAGTAGCATGAGTGAACCAGTAACCAATCCACCCTGTGTGTGTTGGCTTGATGAGTGACCATGCATCCTGTGCAAGTGGTCACAAAAATCAAAAACTGAATTTCAATCAAACTATTCAATGGCACCCATGATAATACCCATGTCGCGCGACGGGCCTGGGTGGTATATGCCGACTTCTACCGAGAAGCAACATATGCCCTGTGATTTTTCCTCATGGAATGGGCGCAGCACGTAAACGGCACCAATTTCGTACCGCCATGGTACCAGTCACAATTTTGCGGACTTTGTCATTTTGTAGCATCAAAATCGCCACGCTGCGTGGTGCGGCCGGCAACATAATGGTGGATGGTGGGAGGGGGGGAGACACGAAAACATAGACTACATTTTAAGAAAGAACTGTAAACTGTAATGTATATGGGATACATATAGAGGATATATATAATATATATCACAGTTACATCAAGTAATGCTGTTAACGTTGCCTTTGATGAACGCAACAGTCTTACATTCTCTAAAACTGAAGCTATCAAGACCAATGGGGCCGTATTCCGGTATGCAGATAATTTTACAGTGATAATAGCATACCGTTATGGTCTTCTTAGTAGACAGACATATATACATAATTATATATTTAATCAGGAAAATAGTCCAATTATTAACATTGAGCTTTCGATAGGAACTCCTATCTTGATCACAATGACGTTACGAGTCGTAACT
This sequence comes from Streblospio benedicti, assembly GCA_019095985.1. Classification (NCBI taxonomy): domain Eukaryota; kingdom Metazoa; phylum Annelida; class Polychaeta; order Spionida; family Spionidae; genus Streblospio; species Streblospio benedicti. Next base: position 17,420,690 of record CM032659.1, read on the forward strand.
GTGCGCGCAGGAAAGTCCCCAGCTGCGTGCCCCCCCCCAATCATGCTCTTATTGTTCTGTAAATTGTCTGCCTTTAATAGTATTCAACTGGGATTTAAAATAGCATTATATACTAGCTGTATTCGTTAGCATACAGAGCAGTCTGCACATTGATGAGGGTATGGGCACTACCACACAGAGCATCATCTACACTTCAATCGCCTTCTCTTGTCTCTTTCTGCCAAAGCTGGTCATCTCTAAACTGGGCCATAAGTGGACAGTGATAATGTCCATCTTGGGGTATATGTCATGGATGGCGGCCAATGGATATGCAGGTATTTGTGCTACAATAGAACAATTTTGTTATGTTATATTTGATACTGCGATATGTTCAGTGTTTATATGGCAAGTAAATATGTTTTAGTATGGGGCACCATGATTCCGACCAGTATCGCTGTGGGTGTTTGTGCTTCCACATTGTGGATCGGGCAGGCCTCATACTTCACAATCCTGGCCAAAGAGTATGCCACACTGACCAACCAAACACAGGACAGCGTCGTCACATTATTTTTTGGCATATTTTTCATGATATTTCAGTTATGTAAGTTTGTGTTTAGATACTCTTACATTCATTTGGTATTTATGAAATTGACTTTGATTACTACAGCATGATATTTTCTATTAAGAGATATTACATTCTGATGAACCTGATTGTAAGCATCGACATCACATCATTAAGGCCAGCCCTTATAGGTTTATGGTCAATAGGACCAATATGCACTACCAGGACTCCAACATCGGAGTATACGTACTGCACTTGGTGATTTGGTACCACAGTTCTAGTAGTAGTCATGTGTTCTAATCCTGGCAAATGCTATAATATATATAATACATAACACTATAGACATTCAGAAAGCAGCCGCACATAGCAACAGATGTGTGTTGTAGCCGGGCTGTGTGGTGCTGCCATCTCCTCTACAGTGCTGCAGCAGAGTCCACCGGAAAACTTCACGGGTCCGTCTGACTATGAGCTCGCGTTCTGTGGGATCAATGACTGTCCTGATAACAATGTCACTAACGTCAACCTGGAAAAACCACCTAAACACTTGGTCAGTAACATATAATATGAGCAGATGATTTATGCAGTATTTTCTATTCTAAATGAGAAATGTATGTTTACACTAATTATGAATAAATAGAAATATTTGGTGATTTAAAGCAATTTTATCTAATTTCTAGAATAACATTGCAAACTTTCAATTATGTTTTCATGTGAATATAACACAATGTAAGTACATGTATATCAGTATGTTTTATTAACTAACTACTTTTACAGGTGTGGGTGCTGGTGGCCATTTATTTAACCATAGCATTTCTGGGGATAATTATAGCTTGCATTTTCATTGATTCCATACCTGAAGAACTTCTCATCAAATCAAAGGTTTGATTCCACATTTATACTATAATTTACATTAAAAGCTGTGAAATATGTATTATGCATGGAAGATTTGAGTTTTTGTTCTTTAATTTGGATGTTATAAAAGAAATAAAGAATACTTCAACATGTTATGTCTCAAATATTACCAAACCTGTATGCGCCATGTCAGAACAGCTAATAAATGCAGTTTAATCCACTCTCTTGTTTACCCTACATATTGTTTATCAGAAATAATATATCCAAACTTCAGGTTCACTTCCAGGCTCAACAAAAATCTCTTTGTTGTCGTTATTGCATAAAAAAGAATCCAGAAAATGCTATCTAATTTTAGACCTACAAGTATGACTAATTATGATTATAAAATTTTAGCCTTTGTATTTGCAAATAGATTCCAAAATGTTATAGACGTTATCATAGATTCAGACGAATCTGCCAACATACGAAATAGGTTTATAGGTACTAGTGTGCGCAATTTAATTGATGTACTTGAATATTGTGAAACTAAGAATAAATCAGGAGCCCCTATATGTACAGACTTTGAAAAGGCCTACGATACCGTCAAACATCCTTTCTTGTTCGCGATATTGAAAAAATCTAATTTTGGTGAAAATGGTATTAATTGGATGAAGTTATTATATGCCAATCCGGGTTTAAAGGTTAAAAATAATGGATGGCTGTCCAAAAGTTATAAAATGAGCACAGGTATCAGGCAGGGATGCCCTGCTTCTTCAATATTATTTATTCGAGATATAGAAGTATTAGCAATTGCTATAAGAAGGTCTAAAGATATACATGGTATTAATATTAAAGAAAATGAGCACAAAATAATACTCTACCCAGATGATACTACCATATGTGTTCAAGACAGTCAATTCCAGAGGTAGTTAAGGTTATTCACAATTTTTCACGTTATGCTGGTCCAATTTTAAGTGTGCTTAAAACAAGGGGAATTTGCATAGGTCCTTTAAAATATGAAGGTATACGTTCAATGAATGGACTTACTTTCACTGGAAAGCCAATCAAATGCCTTGGAATATTCATTGGCCATGACAGAGAAAAATGCAGAAAAATGAATTGGGGTTGTAAAATGGAAAGAATAGTTAAGTATATTGATCATTTAAAAAGACTTAATTTGTTATTCCATGGAAAGGTTGCAGTAATTAAATCTCCAAGTTTGTTTATCACGCTTGTGTTTTAACAGTTCCTGAAACAGTAATTAAGACAGTAAAAATACTAATCTATAACTTTTTGTGGGATGGAAAAATGGAGAAGGTGAAATGATCTGTAATTAGTAACTCTAGTCAAAATGGGCTGAATGAATTGATCCTCTCAATGGGTCACATGACCACCACGGTTTTGACGATCATGTGACAGCATATATTGGAGAGACAGACAGGACCCTGAGCACCAGAGTCAAGGAACATTTGAACCCTAAATGCGTTCTAACTGCAATAGGGGACCATATTAAAGATACAGGGCACAAGATCAGCCCTAGTGACTTTAGAGTGGTGGCACGAGAAGAACTGGAGCTGCGCAGGAAAATCCATGAGGCCATTGAAATTAGAGAGCACCGACCCCAGATGAACCGCGACACCAGCTACGACTTGCCCCCTGCGTACACAGCTCTGCTGTCACATGATTGCCAAAACCTTGGTGGTCATGTGACCCATTGAGAGGATCATTTCATTTGGCTCGACGAAGACAAGAGCGAAAGTCTTGCCAAAGACAAAATGACAGGTTCCAATAGGTATCTATATATTTGAATGATTAATGTGGATGTATTCCTAGAGGCTGTTGAGGCTTCTTGGATTCCAAAAATACTCTCATAACATGGTTCCAAAAAGTATTCATTTACCTATGGAGTATCTCCTTAAACTTAGGGTGTCTAATTTATCCAACTTTCCGGTCCCTAAAGCCTTTCCCATATTTTATCAGGAAGTACTCTTATATTATAAGAAATCTAAATACATATTCAAACTTTGAATATTCATCTTTCCACATTTCATTAACGCATTCGCCTATTTATTTTTCTTTACAGCATAATTTTCCTCTGATGTTCATGCATATATTTTTTTCATTTCAATTATAGTAATTTTTATCAGTACAGTACAATACATGTATATGTAAATTCATGTAGGTTTTCAGAATAATACAATACACTTTGAAATTATTTTGATATTTTTATATTCCTACGAAGCAAAAACCCACCGTAGTAACACTAACAAATCGTGAAGACCAGTGTGGTTTCAGGATAATTAAATGGTCATAGGTTTGAATCCCCCAAGAGGACTGTGATATAGTTCTAATCTGTCATGGGGTCTTTTACTTCTAATGACTGAAAAAAAATAATATGGTGCGTATTTCTTTGAAGCTCTGAATAAGCACTGATCTGTATGATACCTAAAATTTCAGAAGTCATCACATCAATTGATAGACAGCTTAAAGGCCACAAGCAAACAGATGACCAACACTGACCAGCTGCTTCTTCTTCCTATTTCAATATACAATGCATTTAGTCAAACATTTAAACAATCTGACTGGGGAAAGGTATGGATTTTCTAATTTCTTCTTTTAAATCTACTTTTTTCGTAATACAAACTATACGTTCTTAAAATTATCATAAATTATGTTATATATTGTGTCATTTTTGACTTGATTGTAGGTTACATTTATTACAAATAATATTGAATATTCCAATAAAGCAGAACATCTCAATAAAACACTGACTGATAATAAACTAATTGTGATTGAAAATCAAACAACAGAATTTTTTTTCTCTCTGTGGGTGAAAACAGTTCACTAAATTTGTCCATGCTTGAAGTTGCTAACCTCTCTTTTCCCTCTCAACAGTCATACGTTACCTGTAACATGGGGATTTGGATGATTGGCTACATGTTCATTGCCTACTACCTTTCTGCCGCCACAGTGTCTATAGTCAGTGGCAGGATAGTTTCTACCACAGGCAGGATCCCAGTTTTCATTCTAGGTATGTCCAAACCTACCAGTGAGCAGAATCTGGAAGGATACAAGATGTGGGAATGAATCTTGAAAATGTGGGTATGGGAAAAGGCCAACAGAACAGGGTATTGTGAACATCTTATAATCCTTTCACCTTTCAACCTTTGCTGTTAACCTTTTTCAAACTCAGCACCTTAAAACCTGTGATAGAATTGATTTCATCAAGTTTGAAATCTTCCTTAGTTTTTTAAATGACTTTGGATCCATTTGCATTACGATTATTTGGACATTTCGAAACAGAGAATGCTTATTTTTTATCTATTGCATTGGGCCATGGAGCTCAATTTAATGTAGATTCTTTGATGAATGAATCCTTAATTACTTTAGATTGTAGATATTGGACATCTCAAAGACAATTGTACCACATAAAAGGACATGTGTTTCGGAAAATAATGTGTTAGTGAAAATGTGGAGTTTGTGTTATTCAGGAATGTGTGTGGACATGTTTCTGATGTACACCTATGCCTTCTGGCAGCCAGGAGTTGATTCTTTCTTGCTGCTCTTCAGCCAGTCTGCTCTAGCAGGTGTTGGAGATGGGGTTTGGATGACACAGATTAATGGTATGTTACTACCGTATCATCTCTTTATTAAGACCATCAATGTAACTCTTGATACATTGTATTTGTTGAGGAGACTAATTTTGTGCTGATGTCCAGTGAATTTGTGGTGTAATATTGTTCATTTCATATGTGCGTGCCTTTCTTGCACTGGTATGTTGGTAAATTATGTATTTGTTTAATAATTTCATCTTTATATGAACTTCTACAAGGTCTATATAAACTTTCAGATTATGTGTAATACATTTGTGAACTAGCTAGTTGATTTAGAATTATCACAAGCTGGTTACTTATTATCTTATTTACATATGCAATAGCAAATGGCTTCTGCATCGCATGCTCTTGGCATGTACCGTATATGTAATTCTAATATCTATTTAAATTCAATTTTCAGGTCTGTATGGATCATTTTTTACAGACACGTCTGAAACAGCCTTTGCCGTGTTTCGATTTTGGGAAGCAATTGGGTTTGCTGTATCCTTTGGCTACAGCAGTTTTGTGTGCACTACGATCAAACTCTACACCTTGTTAACATGTCTTATTGTTGGCATGGTCATGTATGGGACTGTGGAATACAGGAGCAGATCTAAAAAGAAGCCTTCTAAAACGAGTATAGATGAAATCACTGTCAATGAAAATCTGTATGATGATGAATTTGCGAACTCAAAATTATAAACTGTCAACATAACTACAATTATGTCACAACATTGTAACAAAGCACCCAGAACTTGGTATCTGCATATAAATGTGTAGTTGTGCCATTTTTCTTTTCCAGATTTTGTTTTATAGAAATGTGACACGAACATACCATGTACATGTACCACTACACTCTTTCCACATTTATAGTTGTACCAATATATTACAATTGTAAAGAATGTTTTTTTTACATCGGAGTATACTTTAGGTGTAATATAAATGACTAGTTATCAGATTTTTTTAATTATCAGCATTATTAAATAATATATAAAGAAACATTGCAACAATCTCAAAGTATTTTATATGCTAAATTATGAAACAAATCCTCTTAAAATAAGTGACATTAAAATGTATTTTTTTTCTCAATTGAGAATCTCTTTTCTCTTTTTTTATATTTTCAAAATTGTTCCTAATATTCCTTTATCTTAATCATACATGTACAATTTGTGTAAAAGCCATATTTTGTCGGTTGTATTTGTCAAAATATTTACTATTGCACCTTTATTGAATGTATTATGTTGTGAAATTGTTAATAATATATAATTGTAAATTTACTTTAATCATTGTTGATGAAAAAACGTACATGAAAGCTATGTTTGCCATACAAAATATTTAAACATATGTGAACCTATACAAACAGTATTTTCATAATATTGATGATTTGATATTTCTAAATATATCTATGACGATTATTTGAAGATTTTTTAAAATATTTTCCATTGATATTTGAATAGGGATGTTAGATTTTTATTATTTGATTGTACTTTTAGCATTCATTTTTCATACATGATGGGGTTTACTGATAATTCGTTACCTTTGCACCTCATATATTTTACTATTTTGTCAAATTCTCAGGAATATTTTTGCATATCAAATCTTTCATATTATTGTTGATAAAATGTTTTACTTAGCTATTTATCCATTTTCTTTTTCATTGATACATTAATACGTTGTTGAGTAATGTTAGATATATGCTGTAGGGAATTTGAACCAGTGTTATTGATTTGTGTTGTCGTGTGTGGTTTAGACATAGGGTAATATAAGAGAAGTCTAGTTTGATCCGTTTATTGACTGGCTTGTACAGCTCTGCATGATCTTATATACCCGAGCTTGTCTCGGTGTCTAGACTAGTGAAGAAGTTTACAATGACTGTGGTGTAGGCTCTTTTGAGTATATGGTGGAGGCGGGGTTGGGTGGGGGGGGGCGGCGCACTTTCTAGTTTAGATGGTTGTCCTAGTTATCAGACACCTCATTGCGTAGCTTCAGCTTAACTGCTGTAGCAAGCATTGTGTTTCGTTCGTTTGTTACTAACTAACTATGTTTGTATGTATGTATGTCTCTGGACAATCTAGCGGGCGTACCGATGAACCGATTTCATTCAAACTTTAAACGACTATGAGGTATGAGGCGACACCAAAGTGATTCGATTTTGGGCGCTCTGCCAATTAAATTTTGCTTTCTAGAAGCGCTTTTATGACATTTTTAATGATATTCAATGCACTTAGCCAGCAAGAAAAAAATCAATATTCCAACCAAGCAGCAAAATTGATTATTGGATTTGAAACTGATATTGAATATCATCTTGTTATTCAGTACTATTGTATGGCAACACAAATATCTTTTTGCTGGATATATTGATTCTGATTCATTCTGATGTTTTCTCTTCAAATTCATAAATTTCTTGATTGTAAAGTATACATTATTTCAGTATATATCTTAATTGCCCATAAGTCAACGTTGTTCTAGCGACGCAGTGTTCTTTGAGCACTTTTTGATCTAGTTCACTTTGTAATTGTGAGATTTGTAGGGCCTATTGTCTGAGTATTGTTTATCGTAGGACCATTTGGCGTTGTGATGGGCGCCATCACGGGGCTTACATGAGTAAGTGCCTCGGGAGTTTGAGCGCTGGCGGGAGTCGTAGCGGATGCCACTGCGTGACGAGTGCCTAGATTGGGAGAGTTCCCTGAAGTGGGAGCGTCTATTGTGGGAGCGTCCAAGTGATTGGTTGCGGGTGTAATGTCGCCTACTATCGGAACAGCAACGGGGCTGACTCCTATTGGGCTTGAAAGAGACGGGGTTGGTTGCTGAGGCAGCTTCTCACCTAAGACGTGACCTTTTCTCGGCATCCACCGCACATGCCACTAATTGGCGTATGTCCTCATATTCATCGTCCCGTATTTCAGCACTTATCTCTGGAAAAAGCATATTACAATACGTATCAATTTGAGTCTCTAGGAGGTGGTCACATTCCACAAAACGCTGCAGGATGTCTGCACTGAATTCACGCACAGATTTTGGTGTTTTTGCTTCCTATTAGTGTAAATAGTAGGGGTGGGGCGAAGCTTCGAAGCTTCGAACCTTCGTTCGTCAACCTATACCTTCGAAGGTAACTTTCACAACCGAACCTTCGGGTGTCGCTAATTTGCTTTTATCTATTATTTGAAGATGGCACCTTTAAGGACAAGCGATCGTTATGTAATCAACTGACTGGTACAATTATTTTCACAGTCTAGTGGCTGGTTATAGGTTGCGAGTTGTTACTGATAATTTAACAGGTACATTTAATTGTAAGTAGAGACCACAGTAAACAATAGCTATGAATCAAAGAATTACTTACCCATTGTTAAAGGGGCGGCACAGATCTCACATTAAAGTGAACTGCCATTCGGTTATTTAAGGTCAGTTGTGAGTTGAACTTGCACAGCATTCAAACAATGATCAACAATAAGTCTCTACTTACACAACTACCATCAACATAATAATCATTTTCCTACTTGTAATATTAAGTTATTGTTAACTGGAGAACATTTCTACTATTACGTCTGTACAGATCACCACTTTGTATAATTTAATGTTGGCAAAATATATAATGTAAGATCTCATCTATATCAATCTTTTCATATTCTTAATCAAATATATAGGCTACAAAAAGTTTGTATTATTCATGCCAACAAAACAATGAAAAAGTTATCATTTCAATCATAATGATATGAAGGTGGGTTACATTGAGAGCAATTTGGCTAGTGACATCTTGCGTGCTGGATTTTGACCTCCACACTTCTGATGTCGATTTCAATTGCATCAGTTTCTAGGCTGCAGGATCTATGAATTATCAAAGATATGAAAGATCATGAAAGTATCAATGATATATAACAATATCATATGAAGGACAATGTAATCACAATTTTTCTTGTAAAATGTCAGTGGTTCATTTATTGATAACATACAAGTGCACTACATATTGAAATAGAAATAGTAGAGCAGTAGTGCTGCATGTATACATTTCAATTACATATTACATTATCTAAATAATAACCTTTTAGATATGCAGTGGTACATGTAATATACTGAGCTGTATATAGAAAATAGCAATTTTTAAAAAGTCCAGCAAGATAGAGAATCATTGTAAAGGAATAGCAACCTCAAAAATGTGGAGTAGTAATCATTCAATTACAATGGAATTGCGAGAGAAAGAGACTGCACTTCACAAAACAACAGTGACAGATATGCCTCTTAAATCTTCAAATTATAGCAAATATTCATCGATGGGATCCAAAAGGATATTGAAAAACATTGTGACTATGAGTGTTGTCTTTTTCATGACTTTCGTCTCATATGGTGGTCTTGCACGGTATGGAGGCAATTATTAACGTTTTATTACTATAAAAACCATTCATTCATTCTTTCTGTTTAAATTTTCTCAAATCTATATATTTTATTGAATTGAAAATATCTTATCTATCACAGACACATTACACAAAAAATTAGACTACAACAAAAGACGTACTGTAATTTTTTTTACCGTAGTACTGTAAACCGACCCTGGATTTGGCCAACACACCGTCCGACATCGGAGCGCTCCACCATCCGCACGGTAGCCAGAACGTTCAAGTCTAGAGGACCAGCAAGGGTGCTAGTCAAATCCAGCACTGGGTTACATGGGGGCTCGTCCGGGATAGAGGTCCCCATGACTATGACATCATCCAAGAACACTATAAGCTTATCTTACAGCATGTCCTCGAAGAACTCCTCCATCATGCAGGATAAGATTTTTGGCGCCTCGGTCACACCGAAAGGCTTCTGATTCCAATGATGGAGTCCTCTGCAGCAAATGAACGCGGTCTTCCACTTGGACCCTTCAGCCACCGGAAATTGCCAATAACCAGCCATGAGATCAGTGGTGCAATAGAACTCCTTCCCCAAAAGGCGGTTAAGGAGATGGTCAATACGAGGAAGTGGCCAAGCCTGTACATTCTGTGTCACCTTGTTCAACTCCCAAAAATCAATGCAGAGACAGTACCGACCGTCTTTACACTTGACCATTACGATTGGGGACTCCCAAGGGCTGTCACTCTTCTCAATGAGCTTGTGAAGCATCAACTCCTCGATTATGTCATCCGAGGCCTTGGCAACATGGGGGTTAAGTCTCCGAGGAGCTTGACGGATAGGCCCATGCGACCCTGTGTTGATGGAGAACGTCACAAGATCGGTGCATACGATGTCATAATTTCCAGTGGAGAACACATCTTGGAACTCAGCCAGCATGGTCGCGACCGTTGAGTGGGATCCAAGTGTTCCATGCTGTGCCTCTACAGTTCTCGAACATGTTCAGGGAGGTCGCCCACCTATGTAGCTAGGTATGACAGGGGCTGGGTCTTGTCGCTGACTGTGACGACTACCCGCGTAGGAAAGAGTGAATCGTCTCACCAGTCCAGTTCTTCATCGAGCAGGCCATGGGCCCAACCGATCTGTGACGACAAGGGTACGGGCCGGTACGGCTACCAACCCAGTTTCTTCAGTCCCTCCGTCAGGCTTGAGGAAGAAAGGCTCTCCAGGTAGAGTCTGGCCTCTAACTACGGCACGGATGATGAATCCAGTGTTCAGCCCAAGTATGCACGATTGGTGGGCCTCCACCGGGCACACTAGGTAGCTGAGCGGAACCCGCTCACCGTGTGTCGTTTTCCATCGACACAGGGTAGCATGCGCCTATCCGGCAAGCACCTCGGAGACTTAACCCCCAAGCTGCCAAGGCCGCTGATGACAAAATAGAGGAGTTGCTGCTTCACAAGCTCATTGAGAAGAGTGACAGCCCTTGGGCGTCCCCCATCGTTATGGTCAAGTGTGAAGACGGTCGGTACTGTCTCTGCATTGATTTTGGGAGTTGAACAAGGTGACACAGAATGTACAGGCTTGGCCACTTCCTCGTATTGACCATCTCCTTGACTGCCTTTCAAGGAAGGAGTTCTATTGCACCACTGATCTCATGGCTGGTTATTGGCAAATTCCGGTGGTCGAAGGCTCCAAGTGGAAGACCGCGTTTGTTCGCTGCAGAGGACTCCATCATTGGAATCGGAAGCCTTTCGGCATGACCGAGGCGCTAGGTATCTTATCCTGCATGATGGAGGAGTTCTTCGAGGACATGCTGTAAGATAAGCTTATAGCTGTTCTTGGATGGTGTCATAGTCATGGGGACCTCTATCCCGGTCGAGCCCCCATGTAACCCAGCGCTGGATTGACCAACACACCATCCTACATCGGAGAGCTTTGCCGTCAGCACGGTCAGCAGAACGTTCATGTCTATGGGACCAGTGGGGATTCTAGTCTCGGGTCTGGAAAACCCAGCTCTTTGGCTATTTCTCGCACAGGAAACTGGGTAGGGTTATCATTCCTATGTTGCCACAATAAGGATCTCTATGTAGCCGTACATTGCTGTCTATGGTTTGAATTTTAGAAAACTCGGTTTGATGCCCCCACCCTGGGAAACGCTCCAGGGACGCCACTATGTAGGTGTACTGGTCCAGTGGGGGAGAATGGGTTGGAGTAATAGGTGGGAGCCAGCATCCGATAGGGATGAGAATTGAGTATGAGTGAATGCCCCGTGAAGTGAAACCCCTTTGGCACTGACTAAGGTTATTGTTGGGAAATGGATGAACTGAGCTCCACTATGGATGAAAATAGTCAGCTAGGATGATGTGAAGACGAGCGTGCACTGCTCGTGGCGAGCCCCAACTGAGCTGTTGAAGAAGTGATGAAGGGTTGGTTGGCGAGGGGTGGCACTGGTGCGTAGCTCCCGGCTAATGTGGCAAGCTCGGAGAGTATGGCTACAGACCACGGCGGCAGTGCCTTTTTGTGGCAACATAGGGATGATAACCCTACCCGGCATCCTGTTGCGCAATAGCCGAAGAGCTGGTTTTTCCAGACCCGAGACTAGCACCCCCCCCCGTCCCCTAGACATGAACGTTCTGGCGACCGGGCTGATGGCGGAGCTCTCCGATGGCAGACGGTGTGTTGGTCAAATCCAGCGCCGGTTTACAGTATGGCCCCTGGTCTTGTTTGTGGTTGTGTCTCATCACAGACGTCACTTTGAGGGAAAATTATTGGCACCAACCCCAAGCCGATGTATTTATGTATTTGTCATCTCGCTCTTATTGTTCTGTAAAATGGTCAGCTTTTAATAGTATTCAACTGGGATTTAGAAATAGCATTATTAACTTAATGTATACGTTAGCCTACAGAGCAGTCTGCACATAGATGAGGGTATGGGCACTACCACACAGAGCATCGCCTACGTTTCAATCGCCTTCTCTTGTCTCTTTCTGCCAAAGCTGGTCATCTCTAAACTGGGCCATAAGTGGACAGTGATAATGTCCATCTTGGGGTATATGTCATGGATGACGGCTAATGGATATGCAGGTATTTGTGCTACAATAGAACCTTTTTGTTATGCTATACATGTTACAAAACATATATATCGGATATATCAAATATGTTTTAGTATGGGGCACCATGATACCGACCAGTATCGCTTTGGGTGTTTGTGCTTCCACAATGTGGATCGGGAAGGCCTCATACTTCACAATCCTGGCCAAATACAGGACAGCGTCGTCACATTATTTTTTGGCATATTTTTCATGATATTTCAGTTATGTAAGTTTTGAATTAGATATTCTTAAATTCATTTGGTATTTATGAAATTAATTTTGACTACTACTGCATAATGTTTTCTATAAACAGATATTACAATCTGATGAATTTGATTGTAAGCATTGACATCACATCATTAGGGCCGGCCCTTATAGGTTTGTGGTCAATGGGATCAATATGCACTACCAGGACTCTAATATCGGAGTACTGCACTTGGTGATTTGTATGATAGTGTTAGTAGTCATGTGTACTGGCAAATGCTATAATACATAACACTATAGAAAACAGCCTCATATAACAATAGATGTGTATTGTAGCCGGGCTGTGTGGTGCTATCATCTCCTCTACAGTGCTGCGACAGAGTCCACCGGAAAACTTCACGGGTCCATCTGACTATGAGCTGGCGTTCTGTGGGATCAATGACTGTCCTGATAACAATGTCACTAACGTCAACCTGGAAAAACCACCTAAACACCTGGTCAGCAACATATAATATGAGCAGACGATTTTTGCAGTATTTTCTATTTTAAAATAGAGATGTAAACACTATTTGTGAATAAATAGAAACCTTTGGTGATTTAAAACAATTTTATTCAATTCTTAGAATAACTTTGTAAACTTCCAATTATTTTTTATATGAAGTTTATAAAAATGTAAGTTTATCAGTATGTTTTATTAATTAACTACTTTTGCAGGTGTGGATGCTGTTGGCCATTTATTTAACCATAGCATTTCTGGGAATAATTATAGCTTGCCTTTTCATTGATTCCATACCTGAAGAACTTCTCACCAATTCAAAGGTTTGAATCCACATTCATACTATAATTTACATAAAAAGCTGAGAAATATATATTAAATATGGCAGATTTGAGATTTTGTTCTTTAATGTGGATGTTATAAAAGAAATAAAGACTATTTCAACTTGTTATGTCTCAAATATTACCAAACCTATATGCTCCATGTCAGAACAGCTAATAAACCCTGTCTCACTTGTGTAATCTACATATCGTTTATCAGAAATAACATATCCAAACTTTTAATATTCATCTTTCCACATTACATTCACATATTTAGGTATATATTTTTATTTTCTGCATATATTTCCTCTGATGTTCTTACAGCATATATTTTTTTTTTTTTTTAGTATTCTACCTTTATCAGTACAGTTTAATATATAAATTCATGTAGTTTTTTTTTTAAATAATACAATACACTTTTTAATGATTTAGTTTTTTTTTATATTCCCACGAAGCAAAAAAATCCACCACAGTAATATTAACAAATCGTAAAGACCAGTGTGGTTTCAGGATAATGTATGGTCGTAGGTTCAAATGCTCCAAAAGACTGTGATATAGTTCTAATCTGGCATGGGGTCTTTTACTTCTAATGACTAAATAAAATACAATAATATGGTACGTATATGCATTTCTTTGAAGCTCTGAATAAGGACTGATCTGTACGATACTTAAAACTTCAGAAGTCATCACATCAATTGATAGACAGTTTAAAGGCCACAAGCAAACAGATGACCAACACTGACCAGCTGCTTCTTCTTCCTATTTCAATATACAATGCATTTAGTCAAACATTTAAACAATCTGACTGGGGAAAGGTATGGACCTTCTAATTTCTTCTATTTAATATGCTTTTTTCGTAATACCAATTATATGTTCTTAAGATTATCATAAAGTATGTCACAGATTGACTGATAATAAACTAATTGTGATTAAAAATGAAACAAGAGAATCTTTTTTTCTCTCTCTAGGTAAAAATGTTAACTAAATTTGTCAATCTTCGAAGTTGCTAACCTCTTTTTCCCCTCTCAACAGTCGTATGTTACCTGTAACGTAGGGATTTGGATGATTGGCTACATGCTCATTGCCTACAACCTTTCTGCCGCCACAGTGTCCATAGTCAGTGGCAGGATAGTTTCTATCACAGGCAGGATTCCAGTTTTTATTCTAGGTATGTCCAAATCTACCAGTGAACAAAGTTTGGAAGGATATGAGATGTGGAAATGAATCTGGAAAATGTGGGTATGGGAGAAAGCCAACAGAAAAGGGTTTTGTGAACATCTCATAATCCCTTCGTCCTTGAACCTTTGATGCTAACATTTTTCAAAGTCAGCACCTTAATGAAAACTATGAAAGAATTGATTTCATTAAGTTTGAAATCTTCCATAGTTTCTTTTACATGACTTTGGATCCATTTGCATTACGAAAATATGGACATTTCCAAACATAGAGAATGATTATTTGTCATCTATTGCATTGGGGCATGGAGCTGAATTTAATGTAGATTCTTTGATTATTTAATCCTTAATTACTTTAGATGTTAGATATTGGACATCTCAAAGACAATTGTACCACATAAAAGGACATGTGTTTTGGAAAATAATGTGTTACGTGAAATTGTGGAGTTTGTGTTATTCAGGAATGTGTGTGGACATGTTTTTGATGTACACCTATGCCTTCTGGCAGCCAGGAGTTGATTCTTTCTTGCTGCTCTTCAGCCAGTCTGCTCTAGCAGGGGCTGGAGATGGGGTTTGGATGACACAGATTAATGGTATGTTATACTACAGTATCATCTCTTTATTAATACCATCAATGTAACTCTTCATACATTGGATTTGTTAGGGAGACTAATTATGTGCTGATATCTAGAGAATTCATGATGTAATATAGTTCATTTTATATGTGCGTGCCTTTCTTGCACTTGTATTTTGGTAAACTATGTATTTGTTTAATCATTTCACCTCTATATGAATTTCTACAAAGTCTATATAAACTTTCGGATTATATGTAATAGATCTGTGAACTAGCAAGTTGATTTAGAGTTATCACGAGCTGATTACTATGTTATTTACATATACAATAGCAAATGGCTTCTGCATCGCATGCTCTTGGCATGTATCATATATGTAATTCTAATATCTTTTTAAATTCATTTTTTAGCTCTGTATGGATCGCTGTTCACAGACACATCTGAAGCAGCCTTTGGTGTGTTTCGATTTTGGGAAGCAATTGGGTTTGCTGTGGCCTTTGGCTACAGCAGTTTTGTGTGCACTACCATCAAACTCTACACTTTGTTAACATGTCTTATTGTTGGCATGGTCATGTATGGAATTGAGGAATACAGGAGCAGATCTAAAAAGAAGCCTTCTAAAACGATTACAGATGAAATCACTGTGAATGAAAGTCTGTATGATGATGAATTTGTTAACTCAAAATTATAAACTGTCAACTTAACATAATTAAAATTATGTCGCAATATTGTAATAAAACACGTAGAACTTGGTGTCTGCATGGTTATAAAATGCAATACATGTAGTTGTGTCATTTTTATATTCCAGCTTTGGTTTTATAGAAATGTGACATGAACATTCACCATTATATCATGTAGGTGTACTACTACTCTAAAGAAAGAGGGCCAGAGACACACAATGCATCCTGCATAGGTTACAATGTACTCGACATAACAGGGATTCAGTGACTATGACTGTAAGGCTCCTAGGCTATAAATAGTATCATAGGCGTCTAGTGCTGTTGCACAATTGATACTGGCCAAGTGTGAACAAGTCTATAAGGTGTAAGGGGAGTTAGCTCAGTGGTAGAGCGTCTGATCGGACATATATGACTGGTCTGGTGTGTGCAGAAGATCGTGAGTTCGATTCCACGACTTTCCAAATACCTTTACAAGCCTGTCTCCTGAATTACGTTACAATTGGTGATAAGCCACGGACTCAGGTGCTTTAGTGAAGCCACCGGTAGTTCCCCTGTAAATTGCCCAGTTGTCCAGTGGGCTGACCCAGTATACAAGATAGTGGGAGAGGGGGCTACCGCCCGGGTAATGTCGAACACAGATAATTGGGTATGTGTGATCTGACAGATGATGGGAAAGTTAGATCTGAGAATTCTTAAGGGTCTCTCGGTCACCAAAAGCTGACTATGGGACGATCCAGATAAGGGAGAATTTCTGATCTGATAAACTGTGTCCCTAGCCAACTGACAGTATAGAACTTCCTATCTCGCTTTCCAAAGCAGCCAGTAGCGAGGTGATGGCGACTCTGGGTGGTGCCCGGATCCCTTGTGGATAGCTGGAATCTGTACCTGAATGACTCGGGAGCGCCCCGGCAGTGCACCCAAAAGCATACGCCGAGGTTCTCACGGTGTTCAAGGGGCCATTGTGAAAGTGAAATCGTCATCGGCCTTGCGGCTGGTTGTAGGGGAGAAGGGAGTTAGGGGAGTCTGTAAAGAAAGTGGGCCAGAGACACACAATGCATCCTGCATAGGTTACAACGTACTCGACATAACAGGGATTCAGTGACTAAGGCTGCAATGCTACTAGGCTAAAAATAGTATCATAGGCGTCAAGTGCTGTTGCACAATTGATACTGGCCAAGTGTGGACAAGTCTAAAAGGTGTAAGGGGAGTTAGCTCAGTGGTAGAGCGTCGGCTCGGACATATATAAACTGGTCTGGGGTGGGCAGAAGATCGTGAGTTCGATTTCACGACTTTGCAAATACCTTTACAAGCCTGTCTCCTGAATTTCGTTACACTACACTCTTTCCACATTTCTAGTTGTACCAATATATTGCAATTGTAAAGAAATGAATGGGTTAATTATTTGATGTCATCATTTTATGATTTTTTACATCAGAGTTTACTTTAGGTGTAATATAAATGTCTAGTTGTCAAAAAAATTAATTATCAGCATTATTGAATAATATATAAAGAAACTTTGCAACAGTCTCAAATTATTTTAACTGCTAAATAATGAAACAAATCTTAATAAAATAAATCATATTAAAAAAGTTTTCTCCATTAAGGTTCTCTTTTCTCTTTTTTATATTTTCAAAATTAATCTTAATCATAAATGTACATTTTGAGTAAAAGCCATACTTTTGTAGGTTGTATTCATGAAAATATTTACTATTGCACGTTAATTGTTCCACTTTTGTTGAACATATTATGTTGTAAAATTGTTAACAACATTTAATTGTAATTTTACTGTAAACATTGTTGATGAAAAAACGTACATGAAAACTATGTTTGCTATGCAAAGTATATAAACAAGTGTGAACATATACAAACAGTATTTTCATATTATATTGATGATTTGATGTTTCTAAATATGTCTATGACGTTTGTTTAATGATATTTTTTAACTTGCCATGGACATTTGAATAGGGATGTTAGATTTTTGTTATTTGATAGTACTTTTAGCATTTATTTTTCCTACATGATGGGGTTTACTGATATATCATGTACTTTCACTTTCGTTTTCATTAATACAAGCCGTTGTTGAGTACTGTTAGGTAATTATAATTGTTTATGCCGTATGGGATTTGAACCAGTGTTATAGATTTGTGTGATCATTCAGGTTTCACTATTAACACTAAAAAGAGTGTGGTTATTTAAATACAATTTATGTTTTCTTTAATTTTATTCGATTTTCAGTTTCCTTTTGAAAAAAGGTTTTGATATAGAATGCTACAATAGCATATGTTTATGTAAGTATTATTTATTTGTCACATTTAGAAAACCTTAAAACAATGGCATCAATGTATTTATAATTTTGACATTTTAGTGACAAATCAAAACAAAAAGAGTGATCAATTTGCTGTTTCTTGGTGTTAAGACAGTATGATTGAAATAGTTGCATAAATATGTCACGTGGTTTATATCTAAATGTATTTTGTACAAATATGAAATTTGGTCAGTGAAGTTAAGGGGATTTTCCTCATAATCTGGATTAGAGAGGGTTATCTTGAAGAGCATTTCATGCATACATTGTGAAGAAATTTGTACATCTTACACATTATACATGTACATGTACATGTACATGTATATAAGATTCAGCCCTGCAGATAAATAACCATCAAACTGTAAGATACTGATCATCCCCCACCCCAAAACCCCATTTAGTAAATTTATATATTTTTTTATCTTTTCTACCAGGTCCCCCATCCAAAACTAGCTGAGGAGACGTGAGCATTCCCAATTCACAGAGTTTGGACCCCACCTCAAAGACCCGCACCCCCAAATCCAGAAACTATAAACTTGTGGTTCCACCTTCTGTTTGGTTCGCAACTAACAGCCCGGGTACATAGGTATCACGTCTGAAAACTTAGTTGTATTTCAACAAGCTACTACAATGATGTAGTATGTATTGCATTTGTCATACATTTGCTATTGTATGTCTATATCTCACATAGAGTTTGATTAAAAAGAATTATCTCTTGTGTGGATCATTTGCCATTGGTGTATTTGTTCATGGATAATTGAAATAAATCAAAGTAGAATAGGAATGGAAAGAATGCTGTTTTATGTCAATTTAAACAATAAAAATGCAACACAGCTACATTATTTTATACATATTTTAATTAATGCTATCCATGCACAATTTGGTAAACCTGACAATGTGACTGGAAATTTAAATGATGAAAATACATGAAAATTCTAACGAGTATCGCTTTGTTGAAAAGCTCAGTTATTTAAAACATATATTCATTGTTAACATTTATATGTACATTCATATTGACATGTACATTCTACTGACATCTGGCGGGTCTGAATTTTGACCTCAGCACTTCTGATGTTGATTTCACTTGCATTAGTTTTTAGATGCATAATCTACATGTAGGAATTATCAAAGATATGAAAGTATCTATGATAGCAATGTCATATGAAGTAATTATGTTTTATGTAAAATGTAAGCTGTTCATTATTGATAACATACAAGTGTACTAGATACAAATTTAAATAGAAATAGTAGAGCGGCATTGCTACATTTCAATTACATATTACATATTGCAAGATAAAGAATCATTGCAAAGGAATAACAACCTCTAAAAATGTGGAGTAGTAATCATTCAATTACAATGGAATTGCAAGAGAGAGAGACACCACTTCACAAAACAACAGTGACAGAAATGCCTCTTAAATCTTCAAATTATAGCAAGTATTCATCGACGGGGTCCAAAAGGATATTGAAAAACATTGTGGCTATGAGCATTGTCTTTTTCATGACTTTCGTCTCATATGGTGGTCTTGCACGGTATGGAGACAATTATCAACATTTTATTACCATAAGAAACCATTCATTAATTCTTTCTTTTAAAATTTTCTCAAATCTTTACATTTTATTGAATTGAAAATATCTTATCTATCACAGACACATTACACGAAACATAGACTACTACAAAGATTTTCTTTTTACGTAGTGCGGCCCCTGATCTTGTTGGTGGTTGTGTGTCATCACAGACGTCACTTTGAGGGAAAATTATCGGCCCCAACCCCAAGCCGATGTATTATGTATTTGTCATCTCGCTCTTATTGTTCTGTAATTTGTTGGCCATAGTATTCCACTCGGATTTATTAATAGCATTCTATACTCGCTGTATTCGCTAGCCTACAGAGCAGTCTGCACATAGATGAGGGTATGGGCACTACCACACAGAGCATCCTTTACGTTTCAATCGTCTTCTCTTGTCTCTTTCTGCCAAAGCTGGTCATCTCTAAACTGGGCCATAAGTGGACAGTGATAATGTCCATCTTGGGGTATATGTCATGGATGGCGGCCAATGGATATGCAGGTATTAAATTTGTGCTACAATAGAACCTTTTTGTTATGTTATATTTGATACTGCGCCATATTCAGTGTTTTTGTATGGCAAGTAAATATGTTTTAGTATGGGGCACCATGATACCGACAAGTATCGCTGCTGGTGTTTGTGCTTCCACACTGTGGATCGGGCAGGCCTCATACTTCACAATCCTACCCAAAGAGTATGCCACGCTGACCAACCAAACACAGGACAGCGTCGTCACATTATTTTTTGGCATATTTTTCATGATATTTCTGTCATGTAAGTTTTGGTTTAGATACTCTTACATTCATTTGGTATTTATGAAATTGACTTTGACTGCTATTGCATAATATTTTCTATAAACAGATATTACATTCTAATGAACCTGGTTGTAAGCATTGGCATGACAACATTAGGGCCGGACCTTATAGGTTTATGGTCAATGGGACCAATATCCACTACCAGGACTCTAATATCGGAGTACTGCACTTGGTGATTTGTATGATAGTGATAGTAGTCATTTGTACTGGCAAATGCTATAATACCTAACACTATAGAAAGCAGCCTCATATAACAATAGATGTGTTTTGTAGCCGGGCCGTGTGGTGCTATCATCTCCTCTACAGTGCTGCAGCAGAGTCCTCCGGAAAACTTCGCACGTCCATCTGACTATGAGCTCGCATTCTGTGGGATCAATGACTGTCCTGATAACAATGTCACTACCAACGTCAACCTGGAAAAACCACCTAAACACCTGGTCAGCAACATATAATATGAGTAGACGATTTTTGCAGTATTTTCTATTCTAAATGAGAGATGTAAACCCTAATTGTGAATAAATAGAAACATTTGGTGATTTAAAACAACTTTATTTAATAACTTCATAAACTTTCAATAATGTTTTCATATATGAAGATAATACAATGTAAGTACATCAGTATGTTTTGTTAATTAACTATTTTTGCAGGTGTGGATGCTGTTGGCCATTTATTTAACCATAGCATTTCTAGGAATAATTATAGCTTGCATTTTCATTGATTCCATACCTGAAGAACTTCTCACCAATTCAAAGGTTTGATTCGTTTGAAATCTTCAATAGTTTCTTTTATATGACTTTGGATCCAGTTGAATCTCAATTTTGCGATGATTATATTTCCAAACTTAAAGAATGTTTTTTTCCATCATTTGTATTGGGGCATGGAGCTCAATTCAATGTAGATTCTTTGAAGAATGAATCCGTAATTACTTTAGATGTTAGATATTGGACATCTCAAAGACAATTGTACCACATAAAAGGTCATGTGTTTTGGAAAATAATGTGTTACGTGAAAATGTGGAGTTTGTGTTATTCAGGAATGTGTGTGGACATGTTTCTGATGTACACCTATGCCTTCTGGCAGCCAGGAGTTGATACTTTCTTGCTGCTCTTCAGCCAGTCTGCTCTAGCAGGGATTGGAGATGGGGTTTGGAGGACACAGATTAATGGTATGTTACTACAGTATCATCTCTTTATTAAGACCATCAACGTAACTCTTGATACATTGGATTTGTTAGGGAGACTAATTATGTGCTGATATGTAGAGAATTCATGGTGTAATATTGTTCATTTTATATGTGCGTGCCTTCCTTGCACTGGTATTTTGGTGAACTATGTATTTGTTTAATCATTTCACCTTTATATGAACTTCTACAAAGTCTATATAAACTTTCAGATTATGTGTAATACATTTGTGAACTAGCTAGTTGATGTAGAATTATCACAAACTGATTACTTATTATGTTATTTACATATACAAAAGCATATGGCTTCTGCATCGCATGCTCTTACTTGGCATGTACTGTATGTAATTCTAATATCTTTTTAAATTCAATTTTTAGGTCTGTATGGATCATTATTCACAGACACATCTGAAGCAGCCTTTGCTATGTTTCGACTATGGGAAGCAATTGGGTTCGCTGTGGCCTTTGGCTACAGCAGTTTTGTGTGCACTACCATCAAACTCTACACTTTGTTAACATATTTTATTGTTGGCATGGTCATGTATGTGATTGAGGAATATAGGAGCAGATGTAAAAAGAAGCCTTCTAAAATGAGTATGGATGAAAGCACTGTGAATGAAAATCTGTATGATGATGAATTTGTGAACACAAAATTTTAAACTGTCAACTTAACATAATTACAACTATGTCACAATATTGTAATAAATCACATAGAACTTGGTGTCTGAATGGTCCTAAAATGCTGTACATATAGTTGTGTCAATTTTTATTTTCCAGATTTTGTTTTACAGAAATGTGACCATTATACCATGTACGTGTAGTACTACACTCTTCCCACATTTATAGTTGTACCAATTTATTACAATTGTAAAGAATGCAATGGGTAAATTGTTTGAGGTCATCATTTTATGTTTTTTTTACATTGGAGTTTACTTTATGTGTAATATAAATGTCTAGTTATCAAATCGTTTTACTTATCAGAATTATTAAATAATATATAAAGAACTTTGCAACAGTCTCAAATTATTTTAACTGCTAAATAATGAAACAGATCATGATAAAATAAGTGGTATTAAAAATGTTTTTTTTTTCTCCATTAATGAAGAAAACTCTTTGTTGTTAGAATAAATAGTTTAATACAAAATGAAGGAGTTACACAAGACGTGACTACCAAGTTTAAATACGATGGTTATTCCAATAAACTACAAGTAGGCCTACAATATTTACAGTACAAGCTTTACAATATGAAGTACAAGCTTTACAATATGAACATGAAACAATATGAAACAATTATAGTCTACACATTTTAAACCACCCCCCCCCATTTCACATGGCCGATCCTAGCTCCAGATCCTCCAAAAGCCACCCGTTTTGTCATTTCGGGGTGGATCGGCGGAAATGCACCAATATTTATTACGTAACAGTCTGAAGACGAAGCATGCCAAAGTCACCGAGCCGTACAAGCCGTCAGAGACGTTGAAGGTGATGGGACACGGCCGAGACGACGAAGCATGACGAAGAATTCTGCAGCCAATTCGTGCCAAGCGTTTTCATTCTGTGGCAAGTGCATCATTGATCATATATCCATGACGATCATTTTAACGACATTTTTTTTTCATTTGCCATAGACATTTGAATAGGGATGCTAGATTTTTATCATTTGATTGTACTTTTAGCACTCACTTTTCGTACGTTGAAATGATGGGGTTTACTAATATTTCCTTTACAATTACTATTTATTACATGTCATATACTTAACTATTTTGTAAAATTCTCATGATCCTTTTTGACTATCAAATATTCCATATCATTGTTAATAATAAAAATATTTTACTTAGCTATTTAGCCACACAGCAGCTATGGCTACATTAAAAACAAAATAATTCGTATGTTATTTTTCCCATATTACTAATTTACTAAAGCCATTAATGAAGAAATATCAATGAATTATTGAAGTAGAAATTCTGACGAAGAAAATGTTACTTTCAAATGGAATGATACTCAAATGTAAAAAACAAAACAAAAAAACCTACAACAATCCTGCAGTCATTCAGTAAATATCACATTTTAAATCATAATTTAGATAATAATAAAAATCCTAATAACAAGTGTATCATGATTACAACACAGGCATCACTTATGCTACGTATATTCACCTATTATGACTGACTTTTATATGCTTTAAAAACCTAGCAATGGCATCTGTAATGTATTTCCACACCAGTAGTACAGCTATTTGCTTTATTTCACATCATTCAGCAATGGGTTGACATGATGAAGTCTAACTTTCAGTAACGTCATCCTCTGTTCTGGAAGATGAGTCAATGGTGCTGTTTCTGTCTAAATACTCCCCTATTCCATACATTGCCATTCCGATAGTAAGAGAGGCGAGCAGTATGTACAATTTGGTGGCTGTGCAGATTAAGCTGCTGTAGGCAAAGGCGACTACAAACCCCAGTGACTCCCATAGACGATAGTTTGCAAAGGCTGCTTCTGACGAATCTTTAAACAAGGACCCATAGAGTGCTACAAATAAAAAGACTCGTGTTAAAGAGTGAATGTTGCCTAAGTATATTTGCTATGTATCTTCAGTGCAAAACAAACGAACGAACAAACAAACAAAAACAAACAAACAAACAAAACAAACAAAAGAAAACTCCCTTCAGATGAAATTGAGATCCTGCCTGAACACTGTCTACATGCTTGGAATGAGCAGTCGTAAGTTCCTATTTCATTTTGACAATTTGACATGGATAAAACCTACAGTGTATATTAGATTAATACTCCTAAGTAATATTGAGTCTGAAATACAACGCGTTTTCTGCTAACTGAGCAATTCTTCTACA
>CM032659.1:17445338-17455676 GCA_019095985.1 Streblospio benedicti
AATTTTCTTCCCTTTAAAAGTTGTTTTGTAAATTAGGGTAAAGTTTAAATGAAAACCTTGAAAAATTTAAACTTTCCCATATAAATTTTTAATGAATTTTTGCATGGGCCCCCCCTAAAACGTTTATTGAAATTTAGGAAAAAAAAAGGGGAAAAAAGGGTTTAATTTCCAAAAACCTTTTGGAAACTAACCTTTTAAACGGGTTTGGGGAAATTTTTTTGTTGCCATGAATAACTTTCTCGTAAGGCCTAAATTTTTGTGTTTTTGCATTTTTAAAAAATAAATAAACCCCAAGAAAGGGGCCAAAAGGCAAAGAAAAAAAAACCCCCAGCACCTTTGAAGAAACATCAATTTTTTGGTTTAAACGGGGTTTTTAATGTTTTTAAAAAATTTCAATTGCTTTAAAAATTGGCTCCGATCATGTTGACTAAACTATCCAGTAGTCCCATTGCATTTTTTTGGGTTGCCATCACAAATTTTTAAAAACCGGGGGCAAAGTAATAAATTCTGTGTATTCCGTTTGGTTAAGCATAAAAAAAATTTATTTCAGGATTTTTGACAAAAAACCTTATGGTGGGAAAGGCTGGTCCCGTTTTTCCCCTTTACCCCGGAGGCAAAGTTTAGACTAAGCGTGTGGTGGTTTCCTCTTTTTTGGCAAAATTGATTTTGAGAACGTTTATATTTTTTTTTCAAAAAAAAGGGTTTTTTACAGTAGTTGGCCTCGTTTCAATCGAAAAAATTGAAGGCTGCTTGGCCCCTCACTTCTTTCCCGGGGGAAAATTGGACGCCCAACCCCCCCACTAAAATTGGTCAATTCCTACAGTTCCCTAGGGTGCATATGGATCTGGGGGCCCGGATCAACAGCCCTTTACGGAAAACAGCAGTCTAGACCAAAAAATTTTTCCAAATTTGGACTAGAATCGACTAAATACACATGTAAAATCCCCCCACCCAGTATTCCAAACCCTAAAATTTTTAAACTCAGTAAAATGATATCAAAAAAATTTCTACTTTTTGTACCTGCAATTTTTGCCAATGACTTCCCTAAAAAAGGGGTTGCCGTGGGTCCGATATCATGTTCGTCTATCTAAGACATCTCTTTTGTACACAGACACGTAGTCGTACTTTACCAGTTGTTCAGTATGTGTATGTGAGATATATAATGTGTATTATTTGTGTACAGAAGTAGTATTTAGCAAAATATCTGACATATTTTAATAATATATCCAAACTGTGTATGCATAGTACTTGGGAGCTCGAGTGAGCTACTTGAGAATGTACATATTGTTAAGAAAGTTAAATGTCTTGGTGTAATAATTAACTCAAAACTAGATAATATAAGGCCATAATGATGATATCGTCATACAAAATGTATTTATATACATGGCAATATTTAGTAAATTTATATATTGTTCTGAAGATGTTAACATAAGGTTCTGTACTATAGCTAGTCACTCTGTAAATTGGCAAAGCAAAACTAGCTTTTTTTGAATAACTATGCTTTTAACTATATGATCTTTCACATGTTAATCTGTACTGTGATATTTTACTATGCATTTTATTCGAAATAAACTTTTACAGCAAGTTTGAATGTTAATCATATACCGGTAGTATGCGTTGAAGACGATTAAAAGAAAATGATAGCACAACAATACTTTGAATTCGATTTAAATCATATTTTTATTGTATGTACTAACTTTATACAAGCTATATTTTTATTTTTTTTTCAACATTTTATACTACATATTGGACATAAGAAATTTTCAGGACTGAAGTCCAAATGTACACAAATATTGTGCATCCATCTGTCACAATTTCCACACATTGTCCATTGGATATTTTTCCCTGAAGGCTTGCTGCATAATGGCATATCGCAATATACCTCTTCAACATTACTTTTGCCAAAGCACTGTATCTGTTTCTTTACATATTTCCTGTATGAATGGGTGTGGCATGGCCGCATAATCAGAGGAGGAAGATCATTAGCAATGGCAGCAGCATTCTGTTGATGAAAACAAACTCATATGAATGTGTGCATATTCAAAATGAATTTTACAGCTAATTATATGCAGAATTTAGATAATATCAATTCCAATCATACCATCATTACATGTACACCACATTCGGTATTTTCCAGCTGCTGATGGCACTCAATGTCTGTTATTTTCCATGTATGGAGATCCTCTTTGACAGTAGTTTCACGGAACATCATGTACTCTCTATAGAAAGTTCAACAATGGACTAGAATTTAGAGACACATGACTAGTACTCAAATACTTGAGAAAAGCAGTAGACTAACTCCCAAACTAATTCAATTAAGGTGATATATATAGAATTTTCGTCAAATGAAGTGAAAAATATAAATATGGCATTCTGTGATTATTAAAACATACAGGGTCTGTGACTGAATCGCTAGAACAATACGTATATACCTGTGTCAAATAAAAAACGTACACACATCCGAAGAGAATAAAAATTAAACATTACAGTACCTCCACAATGTTAAAAACTCTGTTTTTTCTTTGCTCATTTGGAACAGAGTCCAACAATGAAACAGTTTTACTGTCCACGTCACCCACGATGAGAAACCAATGGTCATTTTCCCAAACCGGCAATAATATGCACTTGTACAAAGAGAAGGTCTCCTTAAATGTATAGAAAAATGCAAGCTTAATGTTTACATCCTTGCAAATACATTACTAATATATGTTCACACTCATATCTCATGTCATCATGTACATAGTAATTAAAAACATAAACAAAACATTCACTCACAGACTTGTATGTCCACTCATCGGTGGCACTATTCTTAAATAGCAGAGGCAAGAAACATGGCAGGACTAATATCTTCCTTGATGATTGCTTTGCCAATAGCTCGAGATATGCATGAATTACCTAGAATGTATTATATAGTTAGTTAGTTAGTTAGTTAGTTAGTTAGTTAGTTAGTTAGTTAGTTAGTTAGTTAGTTAGTTAGTTAGTTAGTTAGTTAGTTATTGACATCTGGTATAAAAATATATAACAATCAATATACAAACACTAATAAGCCATATCATGTACCATATTGATAATACCTGGGCATAAAAAGTACTACTTACAGAGTCTGAAATGTTCTCGGCCTCTTCCAAAGTTTCTATATCATTCGGATGCACTGTTGTCGTGCCAACAACTATGGGCACTTTAGAAGTACGTACATCTTGGACTTTAACTATTGATGGGCAATGTGGTACAGGAAATAATGTCCATATGGCCTCGACAATGTTGATGTCTTTCCATTTTGCAAAAAGATATGAATATGTCACTAGCACATTCCTATCCACTTGATTGGCTAATGGACCACTCCACTTGAAGATATTAGCCCCCATCAGCCATGAGTTGATTTCCTCCACGGAATCCCCAAATTTTTCTTCTAGTTGTTTCAGGAGAGATTCTACAGGATGAGTCTTTTTACACTGTTCGAATCTTGCCATGTCCCTAGAAAAGAATCTTTCTACAGGTACCTTAGACAAATACTTTAACAAATAATCTTTTTTGTCAGCATCAATATTTTTTATATTTTCTTTCACTTCATTTTCCAGGATTTTATTATCCATTTGGTCTTCCCCCTTCTCATCAATAAAGTCTTATTTGGCCGTTTCTTCGGTGTCCCTATTGCATTCTTTTTGGCACTCTTTGGTCTCCCTTTTGGTAGAGCCACTTTCGGAATGGAGAAGTTGATGCTCCTTAATGCAGTGACTTGCGCATTACGTGCTTTGTTCTGGTGTTCATCTACTAAAAATTAAAATGTGCAATATATTAAGTTGTGCATTCTTTTTATATACTTCAAATCACATGCAAAATGAAAATGAAAGTGTGGTCTCATACCACTGGCATTTTAAAATTTATCTAATTGTCTACATCGATCTAATAAAAATCACACACTGATGCAATAGTAATGCAATAATAGTGAAATGTACACATAATTCCTTACCATTGTCTTGTGGTAATTGCTGAGCATTCACTGATATATCTATATCTTCAGCATTCTCAGTGGTTTGACCATCTGGACTGCTGTGTCCCTCAGCATTCTCAGTGGTTTGACCATCTGGACTGCTGTGTCCCTCAACATTCTCAGTGGTTTGACCATCTGGACTGCTGTGTCCCTCAACATTCTCAGTGGTTTGACCATCTGGACTGCTGTGTCCCTCACCATTCTCAGTGGTTTGACCATCTGGACTGCTGTGTCCCTCAACATTCTCAGTGGTTTGACCATCTGGACTGCTGTGTCCCTCATTCATGGTTTGACCATCAGTGGTTTTCTCAGTGGTTTGACCATCTGGACTGCTGTGTCCCTCAACATTCTCAGTGGTTTGACCATCTGGGCTGCTGTGTTCCTCTGCATCTTGAGTGATTTGACCATCTGAGCTGCTGCTGTGTTCGTCTGTTAATATAAAAATCTATATACATGTAATTGTGAACGTGTAGTGCATACCAAAATAAATTAGTAATTCCAAATGTACATATTATTTCTTACCATTAGTGACTGTCAAACACACAGTCTTATTTTCTCTCCAAGCTTTTAGCAAGCTAGTGATCACACCATAGCGAGCACAAAATTCCTTGTGTCCCACATCAGAGCACATGTCAGCGATGTCTCTCAGATGTTTGTGCATCTCCTTATACTTTTCTATCCTGGTGAGAGGTTGTTTCCTCACTATTCTGGTCATCTCCCGTGTCGGAGGCAGAAGAGTGCACCCTTCACTGAAATGTTTTCTCCAGCGCTCCGGGATCCATGAATCCTGAATCCCTTGACCATTGTGCTTTATGAGGAGCAACAGATGGCGACATGGCAATTTTGTGTTCACGAAATGAACGCACGAGCATGAGCATATGGTCCCATCACACACCATGTAACTTCTCCGGTCGTCCACCTTCAAGCATAATTACAATGCCAGTTAAATATTGTTACAAATATGTTACTTAACACTGTCAGAATCACCACTATTACATTAAAAATGTATCAAAGGTGCATAACTAATGAAATATCAAATGAAATACTCATAATACTGGTACCTTTATTTGAGTAATGTTATCCCCCATCAGGATAAACTGGGCGGTGAATTTTGCGGTGATTTTTGCAGCCTCTTTCGCTTCATTGTAAATATGATTACTCGCATAAGAAGTAGCTATCTGCTGCACTTTATTCATTAGTTCATTTGTAAAGCCATGGTGGTATCCTATGGTTACCGACTGCAAAACGTCTTTGTGTGATGATTCCAGATTTTTACCTTCATCAAAGCTTAAGAGAACTTTGACGCAATTGGACAAGCTTGCATTTGGCTTCATTTTAGCTTTCAATTTGCAATGAAAACTCTCAAGTCTGTTTGTTGTGCGGTTTCCAAAGTGCATTGACATGCCCCTGGAAAATTCCGTCCACTTTTCCTTACAATTATCCCAATTAGTTTCAAAATAATCAACAAATTCAGCTGGTGCCTTTTCTTTCATTAGTCCAACATTTTCTGCATATGTTTCTGGTGATCGAGAGTATACAATCTTTTGGCACAAATTCTTAAGGGCCTCTTTCAGTTCTTGGGTTATTGCTAGGCTGGAGATTTTTAGTTTAAATGCTTTCAGCACGTGGAATAAACATAAGAATATTTTTGCATCCGGCCACAGTTCATTCAATACAGCAAGTTCATTAAAATCTTTGTCAACTAAAAACACACCTGTGTTTGCAACGGACGGGTTCAATTCTTTGAATTTATTGAGAAATAGTCTCAATGTCTCTTTGCGCTCGTCTTTCAAAAGGGCATGTGCAGCAACGCGTCCTTCCCCATTGCCATCCATGAGCATCACTGTGCTTAGAGGCATTTTCCTATTGTTAATTCTATATGTCGAGTCAAGTATTAGAACTTCTGGGAATTTTGTTGTTAGTTCTTGCATTTTTCCTGTTTGTAGATAAATACTCTCCAGTTCGTTGTCTTGATTTACCGATAGACTTACATTTGCATTAGCATCTTTCGTTAACCATTGCTCCAAGGTATCAAGAAGCTTTTCTTCCTCTGTTTCTTTTTGTTTAGATGCCAGTTTCTGGCGCATATTGTGCACATCTTTTGTCGTTATCAATTTTCCATTATTGGCCTTTATATAATCTCGTATTTTTGTGGCATGGACATCTAAGTCCACAAATGACTCAATGAGAGCCGTTTCCGGCTCATTAACCCGTCTTTGCTGGAATATTACAAACAATTCGTTAAACATAGCAGCATACCTATTACATAGCACTACCAATAATTTAGTTGAGTAATTAAGGGTTATTTCGATCAAACTATGGTATAATCACCTCTGGATATCTCGAGAAAATTTCCTCTGACACTTCATGATTGTGTTTTTTTTCCACCTCTTTCACAATAAGTGTTTGCTTCTCTACATCAGCTGATATATAAATGTGGGCATTACATTGAGTTTTGAAGGACCTAAAATGAAAGGAAGTGGTTATTTAAAACAAACAAAGCAAGTATTTGCTCATGCAAGCATTGGACTTAGCTATTGCTGGACGTGCATGCCTGTTATGAGTATGTGTCTTACGCAGGTACAAACTAATCAGTTTGTTCACTAGAATTTGTTTGACCTCCACTCTTTTCTCTTACATATACATGCGTGCGTGCGCGCGCACCTACACACACACACACACGTACACACACACACACACACACACACATACATACACATACACACATACATACATACATACATACATACATACATACATACATACATACATACATACATACACACACATACACACATACATACATACAGTCAATTTAGGATGACTTACCTTTGATTTGGTCGAACGCCACGGGCATTTCGTCTTCCAGGACCAAAGTGTTTGCACACTAGCTTCACATATGCATACTTTAGCTTTGTCTCATAGCTTTTACTCCCACTTTTCCTCTTCTTATTAGCAGTTTCTACTGTGCGGGAAAGGTCCACAACATACTGAGTTTTGTGTATTTTTGAAAATTGATCTTTAGCATTTTCAAAGTCTTTCCAAGATGCAAAATGTTGACCAACTCTGATTATGTCTTCATCAGACATTTTGGGTTTTAAATGCGGATGCAATGCATGTACACAATTGTATGATTCTAATCAACGAGGCCATGGTATATATATGGTATGTGGTATGTGATTGTTCTTAAAATGTTTATGCAAGCTTCCCACAACATGCTGTAAATTATCAAGTGTTGTAAGTAAGGGCCAAGTGATATAGTACAGCCAGGTTACAACACCACTGAGGCCTCTTCAAAAGCTAGATCAAAGCAGAAACCGCTGCAGCTAATTACAGCGTTAGAAGTTCGCATGGTAGGCTATTGGTGAGTAGTTGGCAGTGTAGGTTATGAATGCCAGTCCCTTACAGTTATTCTATTTAGGAGTTAATATTAAATTCCATTTAAAAATGATATAACTAACCGTTGCAACAATCGTGTACACGTGTACAACCAAAAAAAAACATGTAAGTGTACTGAAGTTTACATACGCAAAACGTTTAAGGGGACTGTGAACTCAATTTAGGGGAAAATAATCTATTTTCAGCTTTTCAATGTTTATTTTACTATAAACAATGAATAAGAACATATTCTAAAATGAAGCTTTTATCATCAATGGTTTTCCTTCTATAACACATTTTGTGTACACCATCTTGAAGATTATATAAGGACTCAATCTTTGCTGCACTAAGAGGTGATATGGGATGAATAATCAATTTTCAAACTTTTTATATTTATTATACTATAAACAAAGAACAACAACATACTTTTGAAATGAATCTGTTATCATTAATAGTTTTCCTATTATGATACATTTTATGGACACCAACTAGTAATAATATATATTGGATGTTCAATGTTCAAAGGCCATTATCTCAAAACTAAATTTGTGTTATCCATGAATCTTTGAAGGAAACCTTACTAGGGATTTTCAAAAAAATATTTTGTTAAATAATTATTAGGTCTTTTGTATTAATTGTTAGAAAATTATGAGATTTAGCCGTTTTCGAAAATTGAAATGTGTAGTAAAAGAACAATTTAACAGATATCAAAATTTTGAGGCAAGGTTTTCTAGATTATTATATGAAGTGTATTGGTACATAGTGTTTTCAATGATTGCACTTTATCATTCTGAATAATATCGCATAAAGCCAAAATCGTGAAATTTTCAATTAATGCTTCATAAATTAATTTTGGGATATTATTTCTTTTTTAAACCATATTATATCAATAGATAAGATTAGTACCTACAAAACAAGGGGTAAATTGTAAAAATTGGTGCCATAAGTACAGAGAAAATCTCATTTTTGTGAAAGACTAAAATTGAGTTCACAGTCCACCAGTGTTTACCTCTTTATGTCTAACAAACTGTTCTAAAATCAAGTCTATAGTATACACCCATGTTCGCCGTCTGAAACGGACTTCTATAAAGCAAAGAAAATCGCGGCCTTTATGTGCAACTGAACATTGAACAGCGCATATAAGCCATGCTACACAGCCATATGGATATTGCGATAAAATAAATGTCATTACTTGCCACTTAACTGGGCCATTACTTGCAACATTCATGTATGAAAAGAATGGACAATTACAGTGTACATAGATGACACAGGATTTCAACATATATCAAAACATGGCCGTTGATGTAACACGTGAAATACATCACCACAGCTTTTTAATTAGGTCAGCCGCTTGGATGGATTCCATTTGCAAATCTTGTCCAGAGAATTTCATTTCATTTTCTTTCAAAACAGGTTTGGGCAATTAAATCACGAAGGTAGACTTTTCCTACCCCAGCACCAAGGAGAAATTCAAGATGGCTGCCAAAATTTCATCAAAGAAATGTTGAAGAAATCTATAACACCACTTAATTCAAATCACCATTATATTCATTAAATCAAATCTTTGATTTTACTATCTAAAATAATGTTTTCATGGACTGTAATTAGAACAGTAAAAAAGCAGTACCCAAATTAAATACTTAGTACGTCAAGATGGGTGACAAAATGTGTGAAAAATTGGGTAAAAAGCACCTATGGAGGCCAAATCGTTTATCATCTTTCAAAATCTTCTCATCGATTGATCATGGAAGATAAATTTCTGAAAGGGTACTATGTAATGAATAAAAAAAATGAATTGAAGTGAATTACCCTGCTGCTTACCATGGAAGAGTCATGGAAGATGGAAGCGGTAAACCCACAAATCAAGGAAATTTAAATATGTGATATTTTCTCAGTCTCATACCACTGAGATGAATGTTTCTGATGTTTAAACTTAGCTTTTCAGCACCAGCGGTGTTAATGTCTTTGATCAAATTCTTAAAAAAGTAACAGAAGCCAACTAAAACTCCAAAATGGCCACCAAAATGTCTGGAAAATGCTGTTCAAATCCTCATACAAAGTTACAAACAATCTAGCATATAGTACACTTAGTTTGATTATAAGAAAGGCCGCTATTTTGGTTAGGCGTGGTCGGTTTTCTTAGGGGAACGTTATGCTGTACAAAAAGTAGATACAATTAGCACTCAGCATTTGCAGGTACATTTTTATTGCACGTAGAGGTCGGTGTTTGGCACCTGCTGGGCGTAAAATAGATACAACTACCAGCAGCAGGTACGGTGAAATAGGTTTGGCACCTGGGCCGTCCAAGCACGGGTGTGCACGCGCACGCATGCGCAGCACCCAGCAGCACGCCGGCACCATCGTGCCCCACACCGAGGTGACGCAGACGGAGAGCACATGTTCATTGGGTGGTTTTATTAATAGTATCCACTGGAGCCTCGATTTCATAAGGGGATGGGGGTGGAAGAGGCCAGGGTGTTCCCACATAATTTCATAGGTTTCGTAGGTGTGAAGTCTCACAAGGATGTTCTTAAATGAAATTGTTTGGGTGACTAGCACGGGAATTGGGGGAGGGGGGGACGGGGGGAGGTCTATGGTGTCAGTAGAGAAATGTATAAATCTAAAAATGACTGGCCCACACCTTATTGCATGTGGGATTAGATTTGAGTGCCGACTAATAAACATGTGATTTTAATACTACCACCATGAACAAAGATTTGTGAAAATGGTTGTTATAAATCAATTACAGAAGTCAAATTGTACCAAGTAGGCGTCAAACATCAAAGCCCAGTGTGCCTTATTCATAGGTATTAACAAACGGGTATTCAAACTTCATACACGTACCTGCATATCCGTTGGACGCCATCCACACAAGTAGCCCAGTATGGAGAGTGTGATCGTCCACTTATGGCCCAGTTTAGCGATGACCAGCTTTGGCAGAAAGAGACAGGAGATGACCATTAAAGGGG
>CM032659.1:17455776-17480801 GCA_019095985.1 Streblospio benedicti
TCACATAGACGATGTTGGCTGCACATGCTCCAGAAGACACCAGACAACAAGAAAAAAATGCCAATCTTTGTATGGTATCTCGTGTGCATATTTTGTGGCCAACAATTTTTGGGACAGAACCAAGCAGAAGAGTATCATTTCCAGGAAAACAGCAATTATCATAGAGCATCGTGCACAACCGAATTGTTGGGAACTTGAACAGATGCTTCTATTTCATGCTTCTATTGCTTCAGAGTGTAACAGTAGTGTCAGAACAGTTTCATGCGTCGACCATACATCTTCCGAAAGCAGCAGACGAGGCCACACTTAAAGAGAAAGGCCCAGAATCACGCAGAACTGCGCCTTTTCTTATCAAACCAAACCAAACCCGATCACTCCAAATTTGAGGTCAGACCGTACACGACCCACTTCGAAATGACACTAATCTTTTGGCATCTTCTGAAGGATCTTGAACTACCATCGCCTATGTGAAATAGCGAGTTAAGCTGCACACCATAGGCCCATTATCCATACTTGAGAGGTAGCGGTAGCGGCAAGCAAGCGGCAGACGCTACCGCTGTTCATATTCCATACATTCATTTTGATACATAGCCAAAGACTATAAGTATGTGGAAATTATACAGTAATACCGTGGAACCGCACTCTAATGGATTATGCCTCATTTAAAACAATGTAAACTGATTCAGGCGGTGCTGCCTCGATCTAGCGGCAGGCAGACGGCTCACCGCAGAATCGCCACCCGAAGCAGCGGTTCGTCAAACGCGGCTGTCGGTGCCGCCGCCGCACCGCAGCCGCGTGTTTAAACAACACCCCATCGCACTATCACTAAGCTGGTTCGGTGGGAACCTCTCGCCACTAGCATCTATGGATAATGGACCTTACCCAGCGTGAAGACGGGCGCTCTGCCCGTGTAGCGCACCAGCGTGCCGCACGTGCCGGCCACGGCGGCGTCCACCACGTAGTACGCCACGGACGTGTAGCCCACCAGCCAGATGCCTAGGTGGCACGTCACATACGACTGAAACAAGCAGAAATTGTTTAATTTTGCTGAAACACACGGTGAAAATATGAGGGGCCCGGGGGGGGGGTGATAAGGGGTCAAGAAATAAACATATCCATATTTTTCAACCTAATTCCCACATCCTTATTTTTTGTTGGCATTTTTCCTCACATGCCACAATTTTGAAGGCGTTTGCCCACATCCCACTTCCTTGAAATCCCACATCCCTGTTCGTTCTTGCCCTTTTCCCACATCCCTATTTTTTAGCCTTTTCCCCCACACCCCACTTCCTTATAAACCCGTCTCAGATATGTCTAACGGGATCGCCTGTCTTTTAGACCTGTGCATGTAGACCTGCTACGTTTGACATCGTCAAGTATGTGGTTTGCTCTGGTGTAGAAGGACTAGCGGCACCTGTCTGATTCCCACGTGCTCTTCAGCTACCGGGGGTTTATCAATCTTTGATTGTTTGCACTAGCACTAGTTGGGTTTAATGAGATTTACTGAAGTCCTGTCATCGTCGGTTTCACGGCTTTCTCATTCACAGTTGCTTTGACAAGCCATTTGTTGATTTATCAAGTGGCTATATATATGCAGTCGTGAGGTTTGACGATGAAGGCCTGCTGTTTGCTATGAGCTTCTGCTACTCTACGGGAGGTTTTTGTTTTTGTTTTTTAATTTATCTGTGTGAATGGTACTTTGTATGATTGTGTTTTATAATTTATTTTGATTGATGTGATGTATATATGTTAAATACAATGAAATTTTAACATTTAATCTTTTTTTTTCTTTTCTGAGGGATCCTTTTTTCCAACTGACAATCTGGGAGACTGATCACTACATGAGAACGTTATGATATAATTCATTTAATAACAGAAAAGAGTGTGAGCTTCTGCATAGAGCCGGCACCTTGGACCAGTCCGCCCACTTGAACGTCTGGCTGAGGCCACTATACACCGTGATGGGGACGAGCAACAGCTGCCTCACGTCTCGCATCTGGACAAACGTGGCCTTCAGTCTGCTCGCCATTTCTCGTCTGGGCACTTTCTAAACAAAAGAGAGAAGAGTAAAGACAACTGCTATTCAACATTTGAAGATTTAGATATTACCGAATATCTATACGTTTCAAAAGCTTGAGAAACACCATTAGTACTAGATACCATTCGGTTGTTATTGCTTTCATTTTAATCATGCAATATGTTGAGGTGGTTGTTTTGTAACGAGGGTTGGTTGACAATGCTTTGCAAACTGACATTTTTAAAACTTCAAAGTATTGCATTATGATTACAAAGGTGAAGTGACACGTGGTTGATTAATGCGTTGCAGAAGTGTTACAAAAACATATGAGATTGAAGAATGGAATCAGTTTGATGACCTCTGATTTCTCCAAAAGGTCTTCCGGAAGCGGGTCAATAAAGAGACAAGAGATGATAAAGGCCAGCACTGCGATGATGATGTAGATCCCCACGAGCGTCCACACCTGCAAAGTGTATATATATATGGTAAAATTCCTTAGAATTATTTCATCTTGGCAATATTGGGCATGATTAGAAATAGAAATGGAAATTACAAATCCATAAACGTTGGGAATGCAGTATGCCGTTTTCACTCTTTTACTCTGTCATAACGAAGTAGGTCAATAGTGTGTTTTGCAATCTTTTGGCATAACAGATTGATTTAAGTTTGCATCATTTCTAATTCTTGGTTATCATTGTAGATAACTACAGGGAAAACACATAAGTATTCGATAAACACTATTGTCGTATGTATGCATATTGTAGTTTTTTAGTTGACCATAGTTACAATAGTTACATTTTGCTGTATTATGACCATCAATATACAGCCACATAGATATGTTGCTGACCAGGTGTTTAGGTGGTTTTTCCAGGTTGACGTTAGTGACATTGTTATCAGGACAGTCATTGATCCCACAGAACGCGAGCTCATAGTCAGAGGGACCCGTGAAGTTTTCCGGTGGACTCTGTCGCAGCACTGTAGAGGAGATGATAGCACCACACAGCCCGGCTACAACACATAGCACATCTAAGTACACAAGGGGCTGCTTTTGAGATGATATAGCCCACTACACGGAGACTATACAATGCATCAATGTGAAGTACTACATGATGATTATAGAGGTAACACAAATACCATATTTTGGAACCAGTGGAAAAATCAAACAACGTGGTCTTTTGGATGAGGTCTCGTGTGACGCAGGAAAGTTCATCGCACGAAGTCTACGTTGTCAGATTTTTTCACTTGCTCCAAACAGTATCATATATCATTATGTGTGTATGGTTCTACCAAGAGTTACCATCAATGCTTTATACAACTGTTTTATGTAAATTACAGTATCGAGCATTTGCATACTGTGGAGTCAGGATAAGGAGTGATCATTTAGTCGTGAATGGAACGGGGTCAGCTCTATAGTCCCCTGTCTCATTGATCCCCGTCTCATTGGTCCCCTCATCACGGAATACTGTTAGATATACGGTTTTCAGGGGTGGATCTAAGTGCTGAGGATGAGGGCTAT
Organism: Streblospio benedicti; assembly: GCA_019095985.1. Classification (NCBI taxonomy): domain Eukaryota; kingdom Metazoa; phylum Annelida; class Polychaeta; order Spionida; family Spionidae; genus Streblospio; species Streblospio benedicti. Next base: position 17,459,310 of record CM032659.1, read on the forward strand.
GTGTTTAAGGACAGAGACCCACCTCCCTCAAAATGTTTAAAATTCTGAGTGCTCACAGGTTTTGGGAGGGCTAGGGCGGTCATCATCTACCCCCATAGACCATCTACTGCAATAGGAGCAATATGTCAAACAATATCGGGAAAAGTATTAGGTTGAGTGTTGTAACTACTAGGAGTAATATGACATACGTTGTAGGATACGTATCGGAATATGGAGTAATAATTGGAAGAGTAGAGAGTGAAATCAAAGTAAATGAAAGTGATATAGACATGCTTTGCTCAAACTTGTTGCAACGTTCATGAGAAAATATGTTGTGTGCTTAAACCCCCACCAAGACCGCATTCACGCTCATATTACCTGATCAGTATAAACTGATCAAGTCAGGTGGTCCTGATGAGGAACTGTAAAACAAAGGTCTCGCTATCCTCCAAAAGCATGTGCAGCTGTCCTCTTCTGTTTTGACGCTAATTAGATGACTGAAGTAATCGTGGGTTTGAGATATAATAGAGAGCTGAGAGGGTATAAAAATAATGCGATTCGATGTGACGTGATATGATGGTCTAGATCAGAAGTGCTTTGAGAGCACAGCGTCGCTAATACAACATTGGCTCATGGACTAAGGTTTTTCTAGTGATACTGTGCTCTTTGCCAGAGCACTTTTGATCCAGTTGGTTTGTTTATATATCATATATTATGGATAAAATTTGTATGTTTGTTGCTTTTGGCATCACACTAATATAGCATAGAAAGAATAGAAAAAAATAAGACTGTCAAATTTTCAAAATGAATAAAAGTTGATAAGACAATATATATGTTTCATCTTTATTTTTATTTAATCTTTATATTTACTTTTGAAATGTATGGAACTTTATATTCTGAAATAAATTGTGTTATGTTATGTTATGACATATAACATCTGATAAAAATGAAAACAGTAAAAATTAAGAATAAGTGAACTCTATATTTTTGTACCAGATGTTTGTGAAATGTAAAATATAAAAAAAGCAAGAAATTAGTAAACTCGATTTTGCTTGTATACCGAAAAATATGTTTTTAGACGGCACTCGGATCTACTCGGAATGTTTCGGAGCTCAACAGACTGTTGTATTGTGAGAGCAGCGGAAACACATACGAGGATTACCGAATGATTAGAAGGGGGACCAATGAGACGGGGGACCTGCGCGATCACCTCACTAGACTTGCAGTGTCTAGCACGTGATAGAGTACAATAAAGACCGCTCTGGATGGTGCGAAGGCCTACTAGTATAACAACTAGGCGGTTGGGTTGAGTGGGCAAAGATAGCCAAGATTATTATGTGAACTTATTGCTTAGTGAACTATGACCCATGAATTGGCTCGAGACGTACCGCAGTTGAAGACCATGAAGAAGATGCCAAAGAACAGTGAGATTACGCTCTTCTGGGTCTGACCTACGACCTAATAATTGTGAATAAATTACTACATATATAATGATGACATGCATAAAAACTAGGAGAATAAGGTTATTGTATCCATAATTGAAATAACACAAAACAGACATAGCAAAATGTCCAATTGGAAACAGCTCACGCATAGGGAAACGGTCTCCAGTTTATTATAGACTGTTACTATAGATATGTTTCACTGAAGGAGACCCCTCATTAGTCACTATATATTTCATAGACTCCAAAAACCAATATATGAGACCTGCACGAACCGGCTGAGACCATGATATACCACACCCCAGAACAGTAATCCTAGCTATGTAGGACAAAGTGTTTCCTATGAGATGCCCCCTTTACTCCCATATGTCTAGCAACCGTTCAAAATCAAGTCGAAACTCCATGCAATGTTCGCAGTTTGAAACCGATTTCTACAAGCAAACAAAATCGCGGACTTTACGTGCAACTGAACATTGAACAGTGCATAATCATTCATGATAAAGGTCATTACTTACCACTGAACTGGGCCATTACGTGCAACATTCATGTATGAAAAGAATGGACAGTTGCAGTGTACATAGATAACACAGGATTTCAAAAATATTAAAACAGTGCCGTTGGTGTAACACGTGAAATACATCACCGCCGCTTTTTAGTTAGTCCAGCAGCTTGGATGGATTCCATTTGCAAATGTTGTCCAAAGAATTTCTTTTCATTTTCATCTTCAAAACAGGTTTGAGCAATTAAATCACGAAGGTAGACTTTTCCTATCCGAGCACTTAGGTAGAAATTCAAGATGGCTGTCAAAATTTCAGCAATTTTGAAGAAATCAATAACACTGCTTCAAATCACCATTATATCACTTAAATCAAATCGTTGATTTTACTATCTAAAGTAGCGTTTTCATGAATAGTAAAGGTTATGGTAATTAGAACAGTAAAAAAGCAGTACCCAAATTAAATACTTAGTATGTCAAGATGGGTGCCAAAACGTGTGAAAATTTGGGTACAAAGCACCTATGGAGACTAAATTGTTTATCATATTTCAAAATCTTCTCATCACTTAAATTGAATTCAAGTGAATTACCCTGCTTACCATGGAGGAGTCGTGGAACATTGAAGCGGTAAACCCCCAAATCAAGGAAATTTAAATACGTGCTATTTTCTCAATCTCATACCACTGAGATGAATGATTCTGATGTTTAAACTTAGCTTTTCATCACCAGTGGTGTTAATGACTTTGATCAAATCTTTAACAAATCAACAGAGGTCAATTAAAAACTCCAAGATGGCCACCAAAATGGCTGGACAATGTTGTTCAAACCCTCATACAAACAATCTAGCATATAGTACATATATTAATACATGTAGTTTGATTATAAGAAAGGCCGCTGTTTTGGTTGGGCGTAGAGGTCGGTTTCTTACGTGGAACGTTAAGCGCTGTACAAAAAATAGATACAACTACCAGCACTTGCAGGTACATTCACAACTAGCTGTTTGGCACCTGCTGGGCGTACTGCTCTGCAAGCACGGTGAAGTAGGAGCACTGGGCCGTCCACAGGGTGCACGCGCACGCACCCAGCAGCACGCACGCCGGCACCATCGTGCCCCACACTGTGAGGTGAAGCAGACGGAAAGCACATGTTCATTGGGTGGTTTTATTAATAGTGTCCACTGGCACCTCTAGGATTTCATAAGGGGATAGGGGTGAAGAGGGGTGCTCCCACATAATTTCATAGGTTTCGTAGGTGCGAAGTCTCACAAGGATGTTCTAAATGAAATTGTTTAGGTGACTAGCACGGGAATTGGGGGAGGGGGGACGGGGGGGGGGGGGGGAGGTCTATGGTGTCAGTAGAGAATGTATAAATCTAAAAATGTGACTGGCCCACACTTATTGCATGTGGATTAGGATTTGAGTGCCGACTAATAAACATGTGATTTAATACTACCACCGTGGGATTTTTATATGCATGAACAAAGATTTGTGAAATGGTTGTTATAAATCAATGACAGAAGTCAAATTGTACCAAGTAGGCGTCAAAAATCAAAGCCCAGTGTGCCTTATTTAGGTATTAACAAACGTGTATTCAAACTTCATACATGTACCTGCATATCCGTTGGACGCCATCCACAATAAGTAGCCCAGTATGGAGAGTGTGACTGTCCACTTATGGCCCAGTTTAGCGATGACCAGCTTTGGCAGAAAGAGACAGGAGATGACCATTGAAGCGTAGAGAACACTCTGTGTGGTAGTGCCCATCCCCTCGTCTATGTGGAGACTGCTCTGTAGGCTGATGCAATGAACAGATATATTGTATTTTTCTGCATATGGCCGTATATATAACCTCTCTAATTAATAAGACCACCAGTTGGTAACCCCAAATGGTCTCAATAGACAGGTGATCTCTTAATTGAAGATTGTGCTGTATGTGTGAATCTGTGAGCTCACAAAATATGTCTGCAAGAACGAATTTTAATTTGCTACATGCTACATGTAGGTAGAATTAAGAACATGACCCTCCCACTACTCATAGAAATAAAATTGCTTGTCGATTCAATTGCAAACATCTGTCTCAAGTTGCAATATTAATTGCTTTATATTTATCAGATTCAATTGTTCAGCAGACAAAAGATCATCCACTGTCCAGTTTATTCTAGCACACACCTGGCAATTCCCCTGGATCCGTCCCTGGATCTGATTGTGCTTTCGCTTAGTTTGGTAGGGACAATTATAAAATTAATTGTGTTAAACAAATATATGCATACCAACGTGAAAAAACTGTTTTCCCGTTCTGCAAAAATGCCAAATCATATCTGCCAAAGCACTGTGGAAGTGGTCCCATTCAAATGCATTTTGCTCACATAAAGCTACTCAATATGCATTGTCGTCATACATGGTTGGAAAGCTCGATTGTAAGCTTTGCAGTGATATATGATGCTCGTTCTCCGTTTGAGGGAGCCTATATCATGAAAATCCAGGCCTCGTCCCATGCACTGTCTCAGGCAACTAACTACCTGCTCAAGGAACACTTACCTAGCGAGGCCGATGTACGCCACAAAGTTCATGAAAAACACGGTGCTCATGATGAAGATGTTCTTCAAAATACGTTTCGGCTTCATTGTGGTGGATTTGCAAGCATCTGGGGAGTCATTGTGGACAATATGTTTCTGTGTAATGTTAGCATTTCCACCAGCCGTTCCCTCCATTATCTGTAATATGTCAACTGTTGTTATGCCCGTGCAAAAAGTAAAAAGAAAAAAAAAAAAACAAAAAAAAAACAAGAGAAAAGAATTATTTAATGTCATATTGTGATTACTTCAAAATGAGTAATAAACTATCCACGTGTTGTTCATTTATAGATGTATATGTGAAGCTCTAGATTTCACTGATATTTTGTTAAAAAATATTTTGGCGACGTTTTTTCTTATTGTTTGATCTTCTTATTGTCTTCTTGTTGTTTTTCTTATTGTTTGTCTTCTCCAACCATGAAACATATAGGCATTGAATTGAGGTTTGTGTTATGCCATCAACATATTTTTGCACATGAAAATTGTAATCCTTATATTCCTTTCATTGCTGGTCGATGGTGATAAACAGAGAATTCCACTTAAAAATCTATCAAACCTGTACACACGTACACCATGCACACAACGGTGCATACAACCTAAAGTACATGTACATGTACTTGATAATTGCTTTGTGTCTTGGAAATGATAAATGTAAATATCAGTTTTACACTATGCATATAGGGTCATTCGCTTCTACATTATCAGTTAGCATTATCATAATACCAAAACACTTCAGTATAAGTGATGGTGTGTTTGGGCATATATGACCGACGTTGATGAAATAACAGGAGGTTAATGTCACAAATTAATTCAGCTTTAAGGCAATGCTTTTTGTGTAGTAATTTAAGTAAAAAACTATAACTCATACAAAAACTCAATGTGGTCAAGGGAAGAAAGTGGCAATGTTGTGGGATTATTAATTTAAAGGTCTGTTGTGAGACTATCGTGGTACTGGTGTAGAATGAAGATAAAAAAGTTTCATGAAAGTGGACAAAATCAATGCACTCTTTTTAAAGAATATAAATTAGCATGTGTTCAGTCACACACAGGAAAAACAAAGTGGTAAAGTGATACGCGCGAGACTGTGGTTTTGGAATATTTGCCTTGAATATTCAGCATGCCAGATCAATTTCAAACACAATTCTTGCAAAAATTGAAAGATTTCCTGCAAATAGCCTCGTTCATACAAGAATCTTGTAGCCGCTCCCACAAGATAATCTTATGGGATCCCACTCCCGCCCATTACCAAATAATGCTTCACTGTATAAAAAAAAAAACAAAAAAAAAAAAAAAAAACATTCAGCATGCCAGATCGTTTAAAAGAACACTTCTTACAAAAAGCACTTCAAGTGGGGTAAGATTTTCATTCACAGTGATTTCATCTGTACTCGTTTTAGAAGCCTTCTTTTTAAATCTTCTGTATTCCTCAGTCCCATACATGCCCATGTCAATTATAAAACATGTTAACAAAGTGTAGAATTTGATTGTAGTGCACACAAAACTGCTGTAGCCAAAGGCCACAGCTAACCCAATTGCTTCCCATAGTCGAAACACAGCAAAAGCTGCTTCAGATGTGTCTGTGAATAATGGTCCATACCCATATAGATCTTCATACATTAATTAGTCTCCCTAACGAATCTGTCTAATAATGCAGGCCAATGCTCAACCTTTGTATAGGGGGGCTGGTGGGTCAGTTGTTGTAGCTTGTGGATCATCAATTATGAGGTTTCTTTGAGAATTTCATTTCTAACCACTCACCTAAATGTCCTTTTATGTGGTACAATCTTCTTGAAATGTCCAATATCTAATATCAGAAGAAATTAATGAACAACTGTATTTATATTTCCCAAATTTGGTTGTGGATTCAAGTCTATCCTCTTTTCTATGGCAAGCATGATACTATCATTCCAAGCAGCCAGATGCTATTTGATTTCATCAATAACACCAGATTTTATAAGTATATAAAAATCCGTCGTAAATAAAATACTTAGAAACATTGTATCAGTGATGCCCTATTGTGTTATAATCATGATGGACTTACATTGCATGTTATTGGGATAGTATAAATGAAAAAGTGGATAAATAGCTTAGTAAAATATTTTATTAACAATAACATGGAAGATTTAATATACAAAAACGTTCCTGAGAACATTACAAAATAGTTATGTAAATGACATGTGATGGTAATTGCAAAAGAAATACCAGTAAATCCCATCAATTCAACTTATGAAAAATGAGTGCTAAAAGTACAATCAAATAACAAAAATCTAATATCACTATTCAAATGTCCATGGCAAATGAAAAAATATCATTAAAATAATTATCATAGATACATTAAAAAATATTAAATCATCAACATTATGAATATATTGTTGTATATGTTCAAATATACATGTATATTCAAATATTTTGTAGAGAAAACATATATATGTATTTTCATGTACACATTTTTCATCAAAGATGATTACAATAAAATTAGAATTATATATTGTTAACAATTTCACAACAAAAGTGACACAAATATGTGTATTAAATATTGTAATAAATACAACTCACAAAAAAACATTTATGATTAAAATTTAAAAATTAATATTAGAAGCCTTTTTGAAAAGATAACAAAATACACGCATATTCAAATAGTTTGTATGGCAAATATATATATATGTATTTTCATGTACACATTTTTCATCAAAGATGATTCCAATGAAATTAGAATTATATATTGTTAACAAAATCACAACTAAATATGTTCAACAAAAGTGAAACAAATACCGTGCAATAATATTTGTCATAAATACAGCTTACAAAAATATGGTTTTCACAAAACATTTACATTTATGATTAAAATTTAAAAATAAATATTAGAAGCCTTTTTGAAAATATAAAAAAGAAGAAAGAGATTCTTAACAGAGAAAAGCATTTTTAATACAACTCATTTTATTAGCATTTAATTCATCATTTAGCTGTTAAAATAATTTGAGACTGTTGCAATGTTTCTTTATACATGTACATGTATGTATAGTGGTGCTGATCATTCAAAATTTGGGATAACTATAAGTTACATGTCGATGGGTCCAACTATACAACGTATATATGACTATGATGAATGGTAATAGAACAATGATTTTTTTGTATTTCAACACTTTTACCACAAGTATATCTACAATGAAAAATCCTAGAACAAATTGGTAATGTGGAATGCGCAAATACTGGAATGTAATACTTAAACACCTCAAACAGTAATACTTTTAAATATATAAATATATACTTAAATATATCAATGTACTTATGGCATAAATTACCACTTTATAAATGAACAAATCAATATCATTGTTTAAAATATTCTGTGAACAATATAATGTGTTATGGGACTGGTGACCGAATAATTTCAAACATTTCTCTTTAAGGTACCTTACAATTTTTAACACTTTTGTAAAATAACAGTATGAATCAATAAAGGTAAAATAGAGTTACAAACCTGGATAATTTGTTTCAGAATATTGTCTACATATATCATTCCAAAATAATTTTTTGATTACAAACTTATTGCAGCACACATGCTTCAGATGTGATTTTGCCCATATTGTCATTTTTCATTTTCTCCGCTGTCATCACGAGATTCGCTACTGCCTTGAACCGGTTGTTAGATTTTAAGATTTCTTCGATGTCTTTGATCTGAAAACACAAACAAAATATGTTGCGGCCAATGAAAAAGAGTTTTTCTGTTGTTTTTTTAAAACAATATTTTCTTTCAAAATTAAGTATATTAATTCAATCAAGACGATGATCGATCTTTTTTTACTTCTATAGCATATTGTGCTCAACAAACATTAACTTATGAATCATAATTTTCCAGGTCTCAAATAAATATATCTACATGATAAGCAGTTATAAATGACAAGCAAAATTTTGAATGCACTATAAATAATTAACTGGTAATATGGCAGCTTGTTAAAAAAACCTTGTAAAGATTCATATTTGTATATTCTATCTATTTGTATATTCTAAAAATTTTCTGAATCCTACGAATCATGGGATTCAACATTTTGTATTTTATATGCGTATATTACGGCTAATCACTTGAAAACTGTAAATAGTGAGTGATTTTGTATCATTCTTTCTTCACTTTATTACTCTTTTTTTTCTATAACCAGTCAATAACCACATAAGTACACGTTTGTAGATCTCAGAAACAACCTACCCTTTAGTATTTGTGCCTGCTTGGTCCTCCAACAATTTTTCCACCTCTTTATTCTTTAATTATAAAATGATTTGATTATAGTTAAGTTTGGAATTCTGGCTAATTAAACATGGAAAAATATGTAAAATGTACAAAAACAGTACAAAACAAACCATATAGATACTATAACAAAGGTGGAAAATTGTTAGACACCTTTCAGGCATTCTAATGAAAATTTATAATTATTTATTTTTTCCATGTTTAATCATGGGATGATTGTGTGTAATGCTGAAATATCATGATCATATTAACCTCTACATTTGCTTATTAAATTGCATACGTGTATGTACATTCTAAAAGTGTTTTAAAAGATTGTACATTTTTAAAGTGTCAGCATTAGATATTATCATCGACGTTTGTAAAATCAGCATTTGAAAGATGACTTTGAAGATGAGATAAAAGTAAAATAAAAAACAGGTCGTACAAAAACATGGTTAGAAACTCACCTTAACCACATCCTTTTTCGATTTTTTGGCAGTATCGCATAAGGCTTTAATCTTTTTCTGAAATTAGGCGAATAAAGTACATCAAAGTCATCCAATGATACAGATATAATTCATTTTCTAAAAAGATAACTAATAACGCTGTGTGTCACTAAAACAAGGCATTTTTATCTTAATATTGCAACTGTATGACTAACGCTGATTCTTCATTAGTTCTCAAAATATGGGTAACTTTTTTAAACTGTAAGGTAACAAACATTGTTTTAGAAAACATCATATGTAAATGATGATGTACATGTACAATGGGTCCATCAAATCATACCATACAAATTAAGAACAGAGAGAATGTTATACATCCATATTAAACAGTTAATTGTGCTCCTTACCAGTTTCGCCTCGGCTCTTTCCATTCGTCGTTTATATGTATTTGCCTCCGCTGCCATTTTATAATGATGACTGTTCTAAAATATATAGATTACAATTTTGTAAATTAAGTAAGCTGATTTTTTGTATAACTGATGCATATGCAATAGATTATTTTCATAAGGTCATAAATACATGTATGTTGGTCATGTTAAGTAAAATAAGAGGAACATGGTGCAAAATCTCAAATATCGCGGTGATGATTACAGAGTACTGTATGTGCATGAGGACCACAGAAATTGTAGAAATTTCCATTGGCATCATTTTTTTTCAGAATAAGCATAATTTCAAGAAATTACTGGTTATCTGGGAAACGAAATACCCTTAGTTTGCGTGACACATATAAGAAGAAATTTCTGAAAACACAGGAATTTCTATATTGAGTGTGGTTTACATTTTATCTTGTAGAAACAGTAGTAAACTCAGAAAATACAGAAAACACTGTAATTACTCACCAAAACTTACTTTAATTTTGCGAATTTCTATACTTATTTTTCGGCAAATTTGTTGGAAATCCGAAAATACTGACATGTAGAAAATAATTGATAGTAATTACGCGTAATTTGAGTATTTACTGTAACAGAAAATATGGTAACGAATTTACCAAAATAACTGGTCCTTATACGCGAACAGTACTGTAATAATATATAATGCAAATTTGAATATTTACTAAACACAATAACTTGAGCAAAAACATTTGACAAAGCTCAGGGAAACGTGAATCATGAAACCCAAATAATTATGCAGTGTGTAGTGTGTGAATATTTTAGGCCATTTTACTAATTTTGAAAATGCTGTAAAAACATTTCAATATTTGTCTCATTTGTATTTTTTTCCATTAAATATGGAATGCACCTTCATTTGCCAGACCTAATAAAATAATAGTAAACTTCGATTTCGAAAAATATGAAATGATATCAAATGCCATTCTTTACATTTTTAATATATTGGTACATCTATAAATGTGGAGTGTGAGAGTGTAGTACTACATGTACATGGCTTAGTGGTGAATGTTCGTGTCACATTTCTATAAAACAAAATCTTGAAAATAAAAATGGTACAACAATTGCATTTTAGGACCATGCAGAAAACCAAGTTCTAGGTGGTTAGTTACAATATTATGACATACATAAAAATAATTTGGCAAAAATGTAGTACTATTCAAAAGTACCACCCATCATAATATCTTACCACAGCTGATTGTGGACGGTCAGTCTTGAAACAATTGATAGCATAATGTTAAATCACATCAAAATTACTTCAACAATTATATAACACGTCAAAAGCACCGTAGAATTAATAGCATTTTTCCAACATACATTAAAATTCACAGAAAAACTATTAGAGCAAGCTCAATGTAGTTATGTTAACTTTGAAAGCAGAAATTCATCATCACATATTTTTTTATGAAATAATTATCGCAAAAGATGAACGTTTGAGCCAGCACATTATCGGTGAATACTGCAGATGTAATTTGAAAAAGTCTAGTAAAAGTGAGAGCATAGTAGCCTACAAGTAGATCTTGTAGCTAAATGTTTTGAATATGCAGCACATTGCTTTAAGCATGAAAAACAATTGATATACTCTTAAAAACATCCAAACCAAAAATAGCGTTCCTTCATCCTGATTCTGCAACAGCCACCAACAGCATAAGTATTACATCTTACAGCCATAAAACACTACTTCAAATGCTATTTTCACAATTTAATTCATGAAAAAGTCAAAATAACCTCAAAATATCTATATTCTCAAGGAAACTCCCGTGTCACGTGTCACTTGATTATACACCAATGAGGTGAAAACATTGTCACGTCTACATACAACCAAACGGGAATACAGACGATTTTTATATGATATTTCTATACACGAAATCGGTATATTTTGCTAGTTATGAATTAAAGTTATGGCTTAATCTTAATAACAAAAATAAATTAGCACCTATATTATAAACAAACGTTGTGAACTTTTTAACATTCGACTTTTTTTGCTGTTTACACCTGCATCGTATTTGTTTACGTCAAAACGGTATAAGTCGGTCTATTTTCACTGTGTATAAACAGGAAATGAAAGCGAGGGTTTTCTTGAGAATACTCTATTGTTTATTCGTTATCCTATCACCCACCACTTCAGCCACACACCAAGACAATGCATCGCTGACTTGTTGGAAAGACTCACAAACACATAAATACAATAATATTCCTCAGTCTCAACAGTATACAGAAACCAAATCATAACCGCCTCACAGTGTCCTTCCTGAGTAGGACAAGGTGGTTCAAGCTGAATTGATTTGTATACGATTTTTGTTTGCATTCTATTGTGACAAAGGAGAAATGAAATCAAATAATAATAAAGTTATCATCTGCAAGTGTTTCGCAAACTCCCAATATGTACAGTATTTGACACTGCTGTCTGTGCGAGTCACTCACCACTCCACCCGCTGCTCCTCCGCCACCGATCGACGTTTTCTCGCGGTTCATCAGCTCCTTGGTGTTGAGGTTGGCGGCCGAGCCACCGGCGCCGTCGTCTCTCTGCTGGCCCCATACCTCCACCACCAGCGCCTCGTTCTCCAGGTACTCAATTAGCTGCAGACGGAATACAGCAGAGCCTCAAATTAAGACCACCATCTCTCTATTGAGACCACCTCTATAATATGACTACTTTTCACAGTGCCAAACCTTCATAAAACTACCAAAATGAACATCTGTTTAGAGACATCTGTATTAAGACCATCTCTCTATTGAGACCATCTCTATAATACAACTAGTTTTCACAGTGCCAAACCTTCATAAAAATACCAAAATGAACATCTGTATAGAGACATCTGTATTAAGACCATCTCTCTATTGAGACCATCTCTATAATATATATGTGTTATTAAGATCTCTATAATACAACTGGTTTTCACAGTGCCAAACCTTCATAAAACTACCAAAATGAACATCTGTATAGAGACCAACGCTCTATTGAGACCACTTGACACTGGTCCCAAAGGTGGTCCTAATAGAGAGGATCTACTGTGCATAGATGAGGAGGGTCTAAATTTGTATATGAAACCTTTTGGCTGTAAATTTATGTATCTTTGTATATTACAGGAGTAGACATTATGGACACGGTGACCATCATCATCTCAGTATGGACTTCATGAACTCAATCTTTTTAATGAATCAAGATCATAGGTGGCCTAAAGATGAATATTTCACTTGTAAGTTCATATGTTAGTTTGCATTATTATATATATTATAAGACATCTTTTTTGCTTTAAAAAATCATTAAAATAAAACTACAGTTATATTTGGAAAATATTTGAAAACTTGATAACAGCAACATAAACATAAGATTATGAGACATTGTTTGCGCCCCTCGCCACAAACAGTATCTCAATGAGATACTCTCACATTCTCTAGTACTGCAAGCTGGACGAAGACCAAAAGAATTGCAGATTTGAAGCAACATAGTAAGTTTTACATACAAAATTGTGCACACCTGTCTACTCAAAAGAACCAGAGTATTCAAATCTTGTTCAAATACTTTAGAAGCTCACTGAAAACACATCTATTTTCTGCTATTTTAAAGTATGGGAATCTTTAAATACTATTTTGTGACATTCACAACCTTTGTAATTACACAGCATTTGACAACCATGTGAAACACTATTCCAGGCTACAAAGAGGTACCTGTTTTGTACATGGGTTGTAACTGAACTGCTTGTTGAAGTTATATGCAGGGTTTATGCCCTCCACCTCATTGGTCACTGTATACTGGTCATCCAGATAAAACCGGAACTTACAGCATGTCTAAAAAACAAAAAGTGAAATCAACACTTTAAATGAGCAGATTAAGAAGTTTTCCCCATTTCCTGTAACAGTGTTATGACCCAAGACACCTGTGGGATCAGAATAACAGATACAATGAAAATTATCGACGAAATCATCAGTGACACACAGTACAAATTCCATTTTATTTGGAAATCTCTTAATCAAAATGTTCTCTACACGATTTATTTGGTAATTCAAATTTTTCTGGGCACTGTTCAATCTTCAGTTCATGGGTTCTTTGAAATGTCCTCAGAAGTATCATCAAGATACTAACCAGACATATATGTACAAAACAAAGAAATTAGTGATGGAACAACATGAGTATAGGCATTTAGACATGGTTAGTGTCAATAAATGCATATTTATGAACAAAATAAAATATCAACATTATCCATTTTTGTGCGGATATTCGTCTATAATGTACCCGTTTAAACCAAAGAAATTATTAAATTATAGATTATTCTATAAATATCCTTATATATCAGCCATAGTTTTCTACAAGATTCTCATCCTCAAAATTACTGGTAGGATCCAAACACATTTTTCATAACAATAAAGTTTAAATTATGACTTCAATTCCTTGATCAATTAAGTTCCATTTAAGTTTTATTTTACTACACTGTTAGTAATGACTATCATACCTTGGCATACTTCTTGTTGATACCCATGGCTTTGGGTATGTGAACTTTGAAGTGAAATTCTTTGCCGACCTAAAATATAATCATGTGTTTAAAAAGTAATAGTGATTTAGGTGTGCACTATGAAGATAACAGCATACTAGACAAATTATCAGTAGTAAAGCATTTTTCTAAGCTGATTCAAAGGTGCGGTACCGCATCATAGAAACTTTGACACAGAACTATTCTATTTTGTATGGCTTAAACTGACAAAAATGAACAATGTAAATGTATTACGGTAAATCCTTGTTACATCATCATCATAATCACATGTCATAATCGCTATCTAGAAATTATTTCCATTTGCCATTAGACTTCATATTGAGAAACCTATGATCTACTTTTGATGGTCGACCTATCTAGATATCATATATCTCCTTTTCGTTAAAGACGCCATTGTTTTGCATAGTGAACAATATGAAGAATGTGCATACGAGTTCGCTGGGGTCGTCAACCCAGTCATCTCCGATGCTGCCTCCAGATTTGGTGCAGGGGTCCATCTTCACCTCCAAGTGACCTGTAATAAGCAACCCCTAAAGATGTGGTGATAATACATGGTAATTCATGCAAATCTGAGTACAGCTATGGATGTTTACTGTAATTATCCACCCACTTTTTTTCCACGTCTTAATATTGGATCTTGGGTCTTTTTGCTATGCAATTGCTTAAATGATAATTCTTTAACGTCAATTATCGCATTTCGTTACGTCAAACTATGCTTCTGGACTTATGTGAGAGACCTGACAGAGAGAATTAGAAATGCATCTTGCTTGTTTCACTGATACACTCAAGATTCAAAACAATGTTGGTAATAAACCTCAGTTTGAAATACGTAAAAATTTGCAAGATACGACACAGATTCAAAATAATGTTGGTAACCTACTTATTCCTCAATTTGAAGGTGTGGCCTGGCTGCCACAAACATCATTTTAAGAAGTACCAGTATGTTATATGTAAAAAGTACATATGTACACAGCGTCTCTTGAAAAGACCCGCGATGACCTACTCACCACAGTCTTGACCCTTGGTGTCGGTAATGGTGAGGTTCTCCTCAAGATCCACCTGGTAGGCCAGTGACTGTAAGTACACGTGCACCAGACCGATTCTCTGTGGCTTGCACGGGTCATCCCAGAAAGGGTCCTTGTCCTGCACACACAAATGCAAGCTGTTTACTCCCAAATACATAGATAGCCAGACGTGGGCAGTTATGATTGTTTACACCCATGACTTCCCATGTGACGTGACTGCATGCCGGTCAGTGGCAGGCAGTCATGTGACAACCTGAGGATCTTCATTTGATATTTCAAAGATGCCTGAATCCATCCAAAGTCTAGTCATAGATTTCAAATAGGTTGTAAGAGGAATTATTTATTTGTATGTTTGTAAATAATGGAACTCAGGATAAAGAAATCTTACATGAATGTGAACCTAGTTCTTATGATAGTTTTGTATTACATTTTATAATCTTTGTACTGTAATGTTTTAATACCTTATAATTATTGTGATGTAGTAGTATATTGTTAATTTTGTGGAGACATTTTATTTGATAAGGAGCCTTGTAGAGCTTGAAAACGTTTATAATATAAATTTTAAAATTCTCTTTCGTGATTATTATACAGCCTAAAAGAACACTGTAATACAAAACTATCATGGGACCAAGTGCTGTGAACCAAGTGTACAGGATTTTAAATAAATAAGAACCTAGTTCTGCTTTGAATTTATATTCTGTTTGCACACCGTCAGAATTCCTTGTATAAAAGAAGCATTACTCTTTACTAGTGTTTACTAGTGTTTGAAAATGGTACATTTTCCCAGGGGGGGAAAGCCAGTCATTAGAGGGCCAAACATTACCACTAGGATCATCTAAAATGAGTCCTTCTGAACACAATGTAGAAGACCTAATGAGGTTCTTCCAGAAACACTATGGTCAAAAGTGACACATTCTGATAAGCACACTTCTTTTCCATTTAGAATATTTACACAACTACTACTTATAGAATATTGGGCAATGCAAATGTAGTGCAGAGTGAAATAGTATATGCTTTTGTGATGATAGCATCCCTTGCACATATACTAAATAATCACTGGCTAGAAACAGCCTAAAATAAAGATATGCATACCTTTGGCAGATCCCAGTCTGCGTCGCCATTCACAAAGTTCTGGTACATCTCCTGCATGAGGTACTTCCTGTTGATGAACGTGTTTCGGTCCCACACAAATTCATTGCCAGACTCCATGTTCTTCATTTTCACACACACCTGGTATAAGGATATGTGTAAGAAAATTAGACATTCAGAGTTGTTGATAACATTGTAAGAAAATTAGACATTCAGGTTTGTTGATAACATTGTTCAGTGTAACCTTTGTATTTGGACCATCCGTGGGACTCGCCTCAAGAATCCCCAATAGAGAGGTGTTCCCTTTATGGAGGTTCACAGTCCATACTGACCTGTCTACTGAGTGCATATATAATACCCAATCAAAAATCATACATTGATTTACCCATAGAGCAGCTTACCTCAGTCCTGCCCTCTTTCTTGCCTTGTGCCACAGGAGCAATGAGCGTGATCTCGAACTTTGTCTTCTTGTCGAGCTCTTCGGACATGGCATTGGCCTCAGAAACCATGGGCCAGATCTGGATCAGGTCTTCTTGCAGCAGCAGGTCATCTGTAAGCAGACCGCAATGGTTGTAATCGGCATTGAAAGTTTCATTAGATTTGCACAAACACTTACGGTTTTGTTAGAGCAGGATTGTCAGCAATCTCTCTGATCTTTTGAAAAGTTAACACTTAAATGTTACAAAATGTTGCTATAATCATATAAAATTATCCTTTTACCTTCCTACTCACCGCAGATTGTGAGCTGGGACATTCTAGAGCTGCCATCATTACCGAATCAGTGTTACTTCCTATTGCAATAAAATGACAAGATCTTTGGAAACACAGTCCCAATACCTTTGGATTTGCCGGATCCGGTGAGCTTGGCGAGACCCGAGTTCTTGGCAATCTCCTCCTGGGCGGTCTCATACGTGGGGTTGGACACC
The DNA here is from genome assembly GCA_019095985.1 of Streblospio benedicti. Lineage (NCBI taxonomy): Eukaryota > Metazoa > Annelida > Polychaeta > Spionida > Spionidae > Streblospio > Streblospio benedicti. The sequence continues at coordinate 17,476,440 of CM032659.1, forward strand.
ACCTTCTTGCTCTTCTGTTGCTTGGCGTAGTCCACGGGGTGGTGCAGCACAAACAGCAGGTTCGAGCCCAGCAGCAGTCTGCACCACAGCATAAAACATGCGATCTCACTTGTATATTCAGCATCTTTTAGTGTGGATTTATTTTCAAAAACAGTACGCTTGTGTAAAATTAGACTTCATGAAACTAGAGAAGTTCACAAAGTGGTAAAGCAGCAGTCTGTGCAACGGCATTGATCATTGGTGATTGTAACTATTGTTTGACACATTGAAGATACTGTTGGTAACTATTGTGTTTCGTACATTATCAATGATCAGAATGTTTCCATAGTTGACCACTATTAGCCGGAAAATATCAAAACAGTGAGACATTTGTCGTGGGGTTTAAGCAAAACTTACTGTTATTCTTAGAAACATAAATCCCTTTTGTAATGAATGTTCAAGTAGTACCCACCTGTCATTGTGGTGCAACTCCTTCTTGTCCTTGATCTCGTTTCCGTTGAGTCTGACCGAGGCTCCGGGGAACGGCTTGATGCTCACCTTGTCCTTCTCATGCACAATCTCTGCATGCTTATCCTGGATACTGTAAGTGCACAATGCATGAGGATTGAGCTTGCGCATTATCACCATAAGTGCAAGAAACCTACATTTGTCTAACGTCCGAAGCTCAGCCACACACCATGGTGGTCATGTGACTGGAGGATCTTCTCATTAGACCTGCTGAAACTCTTGAGAGAGGAGCGAACGTCTTGCCAAAGACAAATACATGTATGACAGGTTCCAATAGGTACCCGGTAACTATATAGTTTAACACCATCACTTGTCATATCACAGCATTTTCTCAAATTCTCCAAAGAAACTTATTTGTAAATATACTTTTTGTGGAGAATTTCTAAGCCAAAGATAGGAATGAAGAACAAAAAGGTTGTCATGTAATGTATATGGCGACTCTTTTTCATCACAAATTAAGTCCTGATTCAAATGTTCCACACTAATCCTAGAAGACAGGAAGGTAAGTAATTTCAATCAATCAACTGGAGTCACATCCATCAAAATTGCCAGTATTTACGTCATAATTTCTCACAAACAAACCTATTCTAACAGTTGGCAGCACGTATATCATAAAAGTCACATTTAAACCCCGAGGAATCCATGACAGATCCATAGTGTTTCAATAGGGAGTGACAGACCGCAAGTCAAAATTTCATGTGATTTGTCCAACTCATTCACCAATGCAGAACGTTGTCTAGCGGGTAACTTGTTTTGAACAATAATAAACCATCAAACCCTTACCCTAAGCCTGTCAAGACAATGTCTGCTTTGCTCTCTTTGCCCGAGCCCACCATGTTCTTGCCCTTGTTGCAGAAGTGGGTGATCATGCCGCAGAGGCTGGCATCCTCATTCAAGTTCCACAGGTGGGGCACAGTCTTCATCAGCTCAGACTTGTTCTTCTCCGCTGCGAGACGCTCCTCATATTCTTTTTCCTATTACGACAAAGGCATGATAGAGAGTGCACTTTCAAATGATTTGGTAGCATTTTGCCGACCAGTCATCATAAAATGATTCAACTAAAGATGACAGTGTTGATGGCATATTTGGATGTTATATAACAAATGAGAAGATTTGATCTGAAAAAGTATCAAAACTACTCATTATTGCAGTGATGCATATGGCAAAATAAATTACGGCTCCACAACACTTTTACCATACAACAGTAACTGCATAGCCTATCTTTACTACATTTGTACAGTTCCTGGGATTGAGGATTGTTTTGATCCTTTCAACTGTACTCAATCGATGCTGGGTGGCCCAGCCACGGGGGTCACCCTTCGATTTGCGCCACTACATTAGATTCTTCAACTAATTATCAATCCTATAAAGGCTCTGTATGATGCTGGTGCTTTGGTTTCTAGTGCTCACCTTTTCCTTGAGTTTCTCCTCCCACGTTCTCTGCATGGCCTCCATCTCCTCCTGGTTCTTTCTCATCAGCTCCTCCGTATTGGCATCATCACCACCTGGGTTTATAGATATTTCATTTTATCATATCTTATGAAATACATATGCACAAACGCATTAGGCAGTGGCTAAATGTGATAGATCTAGAAGCCTTTTCCATCACCATCTTAAACAAGCATTATTTTATTAGCTAACTTGTACATGTGTTTCATTATCCTAACTTTTAACTAACATTTCTTTTTTAAAACCACTACTTTTAGGAGTTAATGTGAAATTATTAATATATTTATTCTTATTTTTTTTCTGTACAGCGCACTTAAATTCCTGTTTGTGAAGTAGTAGCGCTATATAAATGTTGTATTGTATTGTATTGTAACTAACTGACTAACTGACTGACTGACTGACTGACTGACTGACTGACTGACTGACTGACTGACTAGATGACTGACTACCTAACTAACTAACTAACTATCTATCTAGCTAGCTAGTTAGTTAGTTAGTTAGTTAGTTAGTTAGTTAGTCAGTCAGTCAGTCAGTCAGTCAGTCAGTCAGCTAGCTAGCTAACTAACCGAGTCATCATTGTTAAATGATCCCATTGACAGAGAAAAAGGTAAATTGCTGGAGTTATCCATACATTGATCATACATTCGACACAATTTAAGATAAATGGGGCCAACACTTCAATCTTCAATTGATATTTCTCAAAGGGCCGATGGCCGTACAGAGGAAATTTTATGCATTTGTGACATACCATGTACATGAATTAATTGTAAACAAGTGCAATAATAAAAAAAAAAAAACAATTACAGTGAATTTAGAAAAACAACAAGAACAAAAAAACATTGTACATACTGTACATACACACACACAAGCACTGCTATCTATGTACAAAGCAACTAAACTAACCATCACCTCCTGCTGGCATCTGGCCTCCGTTCTTGAGCATCTTCATAAGTCTGAAATAGACATGTACAGCCTACATTTTAAAATTTTCGTAATGTTTGATTGCATAGGAAAGAGAGTGTCTACATTTTCAAATATGCCTCCTTTCAGAGTAAATACTAGAAGGTATTCACTTTTTATAAGTCTATTAAATCTTACATTGTAAATATCAGACAAAATATGTAAGCTGAGTAAACAGGTCATCCGTGTGTCGATAACAGTGTGTTGCTTGTAATGATGGCAACATGCTGCTCTCACAGCCACAGGATCATGAGTTAGAGTCCAACTAGGGACAACTTGATTTAGTGATAATATCCAGGGAATTTCTTTCACACACTCACCATTAGCCAGAACCTAGTGCTTAATCCATTTGGCGAGTGGACTTCAATTTGCACCTGCCACTTTGGCGATTGTCTTTTCTATCAAGTTTTTTTTTATGAAATACATGTATGTGTTAAACTTAACCGTAATAAAGTGTAAAATCATTGAAAAATAAAACATGATATAAATACCTCCATTTCATCAAAATAAAAAAAAAAACTATTTCTCAGAAAAAAATGCACCAGGGAGCTTGTAGAGACATCCATTTCAAAACATTTCTGGGGAGCATGCCCCCCAAACCACCTATATTACTGCGCCTATGGCGCTCACTTTTCAGCAAATTCGGATTTTGGCCAGTGCCCTTTCAATATCACCTGCCAAACTTTGGCAGGTGCCATTAATATTTGGCTAGTGCTGCTGTCATAGCACTGGCCACATTGGCCAGAGGTGTTTGAAAATGAGGAATTCCTTGGTGATATGTATATAGAAAATGTCTTTAGCTACATGTACATTGTACATGTATGTCAACAAAGGATATTGGTGGGAACGTGCTTACCACAGAAGAGCTACACACATAGACAGATCATTAGTTTTAGAAAACTTGTAAAAAGCAACATGAAAGATTCACCTGTCATTCTCTCCTTGAGTTCGCGGATGAGTTTGTCAGTTGGAGACTCGTTGATTTCTGCTTTAGTCTTGATCGCCTTAGCACGGTCAGCAAAAACGCAATGTGGACAGAGTCTCCTCATAGTTGATGTCAGCAGGACTGAGTGCTGCGATCATGATTGTCTTACTGTTTCCACCAAGTGCATTTTTTAGAGCCTCGTGAGAGTGGAGTCACGGAATGGAACTGTGTGATAGAGTGAGTATATAAATTGGAAGTTTTCAAATGATTGAGGCCAACGATATAGGGTATTTCAAGAATATCATATTGAACAAATCTTCAGCACTATGATTTGAAACTTTTACGATGAATAATGATACATTGTACAGTACATGAACCCTTGTAATATACTCATAGTGACATACATGTAGCTTTTTTGATTGTGATCATATCTGTACTACTGTAAACAATAAATACAATGCATATGACACAATTTTGCAAACTCTAGTCTATAGAAGACCGATTGAAGTTACATTTACAGA
>CM032659.1:17480901-17557776 GCA_019095985.1 Streblospio benedicti
CCATTGGCCTCCATCTCCTCCTGGTTCTTTCTCATCAGCTCCTCCGTATTGGCATCATCACCACCTGGGTTTATAGATATTTCATTTTATCAACCAATGACTATTTATTCATTGGGTTATCGGATTGGCTAGGAACCCGATACAGGGAGCCGATATGGAAATCCATATCGGGTCTAGACCCATACAGCTTTTTGACCTGACTACTTTTTTCCTATTTCACAATCATTTCTTCTGGGAGGGGGGTACTTGGTATTGGTCATTGGTCACTGTTCATTGTAATGTTTTCCCTAACACAATACAAAAAAAATAATAACAGCAAATAAATATAAGAATACAAATGTAAAGTAAAAAAAAAACATGCTTTTATTACAAACACTACGTCAATGACACTTCTATGTGAAAGTATACAATGTACTACTATTGAAACACGCCCACACTGTAACATAACACTTATTTATGATTAACTACAAATATCACATATGCATTTTTCACTGGAAATCTGTTGTTGTCATTGGTTGGACAAAATCAGATATAATATATATTTGTGATAGCCTAAAAATCTGATTAAAATGAATGAAAATGTAAGTATTTGTGGTAGAGAAGTTAAGATCTCTCTGTTTAATTGCTGTAAAGGGATTTTAACCATCAATGGCTAAATGAAAAAACCCAGCCACACCATTCAAGTTTTTTATTAGCTGTGCAAGTACATTGTGTAGTGTATTCATGGGCGGTTTGAAACTTGGCTTATTTATGATTATCTGTTTATCAAATGCATTATATATTAGAAACATTGCGTATTTGTGACATTGGTTGATAAATAAAGAACGCACGGGTTCCCATCTCCCATATGACTGTTCATCATCATCAAGAGAAACTGCGGGCATATCATCATCATCCAGCCTTTAGGCGATTTTGATGTGCCATGCGTGTGTCTTCATATCATCATCGTATCATTCATCCGACACACACAGTCATATTCAGATCATCACAATATTCATCATATTTATCATATCTTATGAAATACATATGCACAAATGCATTAGGCAGTGGCTAAATGTGATAGATCTAGAAGCCTTTTCCATCACCATCTTAAACAAGCATTATTTTATTAGCTAACTTGTACATGTATTTCATTATCCTAACTTTTAACTAACATTTCTTTTTACCACTACTTTTAGAAGTTAATGTGAAATTATCATTGTTTATGTGGAGTCAAAGTGGCCATACAGCAGCTGACCGCTAAAAAAGCCTTGTGTTTCAAAAGTGTTCAAAGTGTGTGTGTGTGTGTGTGTGTGTGTGTGTGTGCAATCTGTGTGTGTGTGTGTGTGTGTGTGTGTGTGTGTGTGTGTAAGGGCGTGCTTCACTGCGGGCATTGCGTGTGTGTGTATGTTGTATGTTTGTCTCCGGACAAGCTAGGGCTTTTTAAACTTCTTTGCTAGATTTTTGTTCAATTTTTACACAACTATTTGGTATGGCCCCAGACATCGGTGATTTGATTTTGGGCACTTTGCCAATTAAAAATAGTGCTTTCCATAGTGCCATTTTGGGTCTATTTTCAACATTTTCTGCAATAGTTTTGTTGATGAATGTGAGAAAGCATTCAAACTTTGTGCAATGCTTACATACCTACTGAACATTACCTGTATTCAATTTTGGCAAAAACTTTACCAATTAGAGTTTACTTTTCAGAAGGCCATTTTAATTATTTTCTTTCTATTTTTCCACTATAGTTTCAATACTGTGCGAAACATGACCATCGAATTGGCATAGTGGTTATATTGGAATAGAAGTGCTTAGAGAGCACAGCGTTACCATATTAATGCCGACTCATGGGCAATAGATATTTACTTTAGCCACGTTCAGAAAGCACCTGCAATCCAATGCCAATAACATAGATGTAGGATGAGTCACGCATCAAGTAATACTTTTTTTCTACTTTGATTGCAAAGTAAACATCTTTATTGACCATGGGTCAATGTTGCTCTAGCGACGCTGTGCTCTCTGAGCACTTTTGATCTAGTTCTTATTTTTTTTTTCTGTACAGCGCACTTAAATTCCTGTTTGTGAAGTAGTAGCGCTATGTAAATGTTGTATTGTATTGTATTGTAACTAACTGACTAACTAACTGACTAACTAACGGACTAACTAACTAACTATCTAGCTAGTTAGCTAGCTAGCTGGCTGGCTAACTAACCGAGTCTTCTTTGTTAAATGATCCCATTGACAGAGAAAAGGTAAATTGCTTGAGTTATCCATACATTGCATACATTCGACACAGTTTAAGATAAATGGGGCCAATACAACTGCACATACACACACAAGTACTGCTATGTACAAAGCAACTAACCATCACCTCCTGCTGGCATCTGGCCTCCGTTCTTGAGCATCTTCATAAGTCTGAAATAGACATGTACAGCCTACATTTTAAAATTTTCGTAATGTTTGATTGCATTGGAAAGAGATGTCTTACATCTTCTAATATGCCTCCTTTCCGAGTAAATACTAGAAGGTATTCACTTTTTATAAGTCTATTAAATCTTACATTGTAAATATCAGACAGAATATGTAAGCTGAGTATACAGGTCATCCGTGTATCATAATAGTGTGTTGCTTGTAATGATGGCACATGCTGCTCTCTCAACCACAGATTCATGAGTTAGAGTCAGACTAGGGACAACTTGATTAAGTGATAACAGGGAATTTCTTTCACACTCACCACTAGCCAGAACCTAGTGGTTAATCCATTTGGCGAGTGGACTTCAATTTGCACCTGCCACTTTGGCGATTGTCTTTTCTATCAAGTTTTTTTTATGAAATACATGTATGTGTTAAAGTTAACCGTAATAACGTGTAAAATCATTGAAAAACAAAACATGATATAATACATCCATTTCATCAAAATAAAAAAACTATTTTCTCAGAAAAGGAATGCACCAGAGAGCTTCTAGAGACATCCATTTCAAAACATTTCTGAGGGAGCTTGCCCCCAGACCACCCTAGCTATACTTGGCGCCTATGGCGGTCATAACCGCGCTTTGGCGCTCCCCTTTTCAGCAACTTCGGATTTTGGCCAGTGCCCTTTCAATATCACCTGCCAAATTTTGGCAGGTGCCAATAATATTTGGCTAGTGCTCCTGTAATAGCACTGGCCACATTGGCTAGAGGTGTTTGAAATGAGAGGAATTCCCTGGTGATATGTATATAAAAATGTCTTTAGCTACATGTACATGTAAATGTATGTCAACACAAGGATATTCTGGTGGGTACGTGCTTACCACAGAAGAGTTAGACACATAGGCAGATCATTAATTTTAGAAAACTTGTAAAAAGTAACATGAAACATTCACCTGTCATTCTCCTCCTTGAGTTCACGGATGAGTTTGTCAGTTGGAGACTCGTTGATTTCTGCTTTAGTCTTGATCGCCTTGGCACGGTCAGCAAAACGCAGTGTGGACAGAGTCTCCTCATAGTTGATGTCAGCAGGACTGAGTGCCGCGATCATGATTGTTTTACTGTTTCCACCAAGTGCATTTTTTAGGAGCCTCGTGAGAGTGGAATCACGGAATGGAACTATGTGATAGAGTGAGTAAATAAATTGAAGTTTTTGAAATGATTGAGGCCAATGATAAAGCAATATTTCAAAAATATCATATTGAACACATCTTCAGCAAAATGATTTGAAACGTTACAATGAATAATGATATATATTGTACAGTACATTAATCCTTGTAATATACTCATAGTGACATAGGTTTTGATTGTGGTCATATGTATATCACTGTAAACAATGAATACAATGCATATGACACAATTTTGCAAACTCCAGTCTAAAGGAGAAGACAGATTGAAGTTACATTTACAGAATATTTCTTTGTGCATCTAAAATAAAACATTAAAAACCAAATCCATTGAATGGCACTAACCAATGACCTTGGTCTTGCCCTCTGAAATGTCTGCGAGTGCTTTGATACAGTTGCCGAGGGAACTGAGGGACTGATTGATGGCAGAACCTTCCTTCAGGCGATCCCCTGCAAACATGACATCAGACACATCCTTACAAGATGTCACGCAAAAATGTGTAATGATTTTACCCTAAATGTTCAAGTAAAAGCCCATGGCCTTTTAGGTTGAACTTTAGGGAATGTAGAGATCAGGCTTTGATTTCAGTTTTTTTTTTTAGAAACATGCTATTTTTTCATATGATCTGTTTTTCATGGTGGACCTTTATGAGTGAGGATGGGGCCTTCTGCGTATATGCAGGATACTATCTTAGATAAAAATGTGAATGTGTGGCTCTTCAATCTCCTTACTCTCAACTGTTTTAGTATACTTAACTAACATTATAAGAGCTGAGAGCTTGATTGATATCTCCATCTTCTTTCAGATGGATGCCAGCAAAAGAGCATCATGAATGATGTATGTTTGTTTCCCAATGTTTATGAATTCCTTTCTAGCCAACAGAGATTAGATTAGAAATATTGACAGGATACTAGTATATTCAGTAAAAGCTACCTAGGATGCACCCCTGACTACAGCCACTCACTACTTCTCTTCTCTAGTTTATGGCCAAACCTTTCTTCAGATCATCTTCTGTTACAACACACAGGGGCGTAGCTAGTATGAGGCAACTGAGGCGGTCGCCCCACCGTTTTTCCTCTTGCCTCAAATGCCCTACCATTTTTCCCACTTCGCACTACCGTTTGTTTTTGCAAAGATTTTTTCATATTACAGTCTATTTTAGATTAGATTGAAACATGCATACAAATTAATCTGTTATTTGTATTTGTTATTTATGGAAAAGCACATAATCATAGAGCACAGTCTCTCAATATTGTTATGTATCTATGTCTGATATTATAATTGGATTAATATTCGTTATTTACCCCCACCTTTTTTGAAGGTCTAACTATGCCCCTGACACAGACCATCAGGTACCGGTGAGCTTTTACCCAACAAGAAACAGGATTCAAATTTAGAACCACTTGATGTGGTGGGGATAGGGGAGGGATGGAAATTTAATGTTCCCACTGGGGACCTGCTCTCATGAATTGAGTCTCGACCATCTGTCTTTGGCAGTCACAGACATTTATATTGGTGGCTTGTATTGAATGTTTTTTTTAACAAATCACAGAATTAAAATATTATTTCTATACTGGGTATAATACCTTATCTATAAATGAATTATCACAAATATGCAAAGGTTTAAATTTCTATTTCAAAACATTGTCATGCCCCCATTTACAGGGGAAATGCATTACAAGCCATAATTAACAGTAATTGGAGGCACAATTTACAAGTTTTCTTGGTCTTTGGCCCTATTACAGATCACGTATGCATTTAGTAAAGCACATGCACATTGATATTGATTGGTACATTGTGGGATAATTCAGTGGATCCACATTGACAATAGAGAGGCAGCACAAATAAAGATAAGTGAGCGCGTGTGTATTCAGTCTGATCTCAATATATAGACCGGATCACTGATCATTTAGAGCATAACATTCTTTTCATTTACTATTTTAACTGATACTTTATACTTTTGGGAAATAGAATCAATTTCCCTACACCGTAACCTTAATCTCAACAATTTTCTTTTGTTACTACTGATACAATGAAAACCAGGAATTAAAATTGTTCTGTTGAAGGAAAATATTTAGAAAATTAACTAAGTTCTAAATTGGAGTTGAGGCAGTGATGCTGTTGTAAAATGAGAATGAAATCCCTAATATTGAACCTTCTCTTCCTACACTTCATGTAAGTTATTCAGGATAACTGTTAACTGTTGGTTATGTCAGAACAAGTAATTAAAAATACAATTTAAACCAAATTTTGTGTCATTTGAAGGATTAATAATGTCCAGTAACATGCAATCAAACAACTACTTATTTGAGTCATTCATGAATTCAATGTATCAGAGTTCAACATAAACTGGACAAACTGATATTTTGAGTGTCTGATGATTCAGAAATTAGATGGAACTTCCTGACTTTGGCATGACAGTGGCTTTCTAGGGAAAGTTTACAAGCAATTGCTATTCCAGAAGCCATTAAACAATAGATTTCTGTCTCCCATCACCAGTGGGTTTCTTTTTCAAATAAAAGCATGCCATTTACGGCACATTTCCGTTGGTACTTGTGACACCAGTGGACTGGGCTATCTCTTTACAGTACCTGTGGCGCCGGTGGACTCAGCCCTCTCGCTACCCGCTAGATCCACCAGGTTCATCACTGACGTCTTTGTCATGCTGTTTTTGCCACCTGACTTCTGCGTGAACTTGATCGCCACGATTGTGTGAGCACGACTGGAAAAAATGGCAATAATAGCTATGAGGAGAATTCAGTCCCATGCAAATTAGATATAAACAGTCATTTTACAGCTGAAGCTGCAATTGCGATAGGTAACCCACAATGCGGTGTTTAAATATGGGTGTTACTGTATCACATGGAAGACTGATAAAAAATGGTGTTCTACAGTCTGTCTCTTTATGACATGAGCATGTGAACTAATACTCTATAGGTCAAGATACATGTATACAATGTATGTGACAATGTGCCCCATGACCTCTTGAAAACATGTAGCGCCTGTGGTGCAAGGATACAAGATAGGCAGATCTTGGGGGAGTTGCAGGGGACACATACATCCCCCCTCCCCACCTTTTCCCCCCACCAAAATACCATATTTTCATAGAGTTTTTGGCATGTTGTCGATCTCAGCATAGCATGCACAAGGTGAAACCCATAAAATACACATACAGAGTCTCTTAATTGTGGACTTGAGTGCATAAATCTGATAACCTGGATCTGCCAGTGTACAAAGCCTCTGACTGTTCTCTCCTCCTCACCTGGAGGTGGCGTTCATGTTGGTGCTGGCCACCGTGCGGTTCTTGAAGCCTTCGTTCATCTTGTTGTCGATCTCAGCATAGCTGTTGACAGGGTGAGACGTCAGCTGGTCCACTAAAATACACATACAGAGTTTGGTATTGTGGACTTGAGTGCATAAATAAATGTAGCTATCATATTCGTGTATCCAAATATGTTTGGTACTATTGTTGTTTTATCCTTCATATATTAGTTTTTCATCACTGAGTATGCTCTGATGGTCACCTTCATGGTTTTCAATCATGTGCTCACAGGTCTCGTTTCCATCTCATCATGACAGCCTCGTGAAAAAGATTCTTGGAATTCATAATATCAACAATTAAATCCTAAATTTATCTGGGCAGGCCCTAATTATTCCTAATTCAGAGGGTGTGGCCTGGCTGCCCAGTCTACATCTCAGCCGTCCCTCCAAGCCTTTCGGTCATAGGATGTTAGACCCATGCCCAGACAAACTCAATCGTTTTGCATTCCAAGTCTGGTTTGTAAATGATTCCATAAATTAATGAAAGGTTCCTACCGTAAAAGCCAAGCTTGGGGTGCTGTCTGACCTTGAGGCCACCCTTGATCTTCATAGTCTTGGGGTTCAGAAGGTCACGCACTTGCTCGTTATAGATCTCCAGCATGCTGGCCTCCACCTGGTGGGCAAACAACACACTACTGTAATCATATTTCACAGCTCGAAACTATTGTTTTTACTATTCAGTACTTATCCCACAAACAGGACACCAAATATCTTAACTTGCTCATACAGAAGACTGATTGCCCCACAAGGAAAGTCAGGAAGAAACCATAATTACAAAAATTGCATATAGATGTTCCTTGTCCATGGAACAAGAAAATACCTGTAAAATTGAACACTTGCCCTAAATACATGTATTGTATTGTAACTTGCCCAAGAGTAGTGACCCATGGCCAGTATTGAGCCATGATTAATGATCCCATTTCTGATACCCTGTGATACTGTTTTGTAGGGAATAACAAGAAAAGGAAGCTTTATTGGCCATCTGTACTTATGTATAGAATCAGTACATTCATTGATAATTTCCAACCTATTGAATATGATCTTCATATAGTCTACATATTTGCCATATTTTGTAATTACTGGAAGTACATTTCAAATCTGACACCAATCTAAAGAAATTTATATAATTTGCATATTCTGCATCTCTTAATCCATTATATATCACCCCCCCCCCCCCCAGCTTGTTTATAGCATTGCGACTTGAAAGAAGATTGATTTTCTATTAAGTCGTGTGGATATATTGCTTTTCAAGATTTGCCACACCATCAATGCAAAACGCTAACTATAGTGTGACTGAAATAAGCGGATAAAACAAGCAACAATCATTTGTACCGTTGACGAAATTAACTAATTACTTACCAAGAGTAATTAGAGTTTATGCAAACCAGAACAAGGCTATGGTGGTGCATAACAATAAATTGATAACAGAAGTCGTATTTGCTCAGTCATTCACATGATTAATTTATTCATATCATCGATTGACTTCATATGTACCAGGTAGTTGTAATGTAAGCAGGTAGATCTGCAGCAGTTACTGGTTTCAGTTTGTGGTTTCAGAAGTAACAATAAACTGAAATGTATTTCTTTCAGGCCCGTAGCCAGAGTTTAAAAACTGCAGAGGAGAAATTTAATTGCTCATTTCAGGTCAGCATTTGTGTCTTAAACATCAACCATCAATTGTGAAATATTCAATTAAAATTAATTCATTAAGTATATAGTATCAAAACATTCATGACTTGTTTGTGGCCCAGGTTCAATCTTTCATTACCTGCACAGCCCCAAACCTCCCATATGGCTCCATAGACTTGGAGAAAGAATTCTCTAGTGTCATATCAATAAGTAAACACGCAAGTCAATCAATTACAATACATGTATACATGTATTTATCCCAGATATGTTTAGATCCCCCCCCCCCCCTTTCTGAAAATCTGGATCTGCCTATGGCCTCCCACACTCCTCTATAGCTTATACTTGGGTTGATGGTTGTAAGTCCCATTTTGCGATACAATAACGGGTATGTTATTTTGCCCTCCAATATTCACTGATATCATCCACACAGACACCACCAATGTCAACAAGATGTGTACTACCCCACCTGTATTTTACAAAAGCTAAGTCTCACCCAGCCTCCCCCCCCCCCCCATCAACTTCAGTTCTTGATCTCAAAAGCACTCACCTGGTATTCAGCCTCTCCACCTTTCTTCTTCGATATTTCCTCAAATAGAGCATCACAAGTGATCGGAACAATACCTGAAGCACATATAGTAATCTATTGAGGTACTGCATTCACAATGTTGATAGATAACATTTTATTGTGGCTGGAACAACTAAGCATTGACATTCCCTTAACATGGAAGGAAATGGTAAAGAAAGACCCGAAAGTGGGGAACATGACTCCAATGATCGCGATGTCTGGCTGCTCTATCTGAGTCAAAACATCACCCGTCCAACCCCTACTTTAGGAAATAAAGGCTTTAAATTTGTTTTAGATGGCTGGTTGGATGGGTTTATCTCATTGTTGTTCAGTTGTTTCCAGCTGGCAGGTTTCTTGATTGATTGAATGATTGATTGGGTGATTGGTTGATTGATTGATTGATTGATTAATTGGTACACCAGGGACATAGTTAACCATAGTGGACAACATTCTACATATTTCAATCTTTCATTTGAAGCATATTTCTATCACAAATTGATATTACTGTAGAAACAGCTTTAGATTTTCTACTGTACTTTGTGGACTATAAAACAGACTAATAGGTAGTCAAAAGGCTATATAGAAAAGTCCCAGCCATTTGAAAACACAATCATTGTAATACTTTACCACTTTACGTAACTTTACCCTCAGTTACCCTTATTGAGTAAGTAAAACAACTATTCAAGAGCTAATATTGAAAAAAGGGTGAATCATTCAATATCGGGAGTAATAAGTGTGTCACTAGAATATGGCAGCAAATATTATGGGTTGCGGAATATTGATCCATCTTTCACGGACACTGTACAATGAAGTGCTAATCTAACAAAAGCACAAGTAACCACAACTGTCACAAACATAGGGTCAGCCGATCGTAGCAGGAGACCATTTAACGTGTAGTCTACATTTGGCATTGAATGGGAGCCATATGCATTTATATTTACTTTTTATAATACAAAATGTTAAAGTTCATGAGTTATGACTTACTTTTTATAATACAAAATGTTAAAGTTCATGAGTAATGAAGTGCACTTGTAAAAACCTGAAGTCATAATATAAAGGGAATAATGGAAGATCCCAGGTGTCTTAACAATAGAAATTGTACTTTTATAATATGTTGTATAATGTTTGCCAAATGTTGTCCAAAACATGTTCTTATCATTTGCCACTGAGAAGCTTCGACTTTACATTTGTTTGAATATTTTGGCCGAGAACAATTTTAAAGTTTCAAACACAAATAATAGTGTGATGAATGAAAATTGTAACACAAACTTCAGGCCTTGATAGTTGTTATAATTCAGAACAATGATTTCTGTTTTATTTTCGATTTACAAAACTCCCTAAAGCATAGGATCAAGACTATGTAGCAGTGAATACCCACATGATGTATTAAAATATGACATTTACATTTATCTATTATCATGGCATTCTCTCGACAATATAGTGGCTATGATTTGATCGATATAGATATCGATCAAATCAATATATTTATTAAACAATTGATATATTGGGCATGTGGTCTAGTTTCATTGTGTTTAATGCAAAGTTGCAAACAAATATGTACTATAACACCTGATCATAACACCTGATCAACAGATCTTTAAATATTCAAAAGCAACTTGCATGAGTGTGAAAATTGATATATTTACTTCCATTTCAATCATAATTATAACCTAATAAAAAGTGAATAGTCTGCCTGGATCTAAAATTCAAAACAATGAATGATTTCCATCTACCCCGCCACTCGAGTCTCGAGTAAAATGTCAAAACCTTGATTGCATGGCAATCACATATTCAAAAGAACTAATATTTTTCATATCAAATTCTATTGAAAAGTCTCAATTTTGAATCCAGGTGTGTTTGAAATAATAACAGGTTAGGTAATAATGGCTGATTCCTTGGACAGTATCATTCTTCTAGGACAAGTTTTCGCATACCTGTAATAGCAAATTGCAAACACTTCGGTGAGTTCACCTCTATGAATACAATGGAAGTCCCATAATTGCTCAATATTTGCATGACATGGACAGTATATAGACAATCAATATATGCCTTCGATCCATAATTAATACAGTAGGATGATATGCTGCAAATATTTTTAAATATATGTACTTGTAATAGACCAACCTGCAATCCATTTCAAGATCTAAGCAATAAGAAAAGATTGAACAGTTCACAATTGCAAAATACTTTTTGAAAGTAACATTGTCAGTTGAACAAGTGGGACACATTTCTGTACATGCACCATTGTTACTTGTATATGAAATTAAGAGTACCCTGGTAATTAAAGATAATGCTCAGTCAAAAATATGTGCTCTGTAAAATCCAGAATTAATAAATGAAGTCTTTTTCACTAGAAGTATGAGGAAAATAAGACTCATATTTTTCATGTTTAATACTTATTACACCTATAAAAATATCATACTGTCTTGTTAGGTAAAATGTATGGTCACGTGAGTTTACATGATTGAATGATTTTCGCCAGACATACATATACTGTGCATTTCTAACAGCAGATGTCTCATTTAACATTGGTGAGAAAGGGGACTTATTACGTGCACTGTAACATGCGTAAAGTTACGTTTGAAAAAAATTATTCTGTTTACATTTTGAAACTTTACTTGTTTTGATGGGCTTAGAGCCGGCTTTTTAAGTACATGTAGTAGTATTTAAATTGCTCTACATATTTCATTAGGCTGATTAAATAAGACACTTTCAGACACAAAACATATAATGCTTCTGTACACCCATATTTGTTTGACCCCTGAGCATAACCTTTAATGGTACCCTGGTACATGTAATTAAGAGTGCCCTGGTGATTAAGTGTACCCTGGTAATTTGAATCGCCTACCTTTATTTGTACCATATCCCATCATGGAGTATGATTTTCCTGAACCTGTTTGCCCGTAAGCGAACAGGGAGGTGTTGTAGCCCTTCCACGCATTCTCAAGAACACCTTTTCCAAGATCATCAAATACTTTTTTCTAAAACAAATTACATTCGAATTTTTCAAAATGATGTATCAATAGGTGGTAGGAGCTAGTGATCTAATCATATATGTATTACATACTTGGTTAACTATGTACAATGCAATTATACATTGTATTCTTCATTTAAAATCATAGGATACATAAAGAACACAGCCTAACGTCAGAACTTGGAAAATATTACCAGTAATATCAACTTTTACTATATCTTGAATCATTCGAACTGTTTCTATTTGTTACAAGAAAATTATTTGTAGTACCTGATCTGCATATTTTGAGCCTGCAGGCTCTAAATAGCCATCTGAACGCTCTTTGAACCCATCATGTGACCAGTAGCTAAAGTCAAATGCAAACTTTCTTGGTTTTGATTTCATATCTTCTGGATTTTGAATCTCTGTCGAGTTTCCCGACATGTTGAGGATGAGTGTCGCATTTCGCTTTTTTTCACGGTCATTGTATGAAAAGTTAAGGATCTTCAAACTAGGATTCAAATGGCCATTACATTAAATGTAGATGTAGAGGTTTATAGTCATGCTCAAACTCTAACTGTCATAATAAAAAATTTGGGTGGTGTTCAGCTACTGTGTAATAATCATAATTGGCCAGTATATATTATCTCAAAGTATACCATATATTCTTAAAAGTACTTTTGCCTCATTTAAAAATAGATTGTGACAATGTGATATTGAGTCTAATAAAAGAGTCCAGTAAAAGATTTATCATCAACATGCAAGCTTTTTTTAAAAAAAAGAACCCTGACAATACAAGAAGAGTTCACATTGTTTCAAACTTATAGACACTCTAATTGCCAATTAAATTTGGTAGTCAAGGAACTTTTATTAGTTTTCATGTACATTACCGTTTAAAAAGCACAAGACAGTCCTTTCTTAATATCCGATCGTATAAAACAAATGATTAGCTTTAATAATACCGCTAATAACTAGAAAAACTATTAATCTTATTCTATTAAAAAGGATATAAAAGGCCGGACTCTGACAGCTACTTTCACATTCTCCGCCATGATGTAAACTACTGTGGCTGTTCCAGCAATGTGAATGCCAACAATTCCCCTCCAAAATATCAGTGTCAAATAAATGTTCTTCTTAATTTACTTTAGATCTAGATTATCCGTAAATGTACACTACTGAGTGATAGATTATATGGGTCGTGGCGAGTTACATATTTTTTTTTAGACTAGTGTTAGCTAAATGCACCTATTAGCATACGTGCAGAGGGAGTATGAATTAATGCCCCCCAAAAAGGAATCATAACGTCCACATGTGTGAGAAGATGCGTTGATGAACTGGTTTTGAACATTTCAACACAGAATTTGTGAATTGTGGCAGTGGTACATGTATGTCCAATTTTTATTAATCTTATTCTTACCTTACTGGCTAAAATTATTTTCAAAGTGACACAAATGAATTGAAAACATATAGTAATTTTAATTTACAAAAAATATATATCTTAAAACTTTTTAAAACAGAAAGGCGAGACCTAGGATTATTAATTGACAAATTATCAATTAATAATCCTAGGCGAGACAAAAGTAAATTTATAAAAATTCTTATGCATGCATGGAATTTCATGATAAAGTTCTTTAGAACCATTATTTTACATGCGTGATTCTTAATATCCTAATTAAAATTGTAAAACATAATTAATTAAAGATAAATACCTCAGAATTGATACCTGTATTCCACCTCTAGTTTGAAAGTATGGCACTGAAAATAATTAATTTTGAATTGGATATGTGACATCATGTCATTACTCAGTCCATTAGGGACTTCAGCCTCTGGTGTTGTTCAATTCCACAGCCATGCAACACCTAATCAGCTTGCAGTTCAGTTCAACGGTGAAGTAAAATTGATAGTCTGAACTACTAGGTGATTTAGTGCCCTGTGGATGAGGGTTCAAGTCGCACCAGACTACGTGACAAGTCTTTTTATGAGGATGTCATTAGTCTAATCAAATGATTTCATATGATAATATATACCCTAGTCCAAACAATACATTATTTCAGATATATTTGATCATTTGCATTGTGTGTGAGTTCAATGAACTGTAAAGTGTGGAGACACGAGAGACAAAATTTCACTACACATAAAAAATATATCTAAAAACACACAAAGGAAAAGTAGATGTTTTATTTTCCAACATTTGGCAAATAGTTGAAATGCTACTTACATCTTAATCATATTCATGATTCATATATTCATACAGGTCTTGAAATATACATACTTTATAATGTGCATTTTTTTTGCGCATAACTTCAACCACTTATTATGCATATAATCCTTTCCAAGAACAGACAAAATATCTTATTTTTACACAATACTTTTAAGGAAAATGTTGCGCTTTAGGATTATTAATTATAACATGATTTGGCTGGTTTGCAATTCAATTTTTTGCATTTTTTGTGCAATTACATTTACACATGATATAACCCATAAACAACATCACAAATATTTTAATTTTCATCAAAAAATATGTTTATGAATAAACAAAACCATATAACCAAAAATATAGAAGTATAAAAATAAGTTACTTGCTTCCAAAATTCATGTTATTAATGAAATTATTTAACGTGGATTAACAACATAAATCTATTTTTCAATTTATATATCACCATTCATTCAAGCTAGATAGCTTATTGTGTCAAATCACCAGGTTGAAAAACGATCATCACAGAGTATTC
Organism: Streblospio benedicti; assembly: GCA_019095985.1. Classification (NCBI taxonomy): domain Eukaryota; kingdom Metazoa; phylum Annelida; class Polychaeta; order Spionida; family Spionidae; genus Streblospio; species Streblospio benedicti. Next base: position 17,495,678 of record CM032659.1, read on the forward strand.
AATATTCTTACAAACACCTTTCTTTTTGGTCACTATGGACTACAACAAATTTGATAAACTAAAACAAAGAGAAAATTAATTAATCAGCTCATCATGTTCAAAATTAGATGACATGTGTTATGAAATAAAATAAAATGCCCGTAATATCAGAAATAATACTTTCAAAATAGGTAACACATTAACACTAGATGGGTACTTATTAGAGTACAAATTAGTCCCAGCACATTTGAGCATTTTCCTCTTTATGATTTTTCAGTGGATTGCCTATAATTATGGCTTTTAAATGCATGAATGCCAGATTACAATATAGAGGAATCATATGTATACTACATGAATGCAGATAATGTTAAAATCCACTTATGGCAATATACAAACAAAATAGGCATTCACATACTAGACCTAAAAGTTGATCGAGTTAAAAGATAATACCAATTGTTGGTAGCCTGTTTATGCATCACAAAATAAGGGTAACTGGTAGATAATTTGGCCAATGACCAGTGCGTATGTTTAGACGGATATGAAGGGTAATTCTAGCAAGCTGAAACAATGCATGTCATCATTTACTTTAGGCTTATTATTCAATTTACAAGTTATTGGGACAGGACTTAAGGTAGCACTGAACATATTGTGCAGTTTAAAAAGACAGACGATGAGTCACGTTTTACATAATTTTCAACGTTTTCACCCTACGACATTCAACGTACCTAGATTTATACATCAACATTAAGAAATATGAACAGTGAAATTAGAAAGCAATTATTGTATCAACCAAAAGTCATATTAACTACAAAAATTGTCCGTTCTAATCTAAAGCTCATTTTCAGAGTGGTCAGAAAGTTTAAGGTCATAATATTCAGTAGTTTTCTTCAAAACATCTGGCATAGGTTAAAGGCAAAACGAAAACAGTAGTCTTTACCAGCCACGCTGTGCTGGGAATAAAAGCTAATCCAATATTACATGTGTAACAGCTGACGATTCAATTCAAACATGAAGATCGATATGGAGTATTTTACCGTATACTACAAGTATATAATACACACAACAATTTACAGAGTTAATCCAAAATCACAGGACAAAAGCTTTTTTCCAATGGTGCAGCCTATTTCTACTCTACATATAGCTAGCTTATATTTTACTTGCTATCATATTTCACAGCGGGAATCACAGGGAGTCAAACTTCTAAATTCAAAATAGAACTATTTCTTCTCAAACACACAATTCTAGTTATAATCAACAATAACAATAAAAATCTACGATTTCACAACCAGGTAGGTGCACGTCAATTACTCTCAATTGACAACATACAAGATATTTCATTATGAATTCACAAAACGATAAATACTTTTAATTGCATAGAGCAATAGAAAAACTTAACATGATTCTCTGTCCAGTCTCAGTAGCATCCCATTCCCACCAAAAATATTACACATTTTAATGTTATGATACAGATATTATAATAAGGTTACAAAAACAATAATGAAGTAATGTTAAAAAAAAGGTAAACTTCAACTTTGGAGGAAAAAAAGAAGATAAAGTATATGAAGACAGTATATGTATAGAAATCTACTCACACTGCATACACGCATGAACACTAAATTAGGGTGTCCTCATTCATGAGCAGCTGAAGACACATCATTGGGATTGCAAGATGTATACAAAGATCTTAAGCTCTTTAAATAAACCCACACAGCCCATCACATGACTTAATCTTACACACAAATATAAATGTCAAATGGAGATTCACAGAAATCTTAGAGCATAAAAATAACCTTCATCCAAATATTAGCATCAGTCCGATTTTTTTGCCAATATTTTCTGATACAAAATTCATCTTTCAGCTCCTTCGATATGGAAAAGGTGTCTGAAATCACTCTTAAAATGTCTTTCACGATGGGCTTTAAACTAAATTTTATACTTATACTACACCAAATTATTGACATTTCACATTTTCATTTACATTCATAAATCATTTAATGGCAATGACATGATATTTCCAAGTGTTGCATTTGTAAACTAAATACCCTTATCACCATACTTGTTTTCACACGTACAATCACGTACAAATATAAAACCGTATTTTGATTTTAGGACTTAAAATATACTTTATGAATAAAATACATAAGCATCTATGTACTGCTTCCAGTATATAGCAATAGGCTATAACTGCAAAGATAAGAACGTGAAATATAACCAAGAATTTGCATTTCAAATTGAAATGCAAAACTCCTATCTTTGGAAATTGAAATTAATCTTCAAGTTTGCTCACATTCAATCCAATGATCTTTATGAAGACAAAAAATCACTTAATCCTTGAAATATTCACAACTTTGAATAATATGAATACAGTGCTACTTTCCTTCATATCCAAGAACATTTTTGTCAATGCTTTAGTCTATAAACTTCAATATTTGGATGAACATATCTTTCAAATAATTAACAGTTATTCAGTGGCTATCAATGATTGTAATTGTTTGAGTTAGGAGATATATTCCTACTCCACCACTAGACCACAGAGGCATAAAAAAACCTCTTATCGCTTGTAATTGGGGTCTTTCTCCTGAGCGGAATATGCAGGAGGTGGGTAGTTGACAGCATACTTCGGGGGATCCTGAGGCCTGTAATAAATATCATCACAATTAAATTTAAAAAAAGTGATACATTATTTCCAAATCAATGCAAATCTAAGACAGGAGAAAGCATAATAAATCGATATCAATAATTGACATGTAGCATCTAGTTGATCAACCAATAACTAAAACATGAAATCAACCAGCTAATATTGCAATAGCTGTTGCAACTGTATGATCACTTATAATTCTATGAAACAGTTAAATCAAAAGAAAAGCTATTGAGAGAGGATTAGTATTGCAACAACTTGCAATTAGAAAAGTGTTTAATTAAGTTTCTCATCGAAAATCTTCTCAACAAAAGTGCTTTTTTATGCTCAACATATGTAAACCTCAAAACAATCATTTACAAATTTCAAAGCATATACAAAAAAAAAAGCGAGATCAACCTTTCATACAAAGTTACAATTTGAGATATATTTCTGACTTGTAAATTATCTATATGAAGTCTGCTCCGACACTCAAGTAACTTTGTGACGTGTTGGTCTAAAATCCTCAATGAAATAAATCTAACATGAAATAACTTCCATAAGACTAACTACAAGTACTATGTATATCACTTACAACTGGTTTGTATACTGTTGTGGCATTATAACAGGTTTATACACTGCATTTCCATCTTCCTCAAGCCTGGAATATGGATTTCCGCCATGTATGATGATTGCTGTGTGGTAGTATCTATATTTACAGAAGCCTGCACATGCGGTCAGCATCACCATAAAGAAACCCATTCCGCACCTAAAAATAATAACAACATTAAATGACAAATATTAAAACAGAACAAACTTTTGATGCTGTGCTTATGCTTTCATATTTTTTAATATTTCTTTTGTGACAGATTGGGTGTCACAAAAGGTTTTTCACATTCGCCCACCCAATTCCTCATCAGAATATTTCGAATTTCCGAATGTCAATCCATCCGGTTAAAAGAGGGTGTACATGTACTATATGTATTATTACCTTGCCTGTAGCCTTAATATGTACAGTAATACCATGTATTACAAGACTTAAAAAAATTTACTCATACTTTTATATGTTTATTTACTGACAAATTATACAAGTATGCTGAAATGTTCTGTTTCATCATAACATTCTTAAAACCCTCAAAATTAAATAGCTGTGAAATAATCATGGATCAAAAATGATAAAAATTTGATAGCTGCAAAGTATTATAGTTTTACAGTATTCATAAGGACCGCTTAAGTCATAATTTGCCACACCAAACCCTATTTCATTTTTCAAAATATGTTATTTAAACAAATTTAGTCAGCAGTAAACTAAAAGTCTTCGAACACACGACTTGCATATTTTATTAACTTTCACAAAAATAATTTTGTAAGGTCGCAAAAAAAACCTCACCAGAAATACCACATCTGCCAAACTGCATAATTTGTACAACATATATTCTGTCCACAGCAATATTCATCAACACTACATCTGAAAGGAAAAATGGAGGACAATGAACAAAAATGCCAATATCTGACTCTCTTTTACTATAGACTATAGGAATGGAAACTGATCTAATTTTTAATAATGGTAAAGAAGAGATATTATATCTACTTTTACTTTACTTGTAAATTTCACAAACAGAAATCTTTGACTTAAAGAAACATTCGAAAACATATTTTTCAAAACTTACTGATCGCTATCACAATAATAAGCAGTGGCCTGAAAAAAAGATAAAGGATAGATTAAACATATGTATTTAACAATCACAGCAAAGATTGTTAATGTCAAAGTACTTGTTAAAAAAAATAACATTCAATCAATCAATCAATCAAATCCTCAGTTTATTTGAGCAGGCCCTAACTATCTAATTATCCTCATTCAGAGGGTGTGGCCTGGCTGCCCAGTCCACATCTCAATCACCCTCTCCAAGCCATTCAGTCACCAGGATCTATCTGAGCCATGCCAAAATGTGCTCCATCTTCCTGCAAGATCGCATCCCCAATATGTTTTGGTCTTCCCTTTCCTTTCTTCTATTTCAAATCAAATCATTTATCGAATCAGATATAGAGATAGTTATGCCCATATAAGACATATAACAATTAAAACCGTGTATACAGTATTAACAGGCAGTTACAACTGTTATCACAGTTTCTATCATCCCCCTTACAGCCGTATAGGAGTGAATACGGAATCTGTAGACACCTGTAAGACTGCCAAGAGGGACGCCAGGACCCTTTGGAAACTAGATCTATATCAATAAGTTGAAACTATATGTACCTGCATAAAGGATGAATGGAAAATAGCTAGTTAATCAATTATCAATCAATCAAAACCTATTTAACGTAGTTTTGAATGGGTGATGTTTTGCTGCAGATGTAGATGTCGAGCAGGCATGTCTTACTGTTATAGATGGACGTAGCCTAAGTGGGTAAAATTGTCTTACAGGGTCGATAAATATCGGTTTATTGAATGTTAATAATGTTTACGGTGGTGCCAATAACTTGCGCACTCCCAACAACTTGAGCATGTTAATCCATTATGGTGCCTCTAGCTGAGATAATATGCATGTGTGACTTAGTTTAATTTGAAAAAAAAACTGCCCTGTGCTCTTGTGCGCTTGGTTACAAGGTCAAATGCTGCTTTACATCTTCAGTTGGAAATGCTGTGAAAAAGTGCTATCTGGAGGGTGATGTAGCTAATTAGGTGTAATACTAGTACTGCTACTCATTAGTAAATGAAGACACCCCCCTCCCCTGGAAAATTAGTGTACTAGTTACTAAGTACTCAAAGGGGCAATCAAAGGCACACACCACACAGATTCCAATGTGCAGTACTTGAAAATACAACACACCAAATCATATTGGTCTTTGCATTTCCATGGTGTTGACAAACTATCGTCATGCAGTATCGACTAAATAGTCACATAACAAAGTGAGTGGTGGTGTTGAACAAAAACAATTAAGGTGTTTGACAGTCATTCTAGAACTACCATTAAATTGAAGCGAAATGTGAAGGTATAAGTATATGTCTACAAAGTAATTATACCGATTCTATGCGGTATTAAAGAGGTAGATTGCGGGGAGTTTACCTGCTTTGCAAAAAAGCACATCGCCAGCAATGAAAACACTACAAAACTCGCCATCTTTGTAGATCTGATGCAGAACTAGAACATCTCCCCTTGTTTTTGGAGGCCAACTATTAATTTACAAGAGATACAAGACATGCCATAAATTAGCATATTTTCAACGTATAGTTCATTGTGATATACAATATCTAAATGTAGTGTGATATATTGTCATTCTTATAATGACATTTTATGAGTGCCTAGACTTATTATGTAGAGGGGGTACAAACGTTCTGATAGATCGAAAAGGCACGCAAGTCTTAGCGCTATAAAATGGTCGAGATTTTTAGCGGCATTCATTTTGCACAAGCTTCGCGATGAAGTCAACTGTTGGTTATCTTTATGTTTTAATATTTTGGTATTCACTTGCAATATTCCCAAGCATTAAGGTTAGTATATTGTTTTGAAACTAATTCCATAATGTTAGTTATGTAAATATATTGATCAATATAATAAGCATATAAATGTGAGTAGTATAGGCCTACGTACTTAATTAATATAGCACTTAAATTGAGAGGTAAGAATAAGGTTTTTTTAAACACAGAAAAATCTGAGACTAAATATTAGTGTGCTTTCAAGATCTTGCATTTTGTTCATAATTTAAACGAATCCAAACAAATCATTTGGATAAGACTAAGTGATATTTCGAAGCTGTCTGCCTCTGATAATTTATTTTATTGTTCTCCCCTCAACGTTTACCCCAGTCACACCGACTTGTTCACACAATGACTTTTTTCCTAGCTCGGGGAGCTACTCCACCGTTTTGTTTTAGGTCTGTTTTATTATTTGGAACGTCATTTTACTGGACTATATATATATAGAACCATAATAGATAATTCCATTGGAAACAAGCAATAATAGAATGAAACTAAAATTGAACATGGAATTAATGTATGTGAATTACTGTGCACACGAATCATGATAACTATAATTGATCGGTCAACTAATAAATATACAGCTATAGATTTATGTTTAAAGCAATTTACAGCAAAGAAAACCCTCTAGTTTATCTGATGAAACTCAATATTTCGACATACATGTACCCATACTTACAAACATCTTGGGGGCTTGAAGGATGAGAGAAACACACAAGGAGGATCTATATGATATGTGCACGCGCCCACCGTACGCGTGTTGTATCAATTAGTTGATATATCTCTAATAGTTGGTTTTGCGTTCAAGGAATAACTTTTATTTACTATATAATGCATTATCAGCTGCTATAAGACCGCTGTAAGACTATATCAGCGGATCTGTATGTATCTCATCAACGTAACCGTTTTTAACTAGTGTATGTCTTGTAGTGTGCCGTGATTCCGAACTCTCGTTCTTACTTGAAAGATTTATCAGGCTGAATGGCATTTCATGTGCACACGCATTTGACATTATCTTGTGCTTTTTAACTAATAGTAATTTATTGAAAGTCATTGGAAAAGACATTAAACAATACATAAGCGTGGAGTGTGAGAGAGTTTCCTATAGACGGACGATGATCTGTCAGCAAGTCTCTCCCCATACTACATGTAGTAATTGTAGTAACTTTGTCATGTCTAATATACTCGACAACACGTCTATTTTTGCCTGTGAAATGTTTAAGAAACCATAATTTTGTCTTATAGTGTTAGACTATGAGTCGTTTTTCGTCTATAATTCATTCTAGAGGTCCCCTTGAATTGTTATCTGAAAATTTAAGACACAATTTTTTAATGAATACATTTTTTACAAACCATCTTCAAAAGATCTACAACAGATCACCCGCTTCTCGCATCTCAATTCGTGCTCATTGCATACTGATTGGTCACATTAAACTCAAAGTACTGTTTATATATACATATAGGCAATGGTTTTATATTTAAAAAAAAAATAACACGAACACACAGAGCAACTGGCAGGGAATAGTGTTGTGTACGTGTCCGTGAGTATTATGCGGAATATCACTGCCTAATGTGTGTAACAATGGCTGTAAATTGGGTCTGTCAATGGTCACCCGCGGTCAGTTCCTGCAATTGAGTCAAACGTGAACTTCTCTTCCTTATTCGAGGACTAAAATGTCGTCAGATATTAATCAGCCGGGGTAATATTACCTATTGACATGGGGATTACGGGTTTTTGTTACTAATGACGATATAACGCGGATAACTCAAGATTTCCGTTTACCACATTAATATCAACTAGCTTATACCCGTGTGGTCAAAGAGGCATGCTGAGAATCACATTGAATCACTCCAGTTACATAATCGTATATGTCAATTCCAACTAAATCATTGGTGAAATCCATTGACTTGGTATGTAAAATGAAAATCTAAGGGAGGAAATGTTAGTGTCCATGTAAATAGGAACACAATGCCCTCCATGGGCATAGAAAAAAGACATATTTGGTGAGTGTGTAAATATGTTTTTTACAGCATTTTGTTTTCAAGCACCCTTGTCCTGACGACACTTGCCCACGTCCTGACAGCACTACCACCTATCCATGGACATAGAAAAGGGATATATTGAGTAAAGTGTTTGAAATGAGTACAGCACTCTTTTTCTCTAGCAACCACCCTTATGCAAATTGTGGTCATGGGTGATACTTTGTAACGTTGGCTCTGTTAGTTAGTACATACAAATAAATAATTTTTAGTAATAAATAATATTGGCACACTTCATTGTACTGACAACTTAGCACCTTCCAAGTATCAAGTATGATATGGAGAAAGAGTGTTTTGGAACAACCTTTAAGACTGAAGGTAAATTGAGATAGGGAAGTTCTTATACCACAATATAGAATATTTGCAATGAGCAAGAAGTCAAGCAACAGATAAAGCTATGGATATCTGAGCTTAGATGTTGTATACTTGGCGCAGACGGAGAAATATATCTTCTCAAGTAAGTCATCGATTACTGAAAATGCACTAGGCATCTAATATGCAAAAGCTATGGGATGAAAAATTAGTGTCTATGGTAATGGGGAACATAATGCTCTCCATGGCATAGATTCTCACACACTTCAGTAGAACATCCCAACTAGGACTGTCCAAGGACTGGCGTCAAGTGGTTTAATATAGGGGTGGTCTCGTTAGGGATGTTTGCAATGATCTTTTTTATGAAGACTTGGGACTGTTATGAATCATCTGATAATAGAGGTGGTGTATTTATAGAGGTGGTCTTAATTGAAGGTTCTAATGTACACATAGCCCAATTGGCAAAGTGGTGGTAATCCATATTATTTGAACCCATGTTACGCCTTTGGCGTCTTTATGACATCACACTACTCCACATGACGCTGTCATGGCTGCCGCTGTCTGCTATTTTTGTTATAAAACCGCTAATTAACAACCATCAGGGCCATTTTGACGATGAAAAACATATTCATGCAAAACTACACAGTACCACGAACGATCTCCTGTAGTCAGATGGCGTCCAACTAGTCAGGTTAAAGAAGAGATAGCCGATCAAAGTCCAAAAAGCATATTTTATTTATAGGATAGCAACAAAACAAAGTCGCGTTACCGTCATTGGTGGTGTGTAGAATAAGAGGAAAACCTATCAATGGACAGCTTTTGTAACCTTTATCATACGATAAACAATGAAGAAGGACATGTTTTATATGAACCTTAACTAGCATTGACATCCAGCGCAGAGCTGCTAGATACTAATACATGGGCAGTCGTCTTCACAACACTAGTAAAATCACCACCGTGTTTATTATGATGATTAAAATCACTTCAGTATTCGTTGTTTGCAGACTTTTTGTTCACCAGAATTCCTACACCATGTAACAGAATTAAAATTCGAAGTTGCAGACGTAAATTTAATACCATAATCAAACTCACCACCATTGATTGATTGAATGATTTTAAATCAATTCATTTAAACTCACTGTGTTAACAACACTGTGTTTGTCGTTTGCAGGCATTTTCGTTCACCTTACTCCATGCAACAGAGCTAAAGTTAGAAGTTGCAAACGTAAATTTAATATCATGATTAAAAAGGCATTCACAAGTTTTGGTAAGCATGTATGAGTCCATTATGTATCAATTTAATTTCATCTTTAATGCGCTGCATGAACTTACTGATCCTCATTCATAAATCGAGTTGAAACCTGAATATCTAATGAGGTGAGTCATTTGATGAAGGAAATGCCAGTTGATAACATACATAATTTAGAAAAAAAAATCATTAACAAAACTATATTCATAGCACAAAAATGTTGATGAAGGGATTTATAAGTTTTGGTAAGCATGTGCGAGCCCATTATGTATCAAATTCATTTAATTTCAATAATTCTCAAATATACGTGTGATGCATGGTATATTAAGTTTATCTTTTGTGTGTTGCATGAACTTATTGATCCCTTGTGTATGAAACATCAAGTCATCATCAAATTATCTAAGCAAAGTATCGTTTGTGATAAGTAGAGAGGGTTTTATCAAGAGAAAAAATCTCATATTGATACATGGTGTGCCTTACCAATCACAAGGTGTGTGTAACTGCCAAACCTTTTACACTCCTCGTTGTGTTCTGAAGTTTCTGAGGGGGATGGTTTAACCACCATCTCACAGTTAGAGTAACTAGATGAAAAGATAACTTTCCTAACATTTGAAAATAGATTCAATACATTTCTTTTTTATATGGATTGATTAACTAATTTTGAGATAAATCCATTTACCATCGACTCTGTTATCACATATAGGTAGAATGTTTAGTGCCTAAAAATCCATTTTATAGAGGGCATTCGACTTATGGTCGGCCGTGACTTGCTGAACTTGTCCTTCACCTCAAACTCCACCACGTCTGTGGGCAGCGCACTGAACGAAAACGCCTGCAAACAACAAACAGGGGGATGTCAATCATGATATCAAATTTACGTCTGCAAAATCAAACTTTAACTCTGTTACATGGAGTAAGGTTAGGTGGTGAACGAAAACGCCTGCAAACAACAATCATGGAGATGTTAACACCTTGAGTTTAAATGGATTTATGTTAAAATTAGTCGATGAATCCACGGTGGTGATTTTAATCATGATATATTAAATTTACGTCTGCAACTTCTAACTTTAGCTCTGTTGCATGGAGTAAGGTGAACGAAAATGCCTGCAAACGACAAACACAGTGTTGTTAACACAGTGAGTTTAAATGAATTGATTTAAAATCAGTCAATCAATCAATGGTGGTGATTTTGATCATGGTATTAACGTCTGCAACTTCGAATTTTAATTCTGTTACATGGTGTAGGAATTCCTGTGAACAAAAACGTCTGCAAACAACGAATACTGAAGTGATTTTAATCATCATAAAAAAATGGTGGTGATTTTAATCATGATATCAAATTTACGTCTGCAATGTCGAACTATAACTCTGTTATGAGGAGTAAGAAGAACAAAAACGTCTGAAAGCAACAAACATGGCAGTGAATGTCACGTACTGCCACCTAGTGATAGAAGGGTTTTATCAAGAGAAAAAAAAATCTCATATGGATACATGGTTTACCTTGTCAATCACAAGGTGTGTGTAACTGCCTAACCTTTTACACTTCTCGTTGTGTTCTGAAATTTCTGAGGGAGATGGTTTAACCACCATCTTAACCACCATCTCACAGTTAGAGTAACAAGATGAACAGATAATTTTCCTAACATTTGAAAATAGATTCAATACATTTCTACTTTATATGGATTGATTAACTAATTTTGAGATAAATCCATTTACCATTGATATCACATACAGGTAGAATGTTTAGTGCCTAAAAATCCATTTTATAGAGGGCATTCGACTTATGGTACTTGCTGAACTTGTCCTTCACCTCAAACTCCACCACGTCTGTGGGCAGCGAACTGAACGAAAACGCCTGCAAACAACAAACAGGGGGATGTCAATCATGATATCAAATTTACGTCTGCAAAATCAAACTTTAACTCTGTTACACATGGAGTAAGGTTAGGTGGTGAACGAAAACGCCTGCAAACAACAAACACAGAGATGTTAACACCCCGGGGGTCTTACACTGTCGGGGTCAATACGGATGTGCCTCCAATATGGGTCACCTTTTTCACCCTCTTGGTATAGTCATGACCCCTTATTTTATTCTTTTGGTATAGACATGACCCCTTATTTTGCATTTTTGGTATAGACATGACCCCTTATTTTGCATTTTTTGGTATAGACATGACCCCTATAATTGTGCTTGCCACAAAATTGTTTCCTACTGGGCGTTAACAAAGTGAGTTTAAATGGATTTATCTTCACATTAATCAATCAGTCCACGGTGGTGATTTTAATCATGATATCAAATTTAAGTCTCCAAAACCAAACTTTAACTCTGTTACATGGAGTAAGTTTAGGTGGTGAACGAAATTACCTGCAAACACCAATCACGGAGATGTTAACATAATTAGATGGATTTATGTTAATTAAAATTAGTCGATGAATTCACGGTGGTGATTTTAATCATGATATTAAATTTATGTCTGCAACTTCTAACTTTAGCTCTGTTGCATGGAGTAAGGTGAACGAAAATGCCTGCAAACGACAAATACAGTGTTGTTAACACAGTGAGTTTAAATGAATTATTTAAAAACAGTCAATCAATCATTCTATCATTCCGTGCAAAAATCACCGCCAATAACCCACGCTGATTGGTCAATCAGCATGCTCAATTTTGCGATGGAAAACACGCTCCAAAAAAAAAAACACGGCGCTAGTCTAAACTCCTCACAATATCAATACAGCCGCTGACGACGCAAGGCGCGTGTTCTGTAGCGGAGATCAGTAGTTTAGACTAACGCCTCCGCGCGCTCAAAACTGTAGGAATTGACGTCTCCGCGCGCGCTCAAAACAAACGAAATTGACTGGCAATGAGAATGTTATAATGTGATTTATTTTAAAATAAAATGGATTTTAGTCATGATAGAATGGTGATTGACCACTCGATTGTCGTGTCAATCGCAAAATTGAGCATGCTGACGTCTGATTTACCCTCACTTCGTTTGGGTAAATCAGACGTCAGCATGCTCAATTTTGCGATTGACACTCCAATCTCGTGGTCAATTCCTACAATGATGGTGATTCTGATCATGGTATTAAATTTACGTCTGCAACTTCGAATTTTAATTCTGTTACATGGTGTAGGAATTCCGGCGAACATCATAATAAACACGGTGGTGATTTTAATCATGATTTCAAATTTACGTCTGCAATGTTGAACTAAAACTCTGTAATGTGGAGTAAGAAGAACAAAAACGTCTGCAAGTAACAAACATGGCAGTGAATGTCACGTACTGCCACCTAGTAATAGAAGAAAGCCTCAGACGATGGGCGTGGGGAAATGTCTGAAAACATTATAATAGTAAGTTTAAAGGGATTTATCTCAAAATGGACTGAAAAAACAAACATGGTATCTAACAATTCATATTATATATTCTACACTGGGAATCACTCGAGGCTAGATGAAGAAAACCAAATTTTGTACTTTCTACATGTGCATCCATCTCTGGAAGGCTGGTTGGATGACCTCTTTCACACCTTGTTCCAACCGCTTTGGTTCAACAGGACCAGGAGCTTAACTTTATCTATGTCAATGAAATGACTCGAACACTTAGTATATATGCACAAGTTGAGACTCTTCAGATCAGAATATGTGCACACTCACTCTATGGTTTTCCAAAAACCGCATCTTTAAGCACCGTTCATGTCTCTGTACTACATTGGGCACCATATTATCGGCATTTGATAAGGAGCAGAGGGCTCGGTTTCAATGACTATATCCTAGTTAGGCCTTGAAAAACACCTACCACTAAGATACCGAGATGTGGCAAGGTCAGTAACCAGAAAAAAGCCGAAGGCCGAAAGTTGCATAAGTAATACTATATATCAAATATATATATATATATATATCTGAACAACAACGCCGTATTCATATGAAACAACATACAGTGTTCCTGTGTTCTTCAAACGGTGAGCTTACTACGCAAGCTTCTGGCGATTCCGAAAGACCGTCTGAATGAGAAGATAGATGAAGATATGGACATACGGTGTTCTACACATTCATGTCGATGTGTATTTACCAACAGAGATAACGCAGCATAAGCACTTATTTTCAAATACTTTTCGGTGGTCACATTCACTGGGCGGTAGCGACTATTTACCCCCCCCCCAATTAGCAGCTAGAGTGCGCATTTGCATGGGGCCATTGTGACCACCAGCCACTCTCTCGCTGTGGCTGGACCCTGTTACATTGACGTCTGGATCACCACACACCCCAGGGCAGCGCGTGTGATGAGCTGCACGGGAAAGTTTTATATTATTCCCCTCCGCAGCCGCATCAGTTGGTGACTGGCCATATGCATAGACACCCACCATAGACCAAGCTGGACAGCCGTCTTACACAGAGACCTGTAGCTTCCAGTCAGATCCAGGTTTTCAGAAAATGAGGGCAAAGTGTTGGAGTCAGGGCGCACTGAAAGAATCACGAGTTTTGTACGCCCGGATGATAGTGGACATGGCAAAAAGACCCAAGACAATGAAATAACTTGGTGGGAAAAGATTGTGTGTGTGTGTGTGGGGGGGGGGTATGTGTGTGCCCCCTGCAAACACCTCGTGCTCACGTCGTCAAAAATTAGGGCGCTATAGACGTCGTGTATTTATCACCTGTGGTTGGACCAATAACTGCAATCTTGATGCGTTGCATACATAATCAGTAGTTATACACTCGGATGCAGCAGCACGCGTACGTGTGTATTCTAACAAGGTAGTAGGGAATCGGTAGCCGAGTGTTTCCATGGCAACCGGATGCGGTAAGCAGCCATCAATGTTCTTGACAAGGTTGGGCAAAAATGCGCAGCACACAATATGAGACGACAGCGGATCTGTTTTTGTGCAGCACGGCGTATTGCCGGTCTCACGATGACTCTCATATGCAAAAGCCTACCACATATCGCACGTGATGCTGACGTAAGAAAGGTATACAGTGAATCCTGAGTAAACGAGGTGAAGTTTCTTAGCATTCGCACGGCTTCGCCACTTATCATTTCAAACATGTGTACAATGTCACGTACGCTACTAACGTACGCGTATACCAAGGCTGGGCATTGTTCGCCGTATGCATTGAGAGGTATCGTATTGCAGCGTTCGCGTGTCATCCTCGTGGATGGCGCACGCTATTCGCCCATGTTTACTGAAAATACTCAATTCTGACTGGCCGAGAGGTTGGGCAGAACAAATAATCTTCTACACAACCTAACAATGACAAATGAACATAGGAGAACGGTGTACATAATTGTAATACGAGCAGAGGTGAAAGATAAGAAAATCCATCACATAGTGTGAATTTGAACAGAACTCCACACTCGGTGAGAGATTTTCTGATCTCTAAACGCCATTCGTATAATCTCAGTTGGAAAAGATTTTTTTTTTTTTTTTTTTTTTAAATTTGTGGTCTGCTATCTATGTGGTCCGCTATCTATATCAAAACGCTAATTTTGAAGTGTTGTCTTTAGAATTCCTCTCTGACTATATAGCTAGATCCTATCTGACTAATGGTGATCGTTCATGTCATGCTACTGGGTAGCAACGCAAACGTATGTTGCTGATGGTTAAAATGGTCCTGCTACTTGTGTGCAAACGATGGCAGCCACCTTGGCGTCAGTGGCGTCATAAAGACGTCAAAGGCGTCATACACGTTTTAAAAAAATCTCCCAATGCACCTAATAGTAAAAAGGACTACAGGCGCTCTGCCACCTGGGCCATGTATATTTTAGAAACTTCAATTAGGACCACATCTAAAAGAGATAATCTCTATAACAAGATGATTTATTATTGTCCCAAGCCTTCATACATACACCGTTGCAAACCCCCACAAAGAGACTACCTCTCAAATAAGACCACTTGAGGCCAGCCCTTGGTTGGCCATGTACTATCAGGATAATATTAGGTGTTGTCAGAATGGGAGCGGAGCCGGGGTGGGAGGTGCTAGGACAGTGAGGCAGCTGTAGACCCAAGCTATAGTTGTTGTTGAATAGGGGTGGGGGGCCACAGTCTAAGCATCACCTCCCAACTTGCCAACACTTCACAGCTGTTTTGTAATACACTTGCATAGTTCCTATTGCAGAGATTCAAGTATGGAGACAATATGCTGAGAATATTTATTAGCAGGGGTAGTATATATGGACAGAAACAAGACTGTGTGCAGTCTGGGGTGGGGGAATATGTGTGCGTGGGCAGATGCAACTAGGACAAGGGGTGGTGATATCACAATAGAGTCCGTGTTGTTACTACAGTGATGGGGGCGCCGGGTGGAGCTAACTATTAAAGAGTGGTACAGTTAATCCATCGAGTGGTGGGGGCAGGGGTGGGGTTGTCAGGACCTGGTGCATGTCACTTGATTGACCATTACATGTATTGAATTTTCGTCTGCACGGGTATAAGTTAGTATAAAATATCACAGAAAACTATGAGCACAAGTCAGGAAAAATAGCAGGTGGGTGTAAACAGAGAAAATGTCTGAAGGCTGAAGTATATCCCAGTCTTTAAGAGTTGTAGATACCGGCATTGTTGCGGATTTGCCTGATCATGGTGACAGATTTTTGCATTATTACACAATAACTTGCAAGTACTATTCTGTTAATCCTGGAAGCATCATGTGGTTTCAAATTTTTAAATTATTATATTCAGTAAAATTAAAACATGGAACAATTACGTGCCCACCAGCTGATTAGTAATGTTGTTGTTCTTGTTCTTACCTTTCTTTTTAGTGCTAGGTAATTCTAAAAAATAACACTAATAAATGAAAATGTAATCTAAATTAGTAATTTGATTCTATAAATGTTTTCGAACTCAAAGGTTCCTTTATTTTTTATATGTATGATGTATGATGTTCGAGGCTGTACATTTAATATCAGAGGAATTCCTATGGTTTCGTAAAAGGCCTTGTATGTGTAAAAGCTAGAGGCTGTCACAATTGTACTTGGTCTTCATCTTTGTACTTAAACTATGGTTGACATGAGCGGTTTTTATAATAATAGAAATAAAACTAGTTGATATAAGGTATTATAAAAGACTATATGCACTTGTTTATTTGCAGGTTGAGGCGACTGTGTGCTATGGCAAACCCGTCAATGGAAGTCTCACGGAATACAGGTATATCCCACATAGGGAGGGTTACATCATTCTCATTCATACGAAGAGAAAGTCACTGACCACAAAGTGGCTTCTCGTTTCTACATGTAGATCTATATGTGTTTTTGTGTATTCAAATATCGTAAAAGTGAAAGGTGGCATAAAGCCTATTACACCTATGTGATGCCCTGAGGAAATGAATCACGGCACTTCCTCATGGAATTTCATAATGCTGTAATACATTTTTATCATTCTGCAATACAAATGTTACTAATCAAATGCGATCTGTGAATGTACAGAAGTCCTTGGTGATGCACGTCATAGCCAGGTATGTCTTCTCGGAAGAGGCAGTTAGAAGACGGCAGAGTCCAAATAAGTCGTCCTTTCTTATACATGCTGGTAAGAGACAGCCTCACCTACAGGGTTACATTGGAGGCGAATGACTAAGCACGATCATAATAGCACTGTGCGTGTAACACTCTCGAGTATACTCAGTGTACGTTGATGTTCAAAACGACGGCACTTTTCTGTTACATATAATGTCTAGTTGAAACGTCTTGGCATTACGGATGCTGTAGTATTAAATGATATTGTCTACCCCCTCCCCCCTTCACACACACAAAACACATAAAACGCGGGCGCGCGCACGCGCACGCACTCAGGCACACAACACACAGTCAAAACACACACACACACGCACGCACGCACGCACGCACGCACGCGCGCGCGCACGCACGCACGCGCGCGCGCGCGCGTTAAAACATTTATCAAAACAAAATTCAATTAAAGGTATGAAAAAGATTGTATTTTTGAGTTGCCATGCGCACTTATGGAAATCGTATCTCCCACTGACCCTCTCAAGTCCTGCATGTGATAGTGATACTGTATACTACATTGTAAAGCTGTCGTATAACAATATTTCTATAAATCAACAATCAAATCAAACATTAACTTTATGAGCATCTTTTTCTTCGGCAAGGAGTCATTCAATTATCATCTTATTGTAGAAAAAATATAAAAGGTAAAAAAAGAAACATCGGTGCTGCATCACATATGATCAATTGCAACTTCCTCTCTTCTTAAACTTTGCCATGTTGTCTATACCTGTGGCATTTCCACATAAACTAATAGACAACTGCCACTGTACCTGTACTTTAAGCAAGCACAGTCGTGCATTCATGACTGGAGGGGAGGTAGTAACAGCACGAATAGGAGATGGTGGTCATTGAGATTTGTAAGTGTCAGCCGCAGCGAACGTCAATGCACCGTATGATCGTACGATAATGGGGATGATAGTGCATCATTAAAGGCCAATAGGCGTAACTGTATCTAATGAGTAACGCATTAAGCATAATCACCTATTGAAGACATTCATTTACTTGTGTAACTAGCCCGTGTTAGGAAAAAAAGTTGATTACATATCGAAAATTAACACTCCTGCACATTTTAATGGAACTACTTATGGTGGTGGGCGCGAGCTCGTGTAATAGGGTATATCAAAATGGGTGTTAGTAATGATATCAAACTAGTAGGAAGACACGCGTAATAGTTTGTTGCAGGAAAGAATTCCTGGCCAGGGCACATGTTCCAGCCCATAACAGAAACAAGCGAATTTGCCTAGAAAGTTTCCATCGTCTTCATGGCAACAAATCAGCAGTGTACTGTGGTTCTATCTGCCAAATGCGTAATTTCTTGGGGTGTTGTATGACAGACAATAGGGCAAACCATTATAACTATGTGCCTACTCTGATTTCAGCTGCGTTGACTGGCAGTACTGCTGTGCCTCTGATGAATGCTGCACTAGTTCAAAGTTCTACAGCCTCTGGTACTTCTGGTACGGACGGTCACATAAAATATCATTGAGCGAGTGTGTACGCTCACACCATTGGTTTCCTAACATGTCTGATACCTGCACACCTTCATGTGAGATTCGTGTGGTAAAGAAAATGATACCTGCTTTTAGATAATAAGCGCACTGAATGTAGTTAATATTAAAGCATGTACATGTACGTGTATATATAGTTGTTGTCTTTTTTGTCAGTTCTTTACCTGGTCCACCGGAAAAATAAGCGCTAACGTGTTTTTATGATTAACTTTTGTATTATTCAGGTTTGATTCGAATTTTCATTCATTTATATCAAGTTGCCAGTTCAATGATTTAGTATCATATGTTGTGTGTTGCGTATTTTATGTATTGTATTTGTGGTCATATAAACTGTGGATGCTGTCGGCGATGACGCGTCATTGCATGAGTATCTCCAACAAGGTGTCATTTATCATCTGATGAAGAATACTCGTTGTCTATATTATAGATTTCCACATACTAGCTATAGTTAACACATCACACATGTACATCTAGATTCATAGCAGCCTTGTACCTAATGTAATAAAGGTGTCAGTGGTGTGACATTCAGGGAAGGGTGATGTCTAGTTGAAGACGACAATTTACAGTGCGTTATTTGACGTGATACAAAAAATAATAATGACAAGAGTATGTAATACGTAGTCTAATTGATGCGACTAGAAGACCTTGGCTGGATCAGTTTCACTTACCTGCAGTACCAGAAATGAATGCCAGAATACAAAGCCTCTCTTGACAACAAACATTGGCCGCATCCGACATCCAATTACATACTGACCATCTAAGACAGCAGTGTGCGTGCGTGTGTATGTGTGTGTGTGTGTGTGCGTGTTTATGTGTGTGTGTGTGTTGTGTGCCTGTTGTACATTTGGGCCTATTAAACACCAACACATCTGTGGCATGGCAATTCGACCAACGACCGCACGACCACTACGATTTGAATGATGGGGAATGTCAGTCCAGGCCTCGTTTTCAGGCTGGCGTTCATTGTGGTCATTTCGGTGAGCGGGGTCAGCTGTCTCGTCTACAGGAAGAAGTACATCCAGCAGCGCATAGTGTTCAGCCACCCAAATGGTGAGGAATTTTCATTATGCTTGCCTAGCATTGTGTGTCCTTGTATAGAAAATCAGAACACTCGCACAGTAGTGAACTAAACACTAGGTCCTGGGCGTCTTGAACGAACTGGCTCTGAGCTATAACGTTAACACGGGAGAATATCTCCACGACAACATAATGCCCAACTGGTCTTTCAGGCTGTCCCCAAATAAACTATAAGTGCTGTGACTTCTAATGGGGCTGGTTGATAAGGAAATTGGATGTCGGAAAAAGAGAGATTTGAGGAAAAGGAAAAAAAAAGAGAAAAAAAAGAGACGGATGTGGGAATTCAAGGAAGTGGGAAGTGAGAAGAAAGCCTTAAAATATGTGGGATATGGGAAAAGGAATAAAGAACTACGGGTGAGGGAAATAAGGTAGGGATGTAGGATTTCTGGGCCCCTATAACAGTAGCGCAGATGTTCAAGTTGCCACTCTCCCACTTCAGGCCGCAAGACGCAGACGATCGTGACGGTGCAGGAGAACAGTAGCGGCGGGGAGCCGTGGGGAGACGCCGCCGCCTTCTCGGCGCCCCTCCACCAGGTGCTGGACGGGCAGGGCGGCGCCCACGTCCTTCCGCCGGCACAAGCAGGCAGCGGGGCCGAGGGCAAAGGCGCCGTCAAACGTGAGTTGTCCGCATTCTACTTCAAGCACATAACGCCCTCCGCCATAAAATTGACTGTCCTGCGGTGTTTATGCATAGTGTGCGCATGACACTACCATTCAATGTGATAAAAATCCAATTAAAAACCTTGCTGAATGCGTCTAAAACCATACCAATTATATATTTTTAGTCAGATGATGTGCACCCAACAGGCATATAACGTCACTGAAGACGTCTTGAGTCTGACACCCTGAATATCAAGGGCTCAATAGCTATACACTTTCAAAATCTGTGAGCTGGTGTGCCACCAGCTTATATGATATAGAGTGTCGTGTGACGGTGGCATCAAGAGATTTGGGAGAGACGCTATTAACCAATGTTTAAGTGCCAATGTAAGCTTGTTGTGATTGCAGCCAAGAAGGTGTGGAAGCCGGTCTCTTACAAGCTGACCAGCGACACATTCCGCATGCTGTCCGTGCCGCCGCCCGATGACCTCAGCGACACCACGTACATTGACCTCACCAGCGATGAGGTCAGCCGCGACATGCTCAAAACGCTCAAGATGAAGCGGCTCGATCCCAACAAGCTCATTGAACTTCACTCACCGAATGCTCCTGTCGCCGCCGCTGCTGCCGGCACCGGCATTAGGTAAGGATATTGTCACTGATGCGCGGATGTCATGAGGTAAGGACATTAATTGTCACTGATGAGTAGATGTCCTGAGGAAAGGATATTGTCCCTGATGCGCGGATGAGCAATGTTTTTCTACATACTTATTCAACTGCCAGAGACTGCGCTCTCCTAAAAAAATCTGACTCCTTGGAGTGTTGGATTTAAAAAAATAGGTATATATCCGTCAATGATAAAGATTTTAACATATTCCCTACTGTGTAATAGAACCGGGAATAGACCTCCTATTATCGAATCGGTTGATTTTTTAATGTAATGAACTTCCACATTGATTCCAGCAACTACCCACCAACGTACGATGAAGCGATCGGAGGACTGCCTCCAAGAGAGGAAAAGATGCCGCTGTCACCAAGCCAGGAATACCCTCCTCCGCCTTCATATCACCCCTTTCCCTTAACGGACGAGGACGTGGCAGATGAAAACGATGGCGAGATTAAGAAGAACATTGACCACACTCATCTGGACAGTGGGGTATGTTATGGAAATATGCCGACTATCCAGATTTTCACGCGCACTTGCAGCAGGACCCCAGCTGAGGAGGTGATGACCTTGAAGCACATTCGCGAATATGGCCTCTACTGAGAGAAGATCCGGTCAGACTCATATTAATGCAGCGGCAGATCCAGGATTTCCTCAGACGAGTGGTGGAGGCACCTAGGGCACAACCGACAGTGCAGACATTTTTACAGTATTTTTTCTGTTCCTGCGTGACTATGGCATGTGATAATGAAAGGCTTTGCTTAGTGGCTCCTTATTGGCCTGTGTTGCATTGTCAACCTACGTTCAGACAATAGTTTAATTGACCAGACACAAAGTTTGACAAGTCAATATTCCTCTACTGTCTCCACACTGCCTCAAAAAGGCTGATGCCAACGGATTACTTGAGTTTTTGGCAGTTGAGAGGCAACAGAGAAGCAGTGCTGCTGGTTGTGCCCTAAGCGTTTTGTACACAAAAAGCATGCACAACAAATAGCCAGAGAACTGATTGTAATGATGAGAAATAAGTCAGAAGAGTGATCTTTTACCCTCTAGGTCCTACTGAGATCTGCCACTGCAGTAGATCGTGACAAAAGACTGGTCGATTCTAAATCATAGGAATGAAGAATGGTGCAGGGGACAAGCATCCTTTTCAAAAATGAAATGCCTTCTTTGCTGTTTTGCCCTGGGTCCACTTGTTCAGGTGTTTAATATATTCTTAAATTACCACTCTCTGTTGTGTTCCCTTCTCAGTAAATCCCTGGACCTCTCTGCACTTTCATATCAAGGTTTTGGCAGAAATTGTGTGGGAACGCAATGAGTGTATTCCAAGGGTTTTGTACGCATCAAAGCTCAAATAAAAGGCTTTGAAAATGACATCTGGGGAGGGGGAGAGTGGCGCCGCCTGTGCAGCTAGATCATTCAATGATGTATCAGAGTGTCAATTTGTTTTATTTTCTTATTCATATGACCATTTACAATCTTAGAAAAATATGTTGTGTACAGCCAATCAAAAGCAAACTTATTTGCATATTCATATCAAACACAAATGCTTGAAATAATCCGCCTTCGATTGTTTTATTCCCAAGTCACCAGGGGGTCAAATCTCAGTATCTTTTAGACAATAAATTGATTCATAGAGATTTGCAGAACATAAAGTAGAGTCACTTTGAGTGTGTATAATTGTATTAATAATCACTATATGAAATGTTGTAAATCTATAACCATACTTTTTGTTTTACAAGTGATTCTAAGTATTTGTGACTTTATCAAATTGAATGTCACATTGGCATTAGAATTAGAACAGTTAACCAGGGACGGGATGTGTGGGTGTGTAATCCCATTATATGAGGGGACGTGTATGCTACCACGGTACCACCTTACAACAACCTGCTTTTTTCATGGCAAATTTCGACAACCTCATTTTGGGCTAACTGTTTTCAAAGGAAGATGGGAGCGCACACAAAAAATCAGGGGTCTTAGTATTTCACAAAAGAGGGGGTTTAAGATTTGTTTATGAAACGGTGAGGGGATATTAAGATTTACAGAAAAAAGCAGGTCCTGAAAAATTCTCATCACAATCTACATATCTAATGTCAAGAGTAAACAGATGTTGAAATAAGAAGCTAAGATGCGATTAAAACTGTAGTAACCTTAAAAAGTAATTTGATGACAGAAAAGATGGGATGTCTGGGTCTGGGTTAAAAAAATAAGCCAGTCTTCAAATGACTCTTACTTTTTAAGGTTACCAGCTTAAATTGCATCTTCTTATTTCAACATCTGTTTACTCTTGACATCATATATGTAGATTGTGATGAGATTTTTTCAGGACCTGCCTTTTTCTATAAATTCTAATACCCCCTAACCTACCTCCCCGTTTCATAAACAAATCTTAAAACCACCTCTTGTGAAATACTGAGACCCCCTATTTTTATTGAGAGCTATCTCCCTTCGGAAACAGTTAGCTTATAAACTCGCTTCATTGCTATGACATTCAAACAGTGGAAGATGTTAAATTATATGTGTTTATAATTATCATTTCATATTGTGATCATATTGTCATATATTTCAGTTTTAATATTAAATGTCTTGATGTAATGAAAACTTAACGAAGTTATTCAACGAGTTGATTCTTTAATTTACAAAAGCTATTTCTGTACGAATGTCGATAATATTAAAATATCAATATTTGTTCATTTGTGTTGTTTTATAGTGTTAAAACATTGACCTGTAGAGATCAATAAGTCACTAAGATACAATAGTTATAACAAAGTAACATTATTTTCACTGGATATTGTTTAAAAAGTGTAGTTTGATTTAGCTTCAACCCACATCATGGGCTTCAACAGATGACATCATAATCACATCCATAAGTAACATACAAGATCAATAGTTGGAAACAGAAAAAATATGAAATTTATCAAAAATAATAAAACAACACATACATATAATAATTGTCGATATCTATTCTATATTACAGTACATTATACAAGTCAAATTTGCTAGGACCTCTGTGTCAAAATCGTGCTGATTTAGCACAATATTAGGCAGAATCTGTTGTGTGTTTATAATTTGGTGATTCGTTAAGGGTTCCTTGTTTGGCTTTCAAGTGGCGCATCTAGAAAAAAACTAGCAAAGGCGAATACGTTAGGTTAGTTGAGAATGTGCTGCCCATAGTCACAGACAGACTATAGTCTGTCCAGTAATTATTTTTACAGTTTAAATAGCACTTTTCTGGACCATATACCATGTTTACTGGCAATCCAACACAATATAATAACATTCCATAATAACCTTTAACCTTACTTCGTAAGATTACATAAGGATGCATAACGTATATATAACATAACGATATTGATGTATGATACTGCACTTTGTGCAGGTGCTATGAATACTACTCGAAAATAAGCATGATTTTAACATTTTATGAGTATATAAAACATATTCTGGACTGTTGTTATCATCAGAGCAAGCCATTTGTTACTCTGCACCAGGCAAAGTTTTATGAAATTCGGTTAAGATTGAAGAAAGTTATTCGGGAAAAGCTAGGATACAAAAACAATACTTTACAATCTATAATATCTCATATGGCACTGCCTGATCACACAGATACATCAGTACAGTTAAATTCATAATGCACACCAGTAGTCACCTTATAATATCCAAAATAAATAGTCATAAACAGACTAACATTAATATACACACATACACTCATTGAATCAATTAAGATACCAATTTATACTTTTTTCAACAATACTGTAAAATACTGTAAATAATACTACTGTAAAACTAGACTATTTTGTGGCTATTAAATTTTGCGATTTTGATCTATAAATTATTTTGTGACAATTTAATTTTGCTATGTTGGTCCATCCTGGAGTCTGGATCTACTTTACATAGGCTATTAATGTTTGCTGACTATTTAAATTTATGTTTTTGCACCTACACACAAAATTTGCAAATTAAATTGTGTGCAAACATTTCTAGTTTTACAGTATACATCACGCTATTACACTATACAGCACTTGCATATCACACAGAACATTACACTAACATAAAAACATTTACATTTAGAGACATAATAACATTTACACAACGTTCACAATGCCCAGATGAAAACTATTATCCTGAGAACCGTCCACAATGACACATGACAATGTCCTGGACCCAACCACGGCTCTGGGAGCCTGTTACAGGAGGGGTCGGCTGTCTCCGAAATAGGTCAGTTGAGCAAATGCTCCCCACTGGCACTGCTCTGCTGGTCCTCACTGGTCATTGAGTGCACGGTTGTATCAAATGCGCTTAACGGAACAGTGGTAATTTCAATGCCTGACTTTGCATGAAATTTCTTCGTTTTCTCCACATGATCAAGAACAGAACTGAGACATGACGAGTATTTTTCCATCATAACACTATCGGATATTTCCCTACATGAAAGCAGCGTGCGCAAGGCAAGCAGAATCTGATTGGTAAAGGCGATGGGCAGACACGGAGAGTCGGAGCTGCTTCGTTCTCTAGCCTCCAGCTGCTGCTGCCACACGGTGACCAGAATGTCAACTAACAAACTCAACTGAGTGCTGCTCAAATCGTTGGAGGCGAGCACGCCAGTGAGCCACGCCAACAGCCCGTACGTCTTCACCAGAATGGACGAAGCGGTTTTGATGCCACACGCTTTGAGGATGATCCGCAGAACGAGGACACGCGTGGAATGATCGCTGAGCCTCGAGTTGTAATATGTCAGTAGAAGTTTGAACGTGTAACGTTTCTCGAAGATTCTGAAGTCAGCGAGTTCTCGGAGGCCGGCCAGTAACAGCTGCAGCACCCAGCTTCGCTCCTGCTTGTATTCGTCTGCCGAGCTGTTGAAGAGTTTGTAGAACTCGGGCACATTGAGCGTATCCAACTGCGGCTTCACCAATAGGAAGGCGTTCACCGCGGAATACATCACATCATCTTGGTGAATCAGAACGCGTGTGGCTTTAACCAGGAAAACTGTGATGATGCTGGCTAGCTTGCTGTTACGCGCTCCCACACTGCTGTGCACCAACTCGACCAGATACAGGATTTGCTCCTTCTCGAGGAACTTGGCTGCCTGAAGCTGCTGGTAAAAGTTGTTGAGTATGTAGTACGCGACGGCTCTCAGCGCGGGATCGTGGCTGCTCAGAGCGGAAAACGTGTATGAAAGGCAGCCGTGGTGCACAAACTTGCTGTGGTTGACGACGCATTCGGGTCCCACTAAATGGGCAATCAGTGGCAGAACAAAACAGGGGTCATAGTGGTCGCAATTATCAAGATCTGTGTGCACAGCGTCCAACACACGTTTACGTCGCAAAGGAAACTGAAACGCAGATTGCCATAGCTTATCTTTGTCAAATAAATCAACAACAGCTTCCATTTTGGGCATCTTCATAAGGTCAGCTGTTTTTCTCTGGGCATAAAATTCAATACTTTTTTCACCAAACATGTACGGTTTGAATTCGGATATTGGTCCTTTATTTGCTTCATGTATTTGTAATATGTGAAGAATGTTCTGGTCAGTAGCTGACATAGTTGCACCATACGCAGCTAAGAGAATCGGAACTTGTTGGACATCACATAACGTAGGATCAATATCAACAAATGTATGAAGTAAGTGTATTAGAGCATCTTTCATCACAGAGCTCGGTTCCATCATACTTGGGAAGAATAAGGAATGGCTGATTACCATGTCGTAAGTCATTTTCAATAGTGGCGAATCCTTTAGATAATACATGAGTTCGGCTAAAAATTCAAGACCTGCTGTGTTTTCATAAAGACATTTTAAAAAATTTAGCATGTTTTTCTTGGTGGTGACATTTTTAATGACTATTTCTGAATTCTCCTTCATTTGGCTTCTTTTTAAGAATACTGTTAATGTTGACATAGCTCGAGTCTCCTCTTGAAAATCATAATTTTTGTTTTTCTTAGAAATTTGCTGAAAGAGATATTTTAAGCAAGTTGCAACTGCCATGTCTTCTGTCGTAAGTTCTGAGGCACTGTCGTCAGACATATCACACTCTTGCATGGCCATGGTGTATCAAAATAATCTTTCTTGAGGACGTTATTTTAACACGTGTTCACTATTTTGGAATTATTGTCGTTTACTAACCACTGATTAAGTATCTAATTATGCTATTCCGTTACAAAATATTATCACAGATGCACTATTGTAATGTATAACAACCATATAACCACTGTATTCAAATAAATTGATATTAACATGTTTTTATTAGCGAAAAATATCGTGCGTTTATAGTTTAGTATTGAGCGTAGGGACTGGATATTTTTACGGACCCGTAAACATAAAACCAATTCTATTCTTACAGGCCCGTAGATATAAAACTGAATCTATTTTTACTGTGAACAATATCGTCAGCTGATCACAGGAAATATATTGATTACGGGGAATTCGTTCATCAAAGGTCTTAAGCAATGAGTAAATGCTACATATAATCTGTAATTATTTACATCGAAATAAACAAATCAAACTACCTTAACACTCTAATACAGACCATATCACTTAACCACTGTATGGAAGCGTGCGATACTAAAGTACTCAAGCCCGTGTCAGATTTCCGAATCCCCCCCCCCCCCCATCATACGATAGGTACGGAGCATGGAGATTATTCGAATCTGGAACCTTGACTGAGCTGCAATATACAAAACCACGAATCTACAAGGCCAGGGACGTCTGCTGACAGTGTGGTGACCCACCACGTGTGCCAGAAATGCCCAGAACTTTCTAAAAGAGGTACATGTGCCTGCAGAAAGAATTTGACCGCAGGCGGTCACCCCTCTAGGCTGGGAGTCCACAGGGGAAAACCCACGTACCTACATAGCGACGTACAGCAGGTGCCTTACGGCATGTAAAAAAATTCGTGCCGATTGCTCCAATGCATTTACATAGGGTTAAACACAATGAAATCCTGCCGTAGGGCGTCGTACGTCAACGGACAGCTGCCGAGGTGGGGGTGGGGGGTGGGGGGGGTGCAATTGACTAGTTGATCACTTTAATGACTTTTCTATTGGGCAAAACCCATACTGACACATTGATATGAAACAGAGCCTTACGACGTGACATTCGCTTGATAGAGATTTCTATTAGGCAAAACTCATACTGACGCAAAGGTATTAAGAAGGTATCAAATCGGCATCAAGCAGAGGTTAAAAAAGGCCGTACGGCAAATCTGCCGTACGTCAATTATAAATCCACAGTGTTTCCAAAGCTCTGCTCACTGGTCGTCCTGGTCGAGGAGTGGTCCCCCGTCCAGCATCTCCCTCTGCGGCTGCCTTACACTATCCATACCGTTGAAGTCCTGTTTCGGCGATCGATTTGCGAATTTCGATGCTGTTGTGCTGCAGGACCTCTAGGAGTAGCTTTTCGGCAGTCTCTAGGGTCAAGTAGTAAGCGTTGGTGTCCAATTCGTCCACCGAACCAAGAGGAAGACCGTCGCGTTGGCCCGCAATGAAATCGCAGACTGGTCCCAAGAATAACACCCTTTCGGCTGCCACCCATATTACCCCTTGCGTTTCCTCCAGATGGCAGAGTCCACTTCATCTCCTGAATGCCTGCGTGGTGTGAGAGGAACCTCAACTTGTCCTCCTCTTTCTTCTTGCTGTTGTAGGAGGGCTTCTCCTTTCCCAAACCCCTCTTCTCATCGTACTCACTGTGCCCTGGGTTCGTTTTCTCCAACCCAGCCACGTTGGCTGACCCGGATGGCGTGGCTCCAGCTTCCCGTTCTCTTCCTGCTGTGGCGGCTGCACTTCCCCACCCTCCTTCTTCCCTTTGGGAGGAGGGGGGTCGGTCCGTGCGTTCTGCTGCCGTCGCTCATCCTCTGACCGCAACGTGGATACAGAGTTCCCGTCCACCTCTTCCTCGTCCCCTTCCTCGTCCTCTCGCCCTTCGGTCTCTTCACCTTCACAAAGATCCGAACCTTTCTTTTTTACAGCAAGGGTTCCTTCGTCGCCTCCTGCAGGAGGTAACGTCGGTCGCTGCTGCTGTACCACTGACGCAACTGGCAGATCTACTTGCTCGGCATCAAGCTTCGCCTTGTAGGGGGTTCACTGTACCTGTCCGTCATGCTGCCCCAGTCAAGGTCATTGGATTTCGATTTTCGACTGTGAGTCATGATGGGTGAATAATCTTTGTCCCCCGGCGGTCCACCTTGTGGCACCTTCTTGGCGCAATTCTTCTCCTTCTGCAGGTCCCCGGTCTCCTGGGTGGTACCCGACCTCTTTCATGCCGTCGACTGTTTGCCAATGGTGAAGCGATTCGTTGCGTGTTTGCGAGGGATTAGCTGCAGTGAGCAACTCTCCCTCTGTAGTATTCGCAGTCGACATCTGGCTTTCACAACTTGGCCGGCCGCTGAAGAAAAGTTTCGCTGAGGCGAAGACATTCGCGAATCTTGCGAATCAGCTCTCTGAACATTGTGGATCGGCCATGGTGATAGGATCTCACCGTCGTACCGCGCCTAAAAGCGTGTACCTTCACGAGATCCTCGTCACAGCACCAAACTGTAAACAACTGGGTCAGGCGACACAACAAAGCCTCGCAAGGTCATGGGCATGAGCCGACAGCTGACTTCAATGACGATGTTCCTTAGCGCACTCCTCACTGTGTTAATCGGTATACCACGTACAGACTGCCGTTCAGTATACTGGGCGGTTGCCTGGTGTCCTACAACCCGGGTTTCATGACAGGACTTCGCACCGATGCTGACACACCAAGATCAGGGCATCCTCATCACAATGCCACACGAGTCCAGGCCCAGTGAGGAGAGGTAGCCACCGGCTAACCTCGTCAGAACAAGTAAAGAGGGCCTATTCTCATCGAGAATAGGTTACCAGCCCGACGTGCTATCCGACTAGCGTCTACAAGGTAACTGAGTAGCTATACCTGAGGCCCTAATGGCCGTTCTCAGTATTGTAGTGTACTGAGTCCCTAATTCTACAGTGAGCTTATTTGAAGGAACAACAAAGTGTGTGTAAAAAAGGGAAAGGGATATTAATTAATACCTCCGAGTGCAACCTAAGAAGAGAGAACTTATACTCTGCAAGAATGCTGTCATTCTCGCGCACTGGAGGCCTAGCTAACGAAGAACTAGTTTCGTGACACTTCAACATAAGACTCTGTCAGGAGTACTTGTAAATGCTTTGTATTTTCTTGTCTAAAAACTCATTTGAATTGAAATCTCTATATCACTGTAGCAAATCTATCGGTATAATGACACATTTTCACAACATGTTATCTATGATGTGCTAGTTTTATTTATTAATGAGTGACTGTATGATAATGCAGTATAGTGTATTGCATTCTGCATGCTGAAATACATACTTTTAGATACCAAAATCAAGTTCCTATGTCAACTAGAAGCTGAGATATGGCTAAAACTGATTTTCTCGACACCCCGCGGCGGCCATTTTGAATTTCGGCCATAATTTTTTTTTACCAAGGATGCCGCAACTGCATCCGGTGGTTTTATGATGAGGAAGGTCTATTCTACCATAATCAATCATAAAGCATCTACTATTTGACAAAATGAAGTTCAACATTCTGCCGCAGGACTATATTAAGAAATACTTACCTTGAGACCCTTGATATTCCAATCTGATGAACCATAGTTATGATGTTATTTATGATAAGAATATATCAGTTTTAATGTATGAGTTTTAAGAATGCATGCTTTTTACTAAATTGTATATAGAATGTTTTATGTTATGATATGCTTTTTGTTACATAAGCCTATATCACATGTATGTTTATTCGGTTACAATAAAGCGCTATTCTATTCTATTCTATTCTATTCTATTCTATTCTATTCTATTCTATTCTATTCTATTCTATTCTATTCTATTCTATTCTATTCTATTCTTAGCCTGTACGAGTGCATGCCTCACGCTCCAGGACAGTCATCATGCTAGTCTTGGTAACGTTGGGCTGCCCGTGTACAGCTTCTGTACCTCCCTGACACCTCACCATATGACCCGGCGATGGCCCATGGGCCCTCGTCGTGGCAAACCAAACCGTGCCACCGTGATCCCTTTGGCAAGAATTGTCGAGCCAAAGCTCACGTCTGCTAGTAGGACGCGTGTGTGATGACGCATGAGTCTGCAGGTTTGTGTAGCGCAGAGCTTTTTTGCGTTTTTTATGGGGGCACTGGACACTTTTCACTGCTTCACCAACAGTGCATCGATGTGTTCAGCTAGGAAATTAGTTAGTCTCAGGACATTTCCACTCAAAATTCGGCTGGGTGATTCTCTGAAGACCTCACTGTTGGGAGTAGTGCTGGAGGGTTCAAAAGTCAATTACAATTACACCATTTTTGAAAAGGTCAATTACAATTATGCGGAAAAGTGTATTTAATTACAATTATGCCAATAACCATTATTATTCACCCCAAGTCTGCTGGCAAACATCCCGCTTGTCTGTATACATACATGTACACAGCATTATTTGATGTTTTGAATTGTATACAACGAAAACTATTGAAATAACTGCCAGAGTTGGAACTTTATTTCCAATAAGCAATGACATATTACATTAATTCTGCACAAGTTCTGAATCAGTCAGCCTCCTCGCCCAGAGAGTTTTGGAAGGCACCAGTAAATGTGATTTCAGCCTGAAAAAGACAGAGTCAACATTGTCACTGTGCTAAAACATGGGCAGGTATAAATTTACTACCTGCCTTCATGAGACAAGATTTTAAAAGGTGTATAGAAAACTTGAGCTCGGCAATGGTGTTCGACAATGGTGCTATCACCTTCTTAATAACCACGCAGGGTAGAAAATGATCAAAAACTTAGTAGTACAGGGTGTAATATATTTTAAATAGACGTTTGCATTGTTGACAATGATACGTTCAGAGACGTGTTCATTCTGGGCCAGCTTTATAATCCCCTACGGATTAGGTTTCGCCCACTTCGCTGCACTATTGTGCGTCTGTACTTTGTCGCCCAACCATCCTAACCAGCCAAGCGCGTGCATGACCACTTTTCTTACAGTATTAATTTATCAATAACAAGACTGCTCACGCTGTTGACATTGACTACGTTGACATCGGACTGAAGCTTGAACTGCCAGGTGGTGAAGGGCGCGCGGTGGAACTCACTGTTACAGATCACTTGGGGAGCGCAGTACAGTTGGGCTGCCGTGTCTGGGTTGGCTGCAAATGCATAGTTTAAACTATGTCATGATGTAGGTTACACAATGTTTTACTTACATAAATTACGTTCTGTGAGAAATCTGAGAAAGAATAAGTGCAAAAGCTATATGAATGAAGAAAGCACTAGTCCAGTGAAGGCTTATTAAAATTGAAATCTAACAGCAGCAGTATTAACTAAATAACATGTTGATAGAACCGTTAAACCATATTTGTTTGCTCAAACCTCTTGCAACTGCTTACGTTTAGCCATACTATTACCATACTAGTTCAAATTTTCTATTGACAGGCTACATCAAAGAACGTTACCTTCATTGCCAATGGAAAACTCAAGGATTCTGTCAAGTGGCCTGGAAATGTACTCTTGCCAGATGCCGGTGCCCCGCTGACGCAAAGCAAACTGTCCACTGGAGTACACCTGAAAGCTCACAAACGTGTTACCATTGCCACCAGCCTGCACGCCATTTAGCTTCAGCCTAACCTCAGACACTCGATATTGATAATAGTTGGTGAAATTATTGTTGGCTTTGTCTATGGTGATAGTAAGCCAACCAGTCTCCCTGAAGATGGCGATAGGACACTCTCGGTCGTCGATACAATCTTCGCTGGTATCTGTGTCCGCAATGACCACAGTGACATCCGTGCCCCTCGGGATGCCAGAGTTCCAGAACTTTAGGTCAGTGAGGACCTTGTCCAGGCTGTATGACAAATCGTCCAGCGTGCCGTCATATTGCGGTGCCACTGGACATGGTAACCTCACTGACTCATAATAGTCATAGCTGCAAAAGTCGGCCACAATATTATTTACGTCCGTGCGCAAGTCTTCCTGAAGCTCGATCATCTGATTGACCAGCTGATTTGAAGCGCGCTCATCATTCTTCTCCTTTGCATCGTCAATATATTGTGTGTACTTGTCAATCAGTTGTCTCTTTGTGTCCAACATTACGTAAATGACCATGTAGCGCCTGTAGTTTTCTCCTAAATCCAGCATCGCTTCTGTAAGCTTCTTTCCAAAATTGCATGTATCGTAGATGGCCAGGAGATATGCCTCGGCTTCATCTTCCAGCTGGTCCATGACGTCATCATCCTCTAACACAACAGCAGCATTGTGCTTCATATTTTCCCATCCGACGAACATGACGCTGAGCTGTCCGATAACCTCAATGTCATAGGCGTTCCCGCTGAGATCTGCACCACTGTCTCCTTGTAATTTGGAAGTGAGCTCCTCAATCCTGGACAGCAACCTCTCTACCCTCTCCATGCAGCGGGACATGTAATCCAGCGTCTCTTCCAGATCTTGTACGGACTCAAACACGTCCCTTGTAGCGGTGGCCACCTGCTTGGCGTCCTCGACAAGGATTCCCTTCACCACTTTAGCATAGGCACGGACAAAGCCATAGATTGCTCGTCTCTTTTGCTGTGTTAGTTTGTTCTCAAGTGCGTCTTCAAATTCTGTTTGTCTCGCCTGCATGATGTCCACTGAATAAGTATAATTTTCATACATAGTCTCGGATACTCTTCGTATACTGTCTAGTTCTGGTTTCTGTGAATCATACAAGATTTCCCATTGATGGAGACTAGTGTTGACAAACATAGCAAGCAACGATGTGGAGATGCTAAACACTTCGTCCTTGATTGCCGCTTGCCGTATCAATTCTTTGTGTTGTGCAATATAATTGTCGAGATCAGTCTTAGTGGCCGTAACTCTTTCTTTAAGAAAGCCTTTATTAATGAACGGCACAAATGACACAGCCGGTGCTATTAAGTTAGTGAAGCCCGCTCTTGACAGTCTAATAGCCGTCTGGACATCTTCTTGCTCCTTGTTGTAGACAAGATCAGTGCCAATGTCATCCAACATTTCCAAAGCTGTTGTGTAGTCGTCAGGCCTTCCGGTATCTACCAGCATTTGCGCACAGCTCAATGTCTGTTTAATGTATGTCACATCCGGCTCTGGTGCCATGCTCTTCGCATCAAAGTAACTGTCCACCAGGGGAGGCGCTTTCCGATTGACCGTGATGTAGTGGGCGCTGCTGCGGTCAATGATGATCTGCCGTGCGCGAATCTGCAGTGCAAAGTCAAACTCAAAGCTCTGGTCAATCTTCACCACTTGGGCGTAAACGTACACCTTGTCGACGTCTGTGCCAACTAGGGCGTTCAGGTCGGCAAGGTCGAAGAACCAGGCGCGAACCGTGAGGCGGTCCAGCTCATTGCGGATGGTGTCCGCCGTAAAGTCAATGTCGCTGCATACGTCATAGCAATTGTTTGTTTCGGTGCATCTTGCTGACTCAAACGGGGCCAAGATTCGGTCGGTTGCTGCTATAATCAGTCTGTAAATAAAAATAAGATTGTGTTATTCACAGCTTAAACATGAACGCATTTCACAGTATGTGTTTAAGCTATCTTTGGTCATTTTGTTGTGTAGTTGTAGCGACACAGTCAGACCCCCATACACCCACACCCTCATGGTTATGGCAGTACAGTAGAACATCCAATTAAGATCACCTCTTTATTGAGACCACCTCTATAAAAACACCTTTCACGGTCCCAGACCTTCGTAAAGCTACCAAAATGAACCTTTGTATAGAGACCACTTCTATTGATTGAGACCACCTAATGTGAGTCCCATAGGTGGTCATAATAGAGAGATTTTGACTGACATTACCACTTCAAGACAATCAAGACATTAGCACTACACACATACCCATACCTATACCATCCTTCTTTCACCTGGAATGACATGTTTGTTCTATAATGGAACAAGGTTTTGATTTTGAAAGGTGCATGGCGTACTCTTGCTCTTTTCGAAGACTCTCACATTCAAAATTGACATTCAAAACTTGTTAGTGCTACACAATATGAACAATATGCTAGAGAGAATTGTTCTTTCACCAGAAATACAAAAACAGCACAACCCACACGACATGCTCTATAAAGAGATCGCATCTATAACATGAAACCAAATCTTCAAAAACAGACCAACACTTCCAAACAAGCCACTTCTCCATTGAAGTCCCTTGAGGTAAGGTCCACAGGAGATCTCTATTTTAGTTTCTGCTAACGATATTATCTATGTTATATTCATAGTTCTGTGGTTCTGATTTTTTTTCAAAATAAAGCATTGTAGTTGTCGTCAAATCTGTTCATCAATGACCTACCTGGGTGAGAGCACTGCAGTCATCTCCGGAAACAGGGTGAACACATTCAGTGGAATCCCTGATATAGTGGACGACTCAATTGGGATGGTATCAGTTTCTGTAAGTCGCCTGTAAATAGACAATTTTAGAGATGTTTTAGAGATGAATTAAAACAAAATTTAATGTACATGTCATCATTCAGTCTCGTTGCGAGATAATGTCCTCTAATTCAATAGATACTAAAGGTTTGATACAATACTGTGTCATTATTGTAACTGTTCATCAATTGCAAATGCCATTTTTATTTATCCAATGGTGACATCCGTTTCATCTCAAATTTGAGTTTTACTGAGCACGTCTTAATTTCCAGTATAGCAAATAATGGGTTGGTTTGATTTTGGATTTCGTGACACCAAACCAAAGATGTTAAGACTATGAATGTCTTTCATGTGTATCGGTAAAACTACTAATGTCTATTTTAGCTACGCGTTATTCTTTAAGTTATAGCTTGATAATAGATTTTCCAGTGTTGGCGCAATGAAGGGGGAATATACAAAATGTAACTTACATCCTCCTAAAAAGTGGGTGGTACCAGTTGGTTGTCGAGTAAGGGTACGCGGGTCTTTGAGGGTGAGCTGGAAGAGTCACATATAGTAAGTGTGTGAAGTTTTGTTACATTCTCTCTCACTTCTATGATTTATATTCAAAATAAAGTTATCCTCGTATTATACAAAGTACATGTAATATCAAGCTTCTACCAAAAGTATTACCCGTACATTGAACTATCTGTTTATTCACAATCATCAAGCTTGATAAAAATCACGATAATGAAAGAAAAGTAATGGCCGTGTTTTAAAATAATCTTAAGGTCATAACAGTATGGATAAATGATCATAAATATTATAGAACAAAAACAAAACAAAAACAAGCAAACAATATTTGCAACAGTAACTAAAAAGGCAAAGTAACTCAACAAAAATATATACTACAAATATAGTAGTCTGAGTTGCGACTGACTTGTGTAGGTCTCGTAGGCGGCTGCCACTCCGCGGTTGCCGCAGAACTGGTCTGGCCGGGCGTCTGCTGCAGCACACGGGCCCTGGCACGCGGCCGGGCTGGTGACGAGGGCGGCCTGCAGCGCCAGCTGGTCAGAGCACGAGCACGCGCCGTGGTCGGAGACGAACGCGAAGTGGGCGTAATAGCGCTGAAAGGAGGCAGAAATCATAGACAGTTTCAGGGGTGCACAGGACAGCGGCACCCTCCCCACCCCTTTCCCCCATCAAAATATTCATTTTCATGTGTTTTTTGGCACGCCCGCCATCGATCGCATGTGCAGAATCCATGAAATCCCTGAAATCCCCCCCCCCCCCGGCTCTCTTCCAAAATCCTGAATCAGCCAGTTGCAGAAATCATGGCTTGACAGGCATTACTCATTATCCATTGTTTTGTAAGAATGACAATCATTTGTACTGTACAGTAAAACCTCTCTATTAGGGCCACATTTGGGCCCAGTGGTAGGTGGTCTCAATAGAGAGTTGGTCTCTTTATAGAGGCTCACCTTGGTAGCTTTAGGAAGGTTTGGGACCGTGAAAAGTGGTCTTATTATAGACGTGGTGTCAATAGAGAGGTGGTCCTAATTGGAGGTTGAACTGTACATCTGATAGGGGCGGTTTGTTACCAGGTTGGCGATGTCCTCGCGCTCCGAGCAGCGCTCTATGCACTGCGCGGCGGTCCGGCCCGCGCCCGCGTCCCACTCCATCCACTTCCGGATGGCGGCCGTGTCATTGTAGCAGCCGGCAAAACGCTTCACTGAAAACCAACACAAGTGTGCTGCATCAATCTACACTAACAAAGGGAACAAGTTTGGAAGTGGGGGGAAAACCACCAATAAATAGGGTGCCGATGCCCTTTTAGACCCCCTCATCCCATTCTAGACCCTCCGTAAAATGAGAACTTCATAATGCGGGTAAAATACTTTGTTCAGAGAGCTAAAATCTTAACACTAGTTTAAGGTCCATGTTCCCAACCAATAGATGGCACACATCCTGGTGACAGAGTATCTAAAATATATTCATGTGCTCTTTTATATATATGGACGCTAATTGACGTCATGGATGGGTAAACGATCGCAAACAAAATAGCATAATTAACATAAATTATGATGTTACATAGAGTAGAAGAAATAACTGTAACTGTGTAACTGTGCTTAAGCTGTTAGACAATAGAGACATGCAAGTGATCTTTCAATGAACGGAGGCGTAAAATTGTGATTGTGATGGGCATACACGATTTTGACTATAGTAGTACCATTTTCGCCACAAGGTGGCTACAAACACTTGTATTGTGGGTATTTTTAGACAAACGAAAACAGTCTCCATGATTTTCTTCTGTTATCAGCGTCTGGTTGATTGAGACTAACAGTTTTGTAGCCATCTAGCGGTAAAATGGTACTACGATAGTACTCTAACAATGTAGATGTATTGAGAAGCGAACTGGTGCATACTTGGAGAAACAACGTAGACCGAGTTGACTTGGGAGCCACCACAGTTTACAACGTTGTCCCCAGGACATGGTAGGTTGCATTCAGAATCCGCCTTGGCATCAGCCTTCCGCGTCATGTTGTGTGAGCACAGACAGAGGTCACCCTGGAACAAAGCACACACACCCTGTAAAAATTCTCTCCTAATTACTCCACACAATTGAATCATTCAGTTTCTAAGGCTTTGGCTTGGTGAAATGTTCAAATGACATGAACAATGCATTCGTGAGTTACAATTGTTATGATTCCATTACAGAACATGGATCGCTATAGATCTAGTGGCCATTCTCTACCCTGGCATGCTGAATGCATGGTGGGTGATGACAAAGTATTTGGTGATTCTGTGATCACGAAATTTTGCAATGCATGCACCATTGCACACGAGTATGGTATAATATGAGATTGTTCAGCTACACATCCAAATGAACAGATTTGTAATGACAAACCAACCCATATACGGTCTATATGTGAAAACATACATTAACACAGTTATATTTGTTAACAATGTCATATCTGGTTTTGATGGCTCATATATTTATAGAAATGTACTGCTTTTCTTTTCAATTTAAACTACTGGGGACATTTTCAATCTCCTAGATGACGGTATCGTTCCGGTCTCACAACCTTGGAGTCGTGAGGCCGAGTGCCTCC
Source organism: Streblospio benedicti (assembly GCA_019095985.1). Lineage (NCBI taxonomy): Eukaryota > Metazoa > Annelida > Polychaeta > Spionida > Spionidae > Streblospio > Streblospio benedicti. The sequence goes on from CM032659.1 coordinate 17,534,193, forward strand.
AGGGCCACTTGATATAGTCAAATGGAAGCTTTCAATTGTTAAAAACCGTCTTCAGCTATGTATATTGTAGTAGAAATATGCTCGGTAGAAATAGGTGAGACATAAAAAGTATGTACAATGAAACGTCTCAATTAAGACCACCAAGTGGTCTCAATAGCGAAGTGGTCTCTGTATGGAGGTTCGTGTTGGTATCTAGGTAAATAACTAGAAACAATGGTCCTCTTAAAGATGTGGTCTCTTGATAGAGGTGGCCCTAATGGAAGGTCCTACTGTATCAATCTGGGGACCCGCTGGCTGACCCTTACGTTGAGGCCGGCGATGGGGTAGCCCGCCGCGCGGCACCCGCTGATGCACACGTCCACGGTGTTGCCCGGCCACGTCCACACCTCGTACTCCATGTCCTCTCCTAGAACATGTCAGGCAATACATGTAGCCTCTTGTCGGTTTCTTAGGTCTATTTTGAGGGAACACGTCAATTTTCAAGGGGAGGTTGATTAGGTATCTGCGTATTTATGACGTTCTACAGAATATGTGACTGTGCCTTATCCTACAAGAATAGTTACAGACATTTAAACGTCTATGTAGTGGTGAAGTTTAGAATGACATTCACCACAATTTAAGATTTACGTGGTAACTGGATCGGATCTGACCCTTTTGGAGTTTCTACCACCACACCACCGTGTGTTACCTGGGTCCTCATCACAAACAGGAGGGTAACAGTGTGGTTACCTGGGTTCTCATCGCCAACAGAAGGGTAACAGCCCAGGTACAGCTTCTCCAGCAGGTCGTATTTGGATCCAAGCAGTTCAACTGAAACATGATCAGCTTAGCAATTAACATATACAATGTTCAGTTTTCAAAGATATCTATGCCACTTAATTGATGCCTTCTAAAAGGTTCTTGAATAATAAACAACACACAACTTTGTGTCTTTCCTCACACTCATGGTTGCTTCATTATGACATTTTTGCTTTAACACTAAGAGTGAATTGATGTATATCTATCATGCACCCCAACCCCACCCCTACAGATGTCATGAAAAAACAAAACTAACACATACCCGTAAATACAGTATGCAAATAAGCTCATGAATATTGATGAGGCAACACTTACCCCTCATCACGTGGCCCCTTGTCCCACGTGATCATCTCGTACGTCTCCTCGTTAGTTGCATCCACCCAATTGCTGGCCACCCTGAACAGACGACACAGACATCAGCATGCAAACGCGACGCCATTTCTTAGGGTCTAGACAGGTGGAGTGGGTGCACGGGGTGGGGTGGGGGTGGGGGTGGTGTCCTTCTCCCACATCACACTGAGACGTTTTAGCTATTTTCACACGTAATTGATGTAGGTCTTAAACTTTCACACAAACCCACTTAATTGTAAAACAGTCAATACTGTCGGGCATCACATTTATTGTTATAGCCATTTCCCACCTCACACTAAGATGACATGAGAATCGTACGAGCAATTAATTGCCAATTGATAATTAATGCTGGAGAGTTCACAAGAAGAGTAGCATTAGAACCAACCTCCAAAACTGTCAAAGAGGACGTTATGTGATTCTCGTTTGGCGATCGCATTATGTATGATTAGACTCTTTACCTGTAGCTGTGCCACCTGGCGCCGTACACCTTGCACACTTTGGTGACGTTGTTGAAGTTGAACGTCCAGTCGACTTTGAGCGACACGTCGTACGTGTTGGCGGAGCAGCGCACGCGGTCGTAGTCGGCGTACTCGCCCAGCGGGGTGTCGCCCGGCCGTAGGTCGCGGTTCACGATGCCGATCTGCTCTGTGGAGTGATAATGTGATAATGCAGTGTGCAGTGGTCAGACCTGGGGAGGTGGTGGTGGTGGTTGTGGGGGGGGGGGGGCACTTTCATAGTCGCCCTGCACGGCATGTGCCACGGATAGGGGTCACCTTTTTCAACCCGTCAGTTTCACTAGCGGTCATGATTTCAATATTTCAGCCAGTTTCACTAATTAGGAGGTTCAATCTCGAGGTTCATTATCGAACTCTCTTTTCACGTGAGAATAGTTGAAATAGTTGTAGAAAATCTTGTTTTCTTTACAGTATCACATAGAAGAATGCCCCTTGGGATAATACCCCGGTTTCATTGGGTGGTTTCAGTAGGGTCATCATTTTCATAGTTTCACTGGTTTCACTAAGGGGTATGATCATGGACATTAAGTGGCACCTCCCCACCCATTCACCCCGAGGATCGGATTTTCTCTCTTCCCCCATTAATTGAAGCTTTAGTTGACCAGCCAAGGTATTGCAAGCACTGCAAGCCCTGCAGCTACTGTTAGTTGGCATGTTGTCAAGTCAGAGAGATATTTTTTTCTTTAAAGTAGAATCTCTCCTCTTCACATTGTGTATTTTGGCCCAGACATCTGTTATCTCTTATCACCATTTATAAAGCAGTAAATAGTGAATAAGGAATTGTACACAAGCCAGCTACATTTAATGGAGACCCCAATCAAGAAACCAAACCTATACGTTCGTCGGATAGCTAAAAATCATACTCCATTTTAAAAACTCATCTTTTTCATGTTGTGTATTCTAAATAACGCTATCATCACACGGATGACATGCACTTAAATTTAAAGTACTAAGTACTAAGTAAACAATAGCCACCATGGACAATAGGTGCACTGACCTCCCCACATGTAGCACTGGCCTTCCCTCCAGCAGCACCCCAGCTGGTGGCAGTTGGTCTCCGTGATGCCCTCATTGCCGCACGGGAAGTCGGACGTGGGCGCCCCCGCCCCGCACCGTGTGTCCAGCTGTCCGGCTGAGGAAGGTACAGTAGGACCTCTCAATTAGGACCACATTTGGGACCAGTGTTAGGTGGTCTAAATAGAGAGGTGATCTCTATATAAAGGTTCATTTGTTTAGCTTTATTAGCTATATGAGACGTGAAAAGTGGTCTTACTATAAAACGTTGTCTCAATAGAGAGGTGGTCTGAATTGGAGGTTCTGCTGTACTTGGTGTTGCATTACAACGATCTCTCTATGGCCGTCTTCATTCCATTATAATCATCATAGGGCAGTAGAACCTCTATATTGAGACCACCTCTGGAATATGAACTTCTTTATGGTACCATAAACCGACCAAAATGAACCTTCTTGCTAAGACCACTTGTCTTTTGAGACCACTTTAGGTCAGTTCCACATGTGGTCTTAATTGAGATCTTCTACTGCATATGAATATTGAATTTCAGCATCATTCTGTTCTCCGATCTCATTGGCATTTCCGAGGGGCTTAACGTCCCCACCACTACCCGGGATTTGCAACATTGCTACATGTGCTCCATCCAACCAAAATGATACCAAAATAATGGATAGACGTTAGCAACATGGTTGACAAAAAAGAAGGGGTGTTGCGTGATTAGTTCGAATACTGTGTCTAGAATACTGGGCCATACTGACAGTTAGGCAACGTAAAACCAGTGTCCCTATATATCTGCACGTAAATCACGCATGTAACTCGAGTTTGGCTGAACCTAAAATGTTCAAACCATTGGTAAAAAGTGCAAAGTTGAAATTGCAAAATGAAATTGCAGACGGTATTTACCTGACAAGTGTACAAGACCTACGACGAGCACCAGTAGTAGCCTGATCATGGTGACATTGGTACTATCTACCTAACTGTGCTGTGTGGACTGGGTTTATGGGTGTTATCTGATTGGCCTGTTAGACCCAATGACTCATTGATAACTTAAAGGTCGTTCATTAATTACATGTGAGGGTGAACACATACTCATCCAACTGGCATGAATCCTGATTATGGTAAATATATAGATAGTATATGCATATACCCCGCCAGACAGGGATAAACTTTGTACATGTGCTGTACCAGTCTTGAATTACTTGCTTTAATTACCAGGTAAAATGAGAATGTTGCGCATGTTCAGGTTTTTGGATACCCCAGTACAATCATACATAAATGACGTCTTATCCATTGAATTTATACTACCCTTACACGTAACTAATGAACCCTCCATTCATCAATGTTGTAGGCTATCAGCAGTGAAAGGACAGATAGTTTAAACTAAAGATATGCCAACTTTAGTATTCTCAGCAGTTACTCTTGAGTTTATAATCAGCGTCCACTAAAGGATCATTCACAAATGACGTCACCTAATTTTTGGCCTTTTTTTACCCCCCCCCCCTGGGTCACGTTTCTTCTTCTTTGCCTCCCCCTCCCCCCTTTATACTGGTAAGTGACGTCATCTTTGCCCCCCTCTCTCTCTCTCTCTCTCTCTCTCTCTCTCTCTCTTCACACACACACACACACACACACACACACACACACACACACACACACACACACACACACACACACACACACACACACACACACACACACACACACACACACACACACACACACACACACACACACACACACACACACACACACACACACACACACACACACACACACACACACACACACACACACACACACACACACACACACACACACACACACACACACACACACACACACACACACACACACACACACACACACACACACACACACACACACACACACACACCCTCTTTGGCATGGTTTCACGATGACATTTAACATTGGTTTAAGGGGCCAGTCAGTTGCAAGTTGCAACTATGACGCCCCACCCCAATCATATTCAAACTTAAACCTTGAACCCCCACCCCCAGTACACCAAGATTCAAAGCCTTGACCCCGCAATCACATTCTGTTGCACTCATGGCTAAGATGATGCATTACAGAGAAAACAGGGGGAGAACAAAAATGAATACAAATGTAGCTTCTCTTTAAAATTGGTTTATTACAAACAGTATCTAATGTTCATTTATATTTACAGTATAAGACATTCATGTTTTTGTTCATCATCAGCAATGCCACCAACAATATTTTCTGAGCCATATGCATTATTATGTTCAGCTTCATTGTTCTCAATGGGTTGTGTAGCTTCATTCTCCTTTAAACTGGCATAAAATGACTCATATGCTTTATCTTATTTTTTGTAATAAGTTAGTGAAAGATAATCTAGTATGAGGCATACGGTTTCATGATCAAACATGCCAGCCTCTATTGCAACTACTAATACTGGTACATCATAATATGTTATCTTTTTAATCACATGTTCTATGAGTTCCATATCAACAGTACAGTATTGGGGTTTGTATTTCTTATCCTTTATGCCTGTAGGTTTATCTGCAACTTCAATATCTGGTTTGAAACTAATTAATTGTTCACCAAAGATTTCCATTCTGGCCACACACCTGACTGATTGTAGCTCATCATATAGATGAATAATGTAATGAAACAAAAAACTTGCATTTCAAAAGTATGACCCCCCCCCAGTCACTCCTATTTCAAAAGTGTGACCCCCGAGCTCCTTGCAATTGGTTTTAAAAGTACGACCCCCATACCACTATCCGACCCCCCCCACGGACTTGCGACTGACCGGGTCTAACTGCGCCGTTATATAGATACATTTGAATATATATGTCCCATAATTTAAACATAATTTTAGTAGTGTATTTAGGACATAAAGCAAACATGGCAATGCGATTTCAAACTAGTAGATATATCACAACTCACTTATAATGTCAGAAAGTAGGTTCAAATACTGTTAAATAACTAAAACTTTTTTTTGTTTAAAAGGTGACATCACTAGAAATCATGAAAGTGTATTTTCTATTTGCATTCATTTTCAGTGCAACAAAAATCATCATTTCTAATCCCCAAAAGGAACTTTTCATAAATATCCCAAAGACACAAATTGCTTGTGACGTAGAATTTGTACGGATAGACAATTATTGGCATGGCCTTTCTATCATTCTATATAGTTTCTGCTGGAATTTGTGAATATACCGTTAAAAAGTGTGATTAGAATGATACTCATCTGGTCCGCGTACACATGAGATTGCCAAGAAAGCTGCATTGCTTGAAGAGTTGAAGGCCATTGCGTATTTTATAAAACGTGTACCTTCAGGAGCGTGTACCGTAGTCTAAAATATATATAGCATCCTCATACAGGTTTGGTTTGTTAATAAATCCATACGTTACTGAAGTTATGTACCGTTAGATATGTTTATGACTGGATCTATGCATAGCGTAAAAGAGGTTACCAAAGAGTGACGATAAGAGATGACAAAACGATCCGTTTCATTATTGCATTTACAGCGGCCTGGTTAGAGACGAAGGGTTACATTGAGTACGTTATGACAACTTTCAAAATATCATATTGTTAGTGTTTTGTAAAGAATCACCGCATACTTGCTCATTTGCTTATCATTATAACTAATTAAAATATTTTATAAAGACCATTATTTTCAAAATTGTATAATTTTACTGATTGAAGTTTTATGTTTTTTGCAAACATAGCATGCAGTTCTTTGCATCTAAATACTACAATACAGCAAGTATGAGCCAGAACTTTGATATCTTATAATTATTTCACTCACAAAAATGTGTTTAGTTTTTGGGACTGCAAAAGCAGTTTCTATAAAAACAGTTGATCCTCCCTATCAGGACCATGCACGCGACCGACCTCAAGTGGTCCTAATAGGGAGGTGTTCTCAAAATAGAGGTTTACCACATTTGACAGTCCAATTCTCTCATCCACATATTCTATTATGTAATAGCAGTGTATGAAATGTATTACATTGTAGTTGTATTTTGTGTAATTAACATAGGTTATTATTAGCGTATAGGATTGCAAAGCTCATTTATACTTATATTTATTTTCTTATATTTTGTTCATCACCAATAAAATTTAGTACAGCATACCACAAAGTTCCTAATAATCATCAGCGTCTTTGATACACTAAAACTAGATGACTTCAATCACAAAATACACAGAACTTAAACATGAATTAGTCATATTAGATAGTCTATGGTCTATGATTAAATATTCAACCCCCTGGAGATAAAACTTCTTACTATCATATATCAAACAGTCGCACCTTAATATAGAGGTGGTCCTAATTGGAGGTTTGACTGTACCTTACAGAAGAAATAATACAGTGCCGGCCTGGACTATCTATCAAGTGATACAATTGTGGGATGTATGTCATGATGATACGGGCTATTTATTCACGTGAAAGCTTATTAGTTTAAACAAAAGTGTATTCTTATGTTCATATATTGCAAGTGTTCATGATGGAAGAAGATGCAGATCATCAATATTGTTGTCAATCTTAAAACGTCATTAAACGATATTTAAAAGTTATTCTATGTATTATGTACGTAACAGTAGGTCGCATTTTACGTGAAATTGTCTTTCCTTACCACAGTTTATTTCCAATACACATAATTTAGACCTTTTCAATTTTTCTTCTTTTTTCACAAACTTACTACATATTTATTCCAAAATTCAAAGACAATTTTACGGAAAATGCATTAAACAATAAAAATAATTCACTAGGAGGCCAACAGACAGAGTGTAAACAATGAGACTTGGCTTCATAGGGAGCCAAATTCAGGCCAAAGACGTTTCTGAGTCCATGATTGGGAGAAAGCGTTTACTTTCTATAGAAAAGAAGTTTCATTCATTTTCTAATGATGAAATGTTATGCAATGCGTCTTTCCATCAATTCCCAGACACCTAAATTTGAACTGCACAAAAAAATAAGCTGGATTCAGTATTGTTAGGCCCTCGTTTTTCACACACTCGTTGGTTACATTTAGTGTATTCCTAGACTGTTAGCCATGATATAGCACGAAGACAAACTTTTAAAAAATAAGAAATGGTCTTATAATATACCTTGGGGACCGTAGGTAATGATTTTAAATTTGTGTATGTGTAATATTATTGACCCGTGTCATAATATGTGATCAAGGCTATTGCTGAGTCTTGTACGATAAAGTTTTTTTGTCTCTCTTTTACAGTATTGCCAAGTGATGGTTCCCATTTTAGAGGTTTAGTTCATCAAATAAGGATATTTTCTTCAACGTTAAAATTGTAGCCTACATTATGTTGAATATTTACCACTGATCTACACGAATATCTTTCATACTACTTATAAATCATGCATCATTTCAGTATCTTGTAAATTGAAAATATATGATGTTGAAAATTGCATAAAAATCTCCCAAAAGTCCGCTTTCTAAAGCCGCACCAGAAACTAGCATAATAGCGTCAGCTTCGAACGTGGAGGAATGAAAAGCAAACCGCAACTCATAAAAGCCTCTTTATCTACCATTATTCTCATCACATCATTAGCTAATACACGTCCTATTACATCACAACAAAGTTAAACGCGTGAAAACCCAGTCCGCTTGACTCACCGCCATGAAAGGAGATCAATGTAGCGTGCACCTGTTGCGCCTGCGCACTAAAACCTCGTTTGGCGACACTTGACGCACGCTCGGTGAAAGACGACACCGGTTCAAAGGGGAAGGCACCTAACCAAACTAAACTTTGTTTGAGGAGGGTTATTTGGAATGTGTTTGTGGGGGCGGGGGGGGGGGGGGGGGCGTGTTGCACAGTTAACGAATTTATTTCTATCTTATTTAGTTTTGGATCATATAGTTTGTATCCCCCATCAGTGAAAGAAAATAATGTATATACTGATAGCGTTTGTTTCACAGAGAAAAAGAAAATACACACAAAAACTTTTCCATGACATCCGGTGGGACATCCAGGAGTAAGCTACTTAACCAATGGGGCTCCATTTCTAGAGGGTCGATAAACCATCAACCCACCACCACACATGTGCACACCCAAAGAAATATCAGTCGGGGAATGGGTAAGGAGGGGTCTATGAGAGCATAGTTGTAGCCTACGTTCAACTGGTAGGCTCCAACATATGATGAAAGAAAGCAAGACACAGCCCCTAATAGAACAATCTTGTTCCCCTATACCTAGGTGTTCACCCATCGTTCGGAGGGCGTGGCCACATCATTTGTTTACTTTGCCCTGCCTATTAACTCCCGGCCACGTGGCGGCACGTGCCCGGATGTAAACAAAGGACACGTGGCTACGGGTGACAACTTGTGCGGGTTCGTGGGAGAAGTCAAAGACCACGCGGAAGTCGGACACGTTTTTAAGTCAATTATCTTGAGGGTGATTTTAAATGGACAATTGGACTAGTTTGCAGGATTACAAGCACGTCCGTTTTGTGGTTTGGACGTATGCAAGGCACGTGACTTTGCTGGTAGACAAGCGCCTGGGAATTTTGTGAAAATCACAAAGTGGGCTTTATGAATGTTATAAATTATGTATTATATGAATTCTCGTTGGTAGTTTAAGAGATTTTAAAATGTGTTAGAAAAAAAGGTGACATCAATCTAGGAAATTGCGTGAAACTTTGAGATAAAAGCTGGACCTTTTCGGGGGAGTATAGTTGTGAAGAGAACTAGAACTGTAACACTTGCAATTCTTTTGTGCAGTTTCTTTTATTAACTTTTTGGGAGGAGAATATCACAGGGGAAAGCTTCAGCGTGTGCATTATCTTCTTCAAAGGAACTCAAAATCGTGGTAAGAAACTGCCACAAATCTGGTTTGTGTGTGGAAAGTATTCAACAACATCCCCCAAATCAAGCTTGCATTATTAAACTTGTGCGGATTTTGTAAAATACACAACTCAACCTCCACAGACAGAATACATAGGATACCAAACCAGCGCAAAAGAAACCAATCAACAGGTCACACGATGCAATTCGAGCTACACGTTAGCGGTGCCCGGGCCGAGGGTGACGGGGCTCTCTCCTCGGTAAGGCCCTGTTGCCCAGGACCAGCCTGGTCGCCAGAGGACGGCAGCGACACGTCCAGCAAACAGGTATGTCGTCTGCAGTATATAGATGTGAATATCTTATTCAAATATGGTTTTACTCGGCCATGAGTGCAGTCTAAGTGACGTCTGTAGGAAAGTATAGGTATAATAAAAGCCATCTGTCCTTCATAGCAGCTATAGATACTCGCTAAAATCACAAAGCACGCATGCATGAGAGGTTTTGTGCAAATGTCCATGCACACAATTGTAGGGTTGTATGTGTGCGTTGTGAAACCTACCATACACTGTGTTGTCGCTCTCGTGGTGACGGCGTTATGTGCGTCCCTTGCAGCCCTCGCCTCGGACCGGCCGCGCCCGGCGCCGCCCGCCCCAGTGCCCCGTGAAGCGCCGGAGCCAGCGGCAGGCGGCCAACCACCGCGAGCGCGCACGTATGCAGGTAACAATGAGATTACAATGGAATGGCTGTTATTGTGTGGGGGTGGGGGTATAGGGGGTCAAGAAATTCCACATCCCTAATTTTTTGCCCTTATTTCTTACAACCTTAGATTTTTTGTGTTTTAAGCACATCTCACAAATTTTACCCCCCCCCCGACATTCCCAGTTCCTAGATCTCGCACATCCCTCTGTTCTCGCCTCCCTCCCCAATCCCTCTATTTCAGCCCCACATGCCATTTTCTTGTAAACCCGTCCCATTTGTGTTAAAATCTTGGATAAAGTGCAAGTTTTGTGTTTATATAAATCTAAAAATGTAAGTTTCATACATGTATTTTTGGACACACAGAATTATTTGTGCTGGTGGTGTTGAGCCACATTATTGTTACAATATCGAATGGTTCTTTATGTTAAAATCTTGCAGACAGAAGAGTTTATTCGTGTTTATAATCATAAGCCTTTCATTCATGTAATGAAGGTTTCATCTATCTATTTTTTGGACATCAGTGCCAGCTCTGGAAGGTTGTCCGGCCAGCAGACTTTGATATTTTGTGTTGTGGTGATGGAATCCTAAAATAACACAGCATATCACATTTCTTGATTTTCCATTCATGATCACATGTGGGCTGCACAATCTCCCCCATACTGAGGCTCACTCACACCCAGAGACACCTGTTTTTCTTTCCTGCTCAGATCATCAACGCGGCGTTTGAGCGGCTCAAAGCGCGCCTGCCGCCGGCCTTCTCAGTCACTTGTCCCCCCGAGGAAGCCGCCCCCATCCCCGCCAGCGGACGGGTGTCCAAGGTGTGCACGCTCCGTATGGCCATCGACTACATACACTACCTGCGTGACGTGGCTCTCGGGGGAGGGGGAGGTGGCGGGGCCACACAGGTGAGCAGCTTTAGTCTTTTAGAATACCGCGTGACTGACTTCATGCTAAGATTTGTATTATTCATTTGAAACTTGGCACTATAAACGCCCTATCGCGTGTTTTGCGTTTTTGGCTTTGTTACAACGCTCTGCTGCTGTCGTTTTAGATTGTGCCAGACGACAAGTCAGAGAAGCAGTTTTACTGCGCAGGCGCCGATAACTTGTGGAGCTCTCCGCCAATAGAAAGCCAGGCTTGTTTGACGTCACCACAGCGCATGACGTTCGAGTCGGAGATGGTGCCACATACGTCGTACACGCATCGCGCCAGCTTGAACGAAGGTGTGTATGGATGACAGCCCAGTGGAATATTGCAGGGGAGGCTAATATGGGGGGGGGCTGAGGGTTTATAAGGAAGTGGGATGTGGGGGGGGGGATGTGAAAGGGGGTGTAGAGAATCGGCAAAAAAATGTCTTAAAGATTGTGGGATGTGGAAAATCCGGCAAATAAAAAATGAAAAATAAAAATAGGGTTGTGGGATTTCTTCACCCCTAAACACCCCATTCCCCGTGGGCTGCATCCAGAGTCTCTTTGTGCTCTTAGACTGTGCCTCATTGTTGGGGGAATCATGACAGGGGGTCCACAAATAAATTAGGCACTCATATTTATTGAATTTTAGTTTCATTTAATCTCATTATTGAATTTTAGTTTCATTTCATCTCATAGTTGAATTGAAAACATGATGAAGGAAAACAAACATTAGGCTACGGTCATGACAATTTGATTAACAGGCATATAGACACTAAACAGATGGTTTGAAATGAAATTTACAAAAAAAAGAGAGAAAATAATGCAGTCTCTTTAAATTGCAGTAATAAAACTTCTCTTGCACATGTGTCTGGTCAAATATTGGACGGATTTAACAAAAGTAACAACTGTCTTTTGTAAAAAAATATGCCTGATTAAAACATTCATAAAACATGCTTTGTGTGCTCTCATACCGGTATGCACTATTTATCTTTTCATCAATTTAGATTGAATTGAAAATGTTGTTTGGTATTCTAAAATCCTGTGATTTCACTGCACGCCATCCTTCTTGTGCAGGCGTATACATAACATTTTATCATTCAGTCATGCACATTTGATTGAGTTTTTTTCCACTCCATAATTTATAAGTTCCATATACATAAATGTATATAGGCTACGCTCCAATATGAAGCCACACAGCTATGTAAGTCAAATGCCAAACACGTGTTAATCACGATCATTGGACGTGATGTAGATATATCATGACATTTATCATTTATAAATTAATATAATGCTTTGTAGGTTAAAGAATTTGTGTAAAAAGGGTTACTTAAAATGTGAAAAACAAACACGAAAAGTTTACACTTGAAAGTAGTACTATCATGGGAAAACACATGCATACTTATTGTTCAATGACACTTTCAAGTACTTAAGGTAGGCCCTACACACCCCAAGATATCATTCTAATTAAAACATAAGAAGTGGGGACGCAGGACCTATCATCATACCTAATTCGCACTTACGCACATAGCAGAACCCCAGGTGACCATAATGAACCTAAATAAACGGTCCCCCGAGACACGCCCTTGTTATAATGGCCTATCTTCAAGTATTTCTATCAGATGCTTAACAGATATATCAAAGTTAAAGGGCGTTACTCGATTATTCCCCACGCGAATTTTCAAGGCGGCTTACATAATGATCGGCGCAGGGCGATATTCGAGTGGTGTGCATCAAGAGCTCATAAAACACTGTGATATCGACACCATTTTACGCGCCGGATATGTTCATTGTCGTCTGCGCCTTTCAAAACACGGGCGCGTGTACACACTTGACACTGGACACCGAATTTAAATGCTTTGAAAATCAAATTATCGAGTGCGCCGCCAGGGCACGCTACTCGGTTGACATACGCTAACAGTCGCCAGCTGGCGTAAGACGATCGCTGCAAAAGGGCGCCATTCGCTTTGCGGGGAGAGAAAGGTAAACATCTTTTACAACTGCTGTTTTGGTCGCCGGGTGTTTAACTTGGCGGTCCGGGGAGGTGACCCGTTGATGTTCGGTGGGCGTGGCTTTGTGGGAATTTGACACCGCATACCATGGGCGGTTTGTAGTAACGTGCGGGCCCTAACTATCAGTGCTCAGTTCCTCAGGGAGTCGTCTATGCCCCTAGTTCTCTGGACCGGGACCAGAGCCGTCTACGGGGCCAGTGGCGTCAGGAGTAAAATGTTTAGGCGCACACAATTACCTGCAATTGCCGATTTTCCACTCCAGTAGTTGCTTGATCGTGATTACACTTCACAGCCATACACGAGAGTAGAAACATTTGAAAATGAAATATGAACATTTATACACATTTGTCAGTCCTGTATATAAGCATAAAGAAGTGTGAATTTTGTAATCGACTTTTATTCAAATTGAAACTGTCCTACATATTTGTACAAACAAAAGAAGGAATTTGCAAACATATTGGTGAAATCAAATTTATGAGAATATTCTGAATGGAGCATGTATTTTGAGAGCTCCATCTAAAAATGTAGATTGAAAGGAATCGGATAATGGCTAGACATTGTAATAAAAATCTAATCAATGTTATACAGTTCATGTCAAGAACATCTGTAGCAGGGGTTCCACAGATTTTGTGCGTTAAAATTCAATGACATTTCAATTTTTTGAAAATAGACTCGTTGGATTTCTTTATTTTATGCACGGTAAAGACATTGACAATTCTTCAACTCACCATTAATAACAAGTCACGCTTGCGCTAACATGACTATAAAGTAAGACAAATGATATCCATTTTGGTGCAAACTGATAATTCCTGGATTAAAACTATAGTCAGTGTTTTTTTGGTGGTGCTAATATTACTTGAGCACTGCCACCAACCTGAGCATTGCGTCACATCCTTCTCGTCGGAGGCGAGGGGGGGGGGGCAAAGATGACGTCACTTACCAGGAGGGGGCTGTTGCAAAGATGATGAAAGGTGACAGGGGGGGATGTCAAAACTGAGGTGACGTCATTTGTGAACGATCCCTAAGATCCCCTATCTTTAAGCAGCCAAAGCCCAAAGACACCCTACTATCTCTAAATCGCAAAAAGCAAAAACCCACACGTTTGCAAAAAGTAAACTGAAGCATGATGCTATTGTGTTATTGCCTTCAAGTTTCATATAGATTCAATGTATTGTTTTAAACATCAATATCTCATAACCCTAATCCAGCATAAACCATATTTATTCTTTGGCACATTATTACATTGAATTTCGACACGTCACTCGCCATGGATTGATTTACGCTGAACGTATTGACGTATTAACGTATGTGTATAGACGTCTGCACGCCTGTCGTATGGTCGTGGCCAAAACAAAATCACAAGACAGATAAGAAAGAAGAATGTTCAAGAACAAAAGTGTGTGGTGCTATTCAGCAACACTTGTCCAGCTATAAAAAACACACATCATAATAAACTATGGGTCCGCCGGTAGTTTACTGCCCAAAGAGAGAAGCGTGGCCGACCACGTACCAAGAAAACTACGTTTACCGACCGCGTCCACACACCCCGAAAACTCACTTTTCAAAGACGCCGATGTTCTACGGACAGATAGACGAATTCGAGCCACAGAAACAGTTCCCGCTAACACCACCCGCACCCAAAGGATGGCAGTACAGCGAGGTGCCTCCGGGAGGGGTATCTGCGGGCCACCAGGTCCAGGACCACACCATCGCATACCAGCCCGTGTTCGAACCACCACCTCACCGACTGCTTTGCAACAGAGAAGGACCCAACCCAACTGAACTGCCTCAAAAGTTTACTACCTTTGAGTCCACAGTGCCGGTGCATTTTCGAAATGACGCCATCGACGCCATCTATAAAGAGGCTCTGGAGACCAACTACGACCCGCGTGACGTGTGCCGCCCAAGGCCCCGGGACTGCCCCATCATCGTCCACCAGACGGCAGCTCGCCCCGGCGACGGCGGCATCCGGTGGGAGGAAAACAAGCCCAACCCCTACCTGCCCAACATCTACACGCAGAAGAGCATCTACACGGAAAGCAACGACCCCAACGACCCCTTTGTGGAAAAGGTGAGGCGGTTGGCGCGCGAAGGCCGCCTCGGCTCTGCTCACGTGCGCCCCATCCCCAACTACGCGGGCTTCAGGCCGGGCCAACCCCTGGAGGCGTGCATGGAGGCGAGGAAGCCGCTCCCCCACATGGTGAGCCTCCAGCACACCGTGCACTGCAAGTACCCGGCCGAGGAGTACCGCCCGCCCAAGTTCTACGCATATAAGCCCTTCTCCAAGATGATTCAGCGAAATCCTCCGCACAATCCTTTCAACAAGATAGTAGACAACATTTCAAGCGCTATTCGTATCTAGTATTGAGTGTGAGAGGTTGTTTTATATAATGTTTGCTACAGATGAACATTTATGAAGTTGTGTTTATATAGACAGCCGAACGGAAAACCGTGAATGAACGTTAATTCCGATAAGGGACCATTCAGTATTTATGACAGGTTGGGGTAGGAGGATTTTAGGGCGGGGGGGGGGGGATTACCAATTTTTCACAGAGATTTGGGAGGGGGTGCTATTATTTTTTCACATATTTTTTGGAAAATCCTCCTATCCCACCCAGGCCACCCTGTCATAAATACTGAATGGTCCCTAACTTTTATCATTCAAACAGCATCGAAAGTTTTACATAATGTAATGTATTTAACACCAACGTAGATGTTCAATATATCCTCAGTGTATCAATGTAAAATGTTAAAAACCACATTATCGAATTAAAGTTCATTTACGGTTTTCCGTTCGGCTGTCTTTATAATTCATTTTAACAAATGATGCAGTTATGTATAGAATTTATGAATGGAGAATTGAAAATAAATATTACGCATTAGTGTTCTTTAAAATCCTTATTAGGGAATATTTATAAATATAAAAAAGCCAATTAAAACATGTCAGAATGACAGCTTCAGATTATTATTTTTCCATTGTATTGACTCCTGTTGTCTATATCAACTGTTGGAATAGTATTTACTATTGTATTGTACTGTATTGTCTTTAGACAATACAATACCTTAGTTTTAGTTTGAATCAAATCTATTTCAATATGGACTAAGATTTATTTGCACAAAAGTAAAAGTTCCTTAGATATTTCTATATATATATATTGACAATGGAGATCAGTGTCGGCCAAGTAGCTTTATATCAGATCTTGGAAAAGAGTTTGTGCTTCACCAGATAAGCGAACTACTATACCCATAGGTATCTCCATATTGTTTTGCAGAAGCCTGAGTATCTAATAAAGGGTACATTGCTAACTTTTATAAAGGGGGAGGACAAGAAAAGGTTTTACACTTCAAGAGAGGAGGATGAGAAAAGTTTTATATTCATTTTTAGGTGGCGCTGCTTGAATTGTGACTCTCGAAAATTTTCAATCTTTTACTATGTATCAATGTGTTTGGGTTTCAAACTTAAAATCAAACTACACATCTTCAGGATATCTCCACCTGGGATACTACAGCTAGACGACGATTTTTTATTGTATTTACCGAGGATTTGATAAAAAAAAGATGAACATCGCAATTATATACTCTCATGGTCAATTTCGACGGCTGTTCATAGCAAACACGATTTGGTCATAGACAGATAAAGGTTTTTGGAAGGGGGGGGGGGGGGGGGGGCACGCAAGGAAAAAGTGGGACGCACTTACGGGATTTCATGAAAAACCCTATGAAAATGAAGTATTTTGGTGGGAAAGGGGGGGGGCGCCCCCTCAGCCCACCCCTGGATCTGCCTATGTTTGGTAACAGCACTATCGTGGAGTGAGCAATATGTTCTGTATTGCAGATTAACTGCTCTGCAATGTCACCATGTTTCAGAATGAACATTGCATTATTAACTACATGATGTTGTAAGAATTAAGTGGTGTAACTACTGCTTCGCCAGAGATTGTCACTTGTAATCAAGTGCTTGGAATGTGCTCACCGGCTTTTAAAATAGTACACGCATGCACACACAACGAGGGTCTGCTTCCTTTTTATTATTAAATAAATTATTTCATAAAGTTCTCATTAAGATCTCCTAGTTGGGAAAAGCAATCCTTCAGAGAAATGATTAAAAATTAAATTTTCATTGTACTATAACAAATATACATATCATCCATCAAAATAAAATTGTAAAATACAATGATACAAAGTATTATTAACACAAATAAATTTAAACAAAAAAATGTCGACCTCTCGTAGAGAGTGACATGCATGCCAATCAAAATCTCAGACTTAAAATTCAAATTATCTACATATAATTGTTGCCTTCCAAAATACTACTGTGCTAGGCTATATATTTGTTTTCTTATCCGTGAATTCTGAGTATCTTTTTAGACAAAGCAAATCACGTGACGTTTCCAATGCACTTTGGGCTTTTGTTTGGACAAACGTTGGTAGAGACTAAATTAATGCCTCGTCTACACCATCATGGGAGATCTGGTTGATCGGGACTAACCACCTAGCGGTGGGATATGGTACTATGGCCGTACCCTAATATTTCTAGTAGCAATCAAGTCTATAATGAAAATACTGTGCACATGGCAATGTTTGTTAGTGCAACGCTATTTATAGTGAAGCTGGGATAATACGCCTAATCAACAATAGATGATGTCTAATGTGGACACTTCCAGCAGAAGTGCAAAGTGTATAAGACAGGTGTCATTAAAATATAGCTACACTTGATATATGACATATAGGGGAAAGGAAAGGGAAAGTGTCCACATAAGACTGGTTTCTTGATTGGGAGTTGTCTACATGGAACAGGTCCCACTTTGGTCCAAAATCTGACGTTTGTAAATTTGGGGTAATCCCCCATAATCAGAGGTAATCAATTGTGAATGACCTACCTACGTATTGTTTGAGAAGATATGTATTTTGTTGTGCTCCTCCTTTTAGTATAAATAATGGTTTTGTTACTTTGTTTTTTGCATCATAATTTTGGGTGACACACATCTGCATTTCGACCGAGCCACCAAATCATCTGACTTTACCACTCCAACCCCACCCAAACCCCCTTTCCGACACACGCACAAGTTGTGATCCAACCTTGAAATGATGATGCTACCGCAACCTCCCACCCACCCACAGAGCTTGACCGCCCCGCACCTTCCGTCACTTCCTACCCTAGTTGAATGATTTTTCTTTCTCTGATCCAGGGATGGTCCAGCAGATTCCTCGGGTGCGAGACGGCGGCGTCCAGGGTCCAGCACACATGTGGGCCCAGCACCCATCGTCATGTGATCAGTCACCATGGCAACAGGCGTCACGTAACCAGTCGCCATGGCAACAGGCGTCGTGTGATCACTTACCATGGCAACAGAGCCAGGACATCCACGAAGTTTTCGCTTACAGCTCAAACTGAGTCCAGAGACATTGCAGAGAATACAAATCATCTAGTCAACATATTTTGCATAACAATAAGCAATCCATGTTAGAAATACATATTTATGATCAATATGGGTTGATGTAGTGTGTGTGTGTGTGCGTGCGTGCGTGTGTGTGTGAGCGTGAGTGAGTGCGTGCGACAATTGTCAAATACGTTTTGAGATTTTGTGCATAAACACTATTTTAACAGGTAATGCACGAGTTAGTAGCAGCTCGATCTTTCAAATATACTTTTTGTCATATCAAACTATGAAAATGATAATGAAGTTGGCTTTGTAAATTTTTGCATATTGTATGGTAAACTTTTCGCATACTTTTGTAAGAAAGGAGATAAGAATTTATGTACAGGTGTATTTAGATTATTTTGTATTTTTGAAAGGTAAATTGATTGTAGAGAGTCATATAAATGATAAATATGATGAATGTGGTGAACAACATTCACCAATACATTATATGTTACAATCCTTGTATTTAGTAAAGTCAAAGTCAAATAAAATGTTTAAAACCGAAAAAAAAAATCAATCCCATGCATTAACAGCTGTTGTGGTCTAGAAGTACATCCTCATGTATTTCGGGCTTATTATTTAAATCACAAATTATTGATATAAACACTAGATTGTGTTTTGTGTAAAAGAGATTCCCGTAAACCGACGGTGGATTTGGTAGGACGATCGATGGTGTAATTTAGAATTAAGTGCCCGTGAGAGCTTAGATCAGTTCATTGATGGACTGGCCGATATAATCCAGTCAAAAACAACACCGTCGGTGGGAATCTCTTTGTTACGCACTTGTTTCTATATACCAGTAGTAGGTTCAGGGGATGAGTAACGTTTTTTAGTATTTTACCCAACTTTGATTTTCTTTCTCATAAGTACATAATTTTACTAGTAACAATTTGTTGCGTAGGTAATATGCTAATCTAATGATATAACATGATTTGAAATATACAGATTAATGTGTGCACGTGAGAAGTGATAAGAGTAAACTGCTGAGCTGACATTTGTACCTCTTAAAGCTACAGTTAATGTCTTGAACGACTGTTGAACATTGATGACTGCTTTAAAAAATATTTGAACAAGTAAAGCATACAGTGGTGATGATATAAGTGTAAAATAAATTGAGCGCCTTCCCTTCTGTGACCATAGAAAATTGAGCTCCCTCCCCCACCAAATGCCCCCCCCCCTGTACAATTAATGATGGTCGCTCCCTAATTACCGCTGATTTTCTGCCAGTAGCAAGCTGAAAACGTGGGAAAAGTTGGCGTACTAGTACCAGTAACGTTAGATGTTTTATATTCTGGGTCGAGTGATGTGTACAGAAATTGTGAATCATTTTCTTCTTTGTGTGTTGGGGACTTGGCCTACATACAGCAAATTTCTGTATACATAAATTGGCTAACCTGCTGTGAAGCTTGAGGACCTCAAGTTTAACAGTGCTTCTTCACCCCACAGGGGGGGGGGTGTCGTGACCCCCCCCCCGAACCCCCCCCCGCTTACGCCCTTGATTTGTAACTAAAATAGTGGCATGTATGTGTAACTAAAATGGCTGACCACATAGTCGGTAAGAACGTTTATGTCACAAATTGCGGCAATATGTTTCCTGACTATGTACATCATGTTATTTGTACAATATATATGCGAAAAAAGATGTTCCAGTATGATTCTAAAGACACGCAAATAGGAAACAGCTATACCATATTGATTCATGAATATTGTTGATCTTTAAAGCTACCGGTGATAGTCTTTCAAAAGACCTTATATCTAATAGTTTTTACTTCTATTATTACAAAACCGCTCATGTAAACCATATATCAAGTGCAAAGATGAAGAGCAAGTACAATTGTGACAGCCTCTAGCTCTAATAGATATAAGGACTTTTACAAAACCATTCTTCTGCTCAACAAGTATCACTAATTTTGCGATAATCCATAAAAACTTACTATAAGTGTCTGAATGTTTTCAGACATTTTCAATGTCCATCGTCTGAGACTTTTCTGTCACCAGGTGGCAGCACGTGACAGAAGTGGAAGTCGGTCAGTGTTTGTTGTTGGGGGGGTCGAGGGCGCCAAGGTGGTTTGGGCTGCCCTAGGTCTATCCCTATCTGCCCTATCTCACGCCTACGACAACCTTCTGAGACCTAGGGCAGCCCCAAACCACCGCGCGCGCCCTCGACCACCCCCCCAACAACAAACACTGACCGACTTCCACTTCTGTCACGTGCTGCCACCTGATGACAGAAAAGTCTCAGACGATGGACATTGAAAATGTCCGAAAATATTCAGACACTTATAGTAAGTTTTTATGGATTTATAGCAAAATTATTGATACTTGTTGATATGAAAAAGAAATCCAATGAATCTCTTTACATTCTCCTGCTATTAAATATGCAGCCTCGAACATCGTGGACTGTTATAGCCTTTAAAACCAGAGTATTCACCAGCAACAGCTGCATAAGCAGTATGCATGGGTGATTTTCCAGGTAAGGATTGACCAAGACATTAAGTATGTGATCTTGATCAAAGCTTCTCTTTACAAATAAACAGTGTCACAAGCTTCAACGAGAAAATACCCAAATGCCAGCTGCTCTGAGAATAAATTGCTGTTCTAAAAATGGAAACTATGTATTTTAGCAAATGGCGTCAATTTTTTAAAGTGGCTACTTTTGGACCATAAAGAAGCTTTTAGAATAGGCCTTCATATCAGATTATTTACAGGCCTTGTGATAGGCTAGATGAGGACAAATGCTATTTAGAGAGGTGCGGGTGGTGTCAGAATGGGGGAGGGGGATGCATTTTCACAACTTGTATAGTAGTGGGTGTGGGCGTGGCTTTCAGAGCAGCGAACAGTGGTGGCTACTGGGCTTGGGGTGTCAGGATAGTGCAGGTGCTGCAGACCATGCTATGCAAGCAATATTTGTTGTTGAATAATGGGCAGGGATGGGGTGGGGCTATGGGTAGTGTTTACTTCAAAAATAGGGCATGAGACTTGATTGACTTATTTCTTTCATCCCTACGCGTATAAGCTAATAGATATGTATTATTGCGTTGCTTCAGCAGCTGAAGTAAAGCCTTGTGTTTCGTTCGTTTATAAGTAACTATCTATGTATGTATGTCTCTGGACATGCTAGAGCGTTTTCCGATGAACCAATTTCATTCAAACTTTCCACAACTATTTGGTATTACACGACAACAAAGTGATTTGACTTTGGGCACTTTGCCAAATAAAGTGTGCTTTCCAAGGGCCATGTTTGGTGTATTTTCAACATTTCCTGGAATAGCTTTGCTGATGCTTTTAAGAAAGCATTCAATCTTGGTATTGAACGTCATCAACGGTGTTCAATTTTGGCACTTTGCCAATTAAAATTTACTTTCCAGAGAGCCATTTTAATTATTTTTTATTCTTTTTTCTATTATAGTTTCAATACTGAACGAAACATGATGACCAAATTGGCATACTTGTTATATTCGATTAAAAGTGCTCACTATATTAATGTTGATTCATGGGCAATAGATATTTACCTAAACCGTGTTTAGAAAGTACCTGCGATCCAAAGCAAAGAACATAGATTTAGGGTGAATCACACATTAATCAAGTAAGACTTTTTCTGTTTTAATGCTTTGGTTGCAAAGTAAACATCGTCAATACCCATGATTCAACGTTTTTCTAGCAACGTGTGCTCTCTAAGAACACTTTCGATCCAGTTTATTTTGTGTACATTTGGTTGAGATGAATTTCGGATCACTTTATAGATTGCACTTCTAGCAAGTACCTAACGTTTATCATCTGGAAAGTCAGCTGTCGGATTGCATTGTTCATCATATTCTCATATGTTATTGATATTACATACAACGGCACTATAATGCCTCAAAGTTGGTTTGTTTATGAAGGTTCCTTGTTGTCTGTGTATGAAGGCTGGGAACAGTGAGAAGCTGCCATGGATCAATGACTCTAACTATCTTGTAGCGTTGATAAAATCCCCTGCCCACCCAATATCTATTTACTAATGTAAATGTTGGATGACTGGTAATGAGAATTGTACAATGTGTGTAATTTCATAGAAAATCAACGGTTATAATCTTAGATAAATACTTTTGCACCATTGAAGCAGTAATTTAAAGTATACTGTGAATAACAATAGGAATAATACACAAATTGTGATGATTCAACTTATGAAACCCTGGCTGGGATTCTAGAATCTTTTCCTACATAACAATAACGACGACGACGACAACAACAACAACAACAACAACAACAACATTAAGAGCAGCAGAAACAGCAACAGAAAATGCAGCAGTAACATCGGCAGAAACTGCAGCAGAAACTGCAGCAGAAACTACAGCAGAAACAGCAGCAGAAACTGCAGCAGAAACTGCAGCAGAAACAGCAGCAGAAACAGCAGCAGAAACAGCAGCAGAAACAGCAGCAGAAACAGCAGCAGAAACAGCAGCAGAAACAGCAGCAGAAACTGCAGCAGAAACAGCAGCAGAAACAGCAGCAGAAACAGCAGCAGTAACTGCAGCAGAAACAGCAGCAGTAACTGCAGCAGAAACAGCAGCAGAAACAGCCGGCCTGTGAGGAACTGCTGAAGACATTCGTGTCTAAATAACATTTATTCATATCAGAATCATTGAAAATAAGTCAACAATTAAACTACAGTTACAATGTTGTTTATCTTTCATTGTAATTATTTCTATTGGTACTGTGTGGACTGCAATTGAAAGGCCCTGAAACATATTTTGTCACCATGAACTGATCCTATTTAAACTACCCCAAAACTACGGCAATTCTAGAAGACTCCCCTCAAATTAGCACACGATATCTCAATGACTCACAGTCTGCTCAAGATCTTCAGATCGCTAGTGAGATCTCATAATCTGAAGATCTCAACTCAGAGCTACCCATCCCCTAGAAATCTAATCAGAACTTTTAAAACCATCAACCTCACTTTAATCCAGGCAGCCTCACTTCCAATTGACAGGTTCTCTATCAGGTTCATTATTTTCTGTCTTTTTTCTTTCTTTTGCATGGCTTGTATAGAACAGTCAGTAATGTTACAATCAATAATTTGTAAACAAAGATAAGAAAC
>CM032659.1:17557876-17574792 GCA_019095985.1 Streblospio benedicti
CTTTTATAGGAATTGATGCAATAATTAATGCACAGCAATAATTTTCAAAAGAACATCTATTTTGTGGGGTACCTACTAAAACCCGTGACCAAACGTGACCAACGTGACGAGACCTATCGGACCATCTCTAGTGTCCTTCCAATTAATTAAAATGAATATTAAGAATATAATAATTAAGAAATAATTGAAGAATATATTTTTTAAATTGAATCTGAGAAGGACACTAGAGATGTCGAAACATGTCTAAATAAATTTGATTCTTCACTAAATTTAGGACTTTGGTTTTCGATTATAAGGCAGCAGAAACAGAAAAAAATGCGACCACATACCAGTGCATACTGCATACCATATGTCACAAATCTTGCTCAAATGATGAATTCAAATTATGTGCATGTATGTGTATGTATGCTCAAATGATGAATTCAAATTATCATTGAGCTGTCAGTCATACTGACTGATTGCCACGTCCACAGCAGAGCTGTTTAACATTAATTGCGCTTTAACAAGTGATGACGTGATTGATCAACTGCCGTCACTGAGGTAAAAACTGCCCTGAATGGAACCATGTGTTTTGCCTGTTTTATACATGATATAATTAGAAAGTTTTCTGAGTTGCACCCAATATATATCATGTGTTTTGCCTGCTTTATACATGATATAATTAGAAAGTTTTCTGAGTTGCACCCAATAAATATATAAAAGGTAAATAAAGTCAAATAAAGTTAGTTAGGATGCTTTGAAAACTTTAATTTCACAATATTTCGCCTTATCCAGGCTTTCTCAGGTCCATTATTTTTTCATTTTGATTTAAACCTGAGGAAGCCTGGATAAGGCGAGATATTGTGAAATAAAAATTTTCAAATCATCTAAGTAACTTTATTTAACTTTATTTACCTTTTATCTGTTACATACAGTCTGAGGACATCTGAAAGTCAATCAGATTTCATATAAAACTGAATTATAATGACCTTAATCCGGCACTAAACGCTAGTTAAAACACCTGACCCAATCCGGGATCTCATGCACAAGACCTCATCTGTCTGTCGAGCATACAACTATACTCGTTACCGCGTCTATTTTTCTAGTAACGTATTATTGAATAACGAGAACGCATACTAGTATACCAACCAACTGCCGTGACACTCCCGGGACTGCACCATACCAACCATAGATTTCTTGTAGGTCACGTTCCTGTTTGCGGTCACGTTTGGTCCCAGGTTTTAGTGGATACGTTTTGTGGGTCCGTTTTACTACGGGAATGTCTACATTAGACTAGCACAGAAAACTAGCAAATATAACGTTGATTCGAAATTATACCCTTTAAAAGTACTTGAGAATGATAAAGAACCCATATGCGATTAATTTGACACCAAGAAAATCAAACAATTACATCATATAAGTTGAAAGCGGAAGAGTAGCTTGTTATTTTGACAGCGAAAAACACCATGTACCACCACAAGAATGTCGTATTAATATATACTTTTGATGGAAAATAATCTGCAGTAATATGCAATTCTATTCATATATATAAGTCTATGTAATTGTTTTAACTAAATAGTTTATTTTGAGCATCAATCACATGCGTCGTCAAATAGATGACAGTTGACGTTCGGCGGGAATACCCATGACATTGGGTAAACAACATAGTTTGTAAATGTTCCTGTGAAGTTTTTTTCGGGGATGTCAGCGCACAGAAATAGTCTATATGTTGTAGATCATAGTATAATGAATGACTTCTCATTCATAGCTATTTATATTCCTAATCATAAAATGCAAATATATCACGTCAAAATCAGCCAATTTCCTATTCGTTTGTACAAGCGAGCTCTTGTTGACCATCCCAAACAACGCACCTGCTCGCACCTGCTGGGAACGCAGATATGGACGTGTTGCGTATCTCGTTAAACTATCTCTGATAATATATACCTTTATGCATTGTTAAATGGATGTCGACAGATGCTGTGTCAACTCAACACATCTTTTTACAAATAAAATAAGTTTATTGCAAAATGCTTCATGTATGAGTTTGTACCTGAGTGGATAGGGAGTTATAGTCGTGACCAGGAGGTTGTAAGTTTGATTTCCGATGGGTCTAGTTGTAGGTGTTGAGCATACTCATACCGGTATAGTTTCACAAGGTCCGTGGCACCTGCAATTAGGTTAGGTACAGGTCATCGGATTGAAATAGGCGTGTGCACGGAATGTGCTGCGGATCCGAGTACGTGTGAAATGATCAATTGATTTAACAAGATCAAAAGTGTTCAAACAAGAGGGCGTCGCTAGAACGACGTTGACTTATATGGGCAATTAAAATATATATTGAAACGATGTATACTTTACAATTAAGAACAGGATAAAACACCAGAATAGCACTATTTCTTACATGTAATTGAGTGTCATTCCACCTTTTTCTTAAAGAGAGTATGAATGAATTCAAGAAATAATGTTTTTATGTCCTAAATTTTGGAATTAAGTTAGGATATCTTATTTGTATTCCGGCGCCCAAAATTAGATGGTATTATATCTACAATGTAATTTGGTAGAAGACTATTTTGTGCGTTGTAATAAAAAATATCGAATGCCAACTTCCTCATGAAGTTCTTTATTAGAAGTTTTTTTTTATAAGCACATATAACATACAATAGAGATTGTCCTTTGAATAGCATCCAATAAGTTCAAATTGCATCATTATAGAGGTGGTTTGTGTACAGAGGTGGTCTTGATGAGAGACTACACGGTACAGCACAACCGACAAAGTCTACAGAAATATACATGGCACCAGCTGCTTCAAACTGCATCGTGGTAGGGTTGACGTTGGTAGACTTTTGGAATGATATTAGTTACGGCTGTTTTTACTGAAATCGTGTGCTTGATACCTTACCAAATATCTACTGAATAGACAAAGTGATTTTGTGAAAACCACAATGGGTTATGTTTTCAAATCGTCTTTTTTTTCCTCGCGCAACGTGTGCCGGAGGTTTTTCATGGGAACTTTGGTGGGGACTTTCATCATATTTTCTGTGGTTCAAATCCGCTATTACGGGAACGCACGGCACACCCACAACTACTTCAAAAATGTTAGTTTGGATACAACAACTGTTCGCAAGCTTTCCTGGAATTTCAACGATTCTACAAGTGACACGATGTCAAAAGGTATGCTACCTTCCAAAAAGCATTATCACACAAACTTATCTTCAGTCAGCAAAGTAAGACAAGCAAAAGTGGAATACGATGTGGTCAAACAAGCAAAGGTCAACCAGCATATTATATCTGTACCCAAAACTAAGATGCAACTTGGGCCAGGCAGTTTGAATATTCCTACAATAAATTCGTCTACAGATCTAGCCAACGAGCAGCAAACAATACCCTTTCTGGATCACCCTGGATTCCGCCGACGACTTAATAGAACAATGCACTGCAAAGTCATTCGTCTGTTGGAAAAGGTGCAAATGTTCTTCAAAAAGCATGGTATCAATTTCATAATGGGATTTGGAACTCTGCTGGGATCTTACATGAGTCATAACATTTTGCCTTGGGATGACGACCTTGACATTGTTATCTGGCATGATGACTTAATCAGACTTATCCATTTAAAACGTGAATTGAGAAGTGAGCAAGATTTAGGTCTATATTCTTATAATACTTGTCAAAACGCGACTCATAAAATATCACATGGAAATAATTTTACATCTTGTCAGAGTATAAAGATAAAATTGTATGATGGTGTTTTTAAGACCGGTGTCTACAAACGTGGCAGATGGAACTGGCCCTTCGTTGATGCTATCACGTACTCTTACAATTCTTCACATGCATGGATAAATAACTTTAAAACATTACATGTTGTAAACTACTGCGATTTCTTTTCATTGGTGGAGAGACCATTTGATCATTTGATGCTACCTTCGCCGAAAAATCCAGTTGCAGTTTTAGGAGTAATCTATAAAAAAAGGTTTGTGAGTGCAAGTTTTAAATGTAAGAGTAGTTACTGGAACCACATCGCAAGGTTAGGTATGAGGCAGCATACAATTGACTGTGCTGCTTTACAACCTTACTACCCTTTTGTGACGAGACAAAAGATTAGCAACAACACAGTGCGAGAAACTTTGTGTATCAATAACACGTGTTTTTATCATGTTATTCTTGAACAGTTTTATTTGCCAGAGTGGCAACCAAAACCTTACCAACTAAACTGGTAGTTCAAATAACAGATTCATGGGTTGTGTATATACAATGTATGTATGTGTTCAGCTGTATGTGTTCATACAAGTAGCGAAGAAATTATTTATGACACCAACGATAAATATATATTACCTCACTATGTCGACAGCGGGCTACTGTTTTTGATAAGGAGTGACAACAAACATTATGTTATCAGACTGATAAAAAAGTTATAAAAGTGTATAGACACTGTCTGAAAACGTCCTGTACTTGTAACCAAACTAGCGGCCTGTACGCGTAACAACAATGGCGGACCACATCGTAGGAAGGAAATCTGTGTTTCTTCTTAGCCCTCATTATAGTCTGTTGTGTTCTGTTTAAATGTTGTATTATTAAAAGCAAACCACATGTGACATTATACCGGTGGAGTTTATCATGGTTTAGTATGGTATTTTCTGAGTAATTGGCAATCATTGTTGTACGTTTTGGAGACAGGTAATGGCCAAAATGGTTACAAGTAACGGCCATACAAGTTAGGTGGCCTTCACCTGTTATCCTATCACAAAGCCTTTAAATGATCTGACATGAAGGCCTATTCTAAAAGCTTCTGTATGATGCAAATCTTGCTAAATGTTTTGCAAACGTGACGTCATTAACTAAAAGCACATGGCTTATATTTTTCAGAGTACTGCATATAGTCTGGTGCCATGTGTATTTCCGTAGGATTTGGCTGTCAAAATTGATTTTTTGTTGATTTGGGTTGTTTGGGGATGCAATAAGGCAAAAATGGCCGGGGACAAATTTTCCCGGCCCCACCCCCATTTTATGGCACATTTTAAAAATGGCCGCCCCAGTGATGGATATATAATAATTTAACCCTTCTAAGCTATTTCTACTGTAATAATTTAGTGTTTAATCTACATTTCTGATTAGTAGAGATATCAAGGTTTGTGTTTTATTTATACTAGTGTGGCAGCCATGTTGAATTTTCAAGATGGCTGCCAAAATGGTAAAAGTTTCATTTTTTGATAAAATTTTGAAGCATGGATGGCGATAGACGTTAAATTTCATACATGTTATACAATTACAAGGAATTTGCTAGTAATACTAAAAATTCATGATATTATTTACCAAATTATAATTGTAAATTCACATTAAAGGTCAATATTCTTTTAGGAAATTTTGATATAGTGTCATTGATGGTTGCAATGATGTTCATGTATGTATTGAAGATCTTAGCAAGTACATGTAACAGTTATATCTCACTTGGCACATATGGTTGAGTTATATCTTAATGCCTTTTCTATTCCACAGCTCCCCAAAATGATTTCACTCTCATGTTGCAGTGTGTACCCAAGTGAATGTAAATGATTTTTCAGTCTATATGTGTATACTGTGTAGGAAATATATACAAAACCAAACTTAGCATCAACAGCTGTCATAGTCAACAATAAGCAAATGATGAACTTTAATACTTATTCAAAGGAAGAAAGCATTTCTAGATTTTATACATCAGAGATTGAAACCACAATGTTCTAGTTGTATTTGACAACCAATGAACAAATTAAAGGTACAGACATGGAATCAGTAGGTCACAATTTTGACAGGTGAAGGCAATAAATTGATAAAGCTAAAAGAAGTAATTAAGATAACTGTTCAGTTACTTTCTAATTCTGGCCAGATCTGAATCTTTAATTGGAAGAAACCATAGGCAAATGCTAAATGACTAGCATAGTACCCTGTGCACTCTGAAATTGATGATGGGGGCCTCAATAATCCAGCAGTTTAGTAAAGCTAGCTATATCTTGTTGAAGGCAAAAGTATATGATGTCCAAATATAGGTCTTTTTGAAAATAGAGCAATTGGTAGGGTTCCCAGAAAAGTCACATTGTTAGCTATGCGTGATTTAGGTGTGGAAAAGTGGCTTGTCAAGTTGGTTCAGTCAATGGACAGCAATGTGCATAGTCGTGTTCGTGATGGAGATGGCTGCAGTGAGGAATGTGATGTTGTTTGGAGGTATATCAAGGTATGTGTCTAGGCCACAACTATTCGTCATATTCATGGAAGCCTTCTCTCTGGAATCATGCACATGGTTCCTTTGGGAGCTACATTGTACCTTCTAACAGACCCATGGACTGGAAAGGCTTGGAGGGGACGGTTGCAAAATAGACTGCAAACGATGATTTATTGCTACATCATGCAGCTAAACATACTTTCTAGCCATGGGAATTGTTAAGGTCAAAATGTTTTGAACCAGAGATGTTACCACCTACCATATGTATACTTCTGCCACATACCTTGAGAATCATTTTAGTATTTGACAACATAATTGATGATGAGCATATTGTAGGAAGAAAACCAAACGTATACTGCAGGATCTTTATTGGACTAATACAGTTTTTTCATGAAGCCTCATCCATATTTCTTTACTAACTGTCACATGAGCTATGATGATGTAACCCTAAGTTACTGGGATGTTCTGCTCTGATTTTTACCTGGGCCCCACGTAGAGTAAGGATCAATGCTGGGCCCTCTCTTCCTATATAAGAAAGGTTCAAGACACCTTTCATATATAGCATTCATACCCTATTCATTCAAAATAGCTTGTCTCTTTATGCAATATGTCAATGGTTTCAAAACTAAGTGTCCCAACGCCATCATAAAGCATCTTATGATCAGTGAAGAAATACGGCATATACTGTATGAAACATGGTCCCCAGCATCATAGGAGAGATGTGTGTGGTATTTATATACTATTATTATTCACAAACACTATACCATACACATCACTTCTATGAGCATTTCATTACTATTGTGGCATCTATACTATTTTTATATTTCTAAGGTAGATTTCAGCACGGCAAGGTTCTAGGTTCTAATCCCTCATTACGACCTAGTATGTGTCTCTGGAGGTAAAGGGGTCAAGAAAAGTGGGTATGCTTGAGTTATGGTTACCACATTGTGGTGGGCACTGGTCACTACATGCACTATCACCCCCGGAAGTGTCCAATGGCTGAGTAGCATGAGTGAATCAGTGACCAGTCCACCCTGTGTGTGTTGGCATGATGAGTGACCATCCTGTGTAGGTAAAGATCAAAGGGAATTCAATCAATACCAATCAATAATCCCCCATGGCGCAGAGTGGTCGACGGGGTGGCAAAAAACAGTTCTCCGAAGAAGTAACACCCCACGGCGATATTTTTGGACGCGTTGTGGACGCGGCATTGTCGCGGCGTCTATTTTCAGAGCGCGTGGCATCGCGTTGCACTGCGTCAGCTCGATGTGGCGCCATCCACTGAAGCAACATTGAGAGAGTTAAATTTCCCAAATTTTTTGCATTTTTTCAGACTGCGTCATTTTTTCGCCTAAAAATCGACAAAGCGGCGTGGCCACGCCATGTCCACTCTAACAGGGGGTTAAGGGTTATGTAACCAATATTATCAATATTTGTCAATATCATGGCGGCCATTTTGAAAAATGCCTATAAAAATTGTTCCCCAAGGTAAATTTTGGTGCATCAGGTGGAATTGAGCTCTACAGGTCCTATAGATACCAAATCACTCAAAAACATTTTGTAGTCACAATATCCAGGTCCAATATAGAGCCTTATGGGCTGGCAAGTAGACTAGCAACAGCGCCATCAATGGGCCAGAAACTTCTTCGGTATTACTCGGTAAACGTCGAGTATTATGTGGACCAAGGTACGCCACAACAGAATCTAACTGTCGCATTTGTGCAAACAATCAAAGTTTTCTCTACAAATAAGTATTTCATGTGTAATCATATGACCAAGAATCAAAGATATCACAACCTGCTTTAGATACCCACAAACTTTTACGATGATTAGCCCCTAATTATCATGTATTTACATGTTACTTATGTCCACAGCTTGACATTCCAAGTTGATCATACAGAAAAGTGTAAAACGGGGACTATTTAGTGTTTGAATCTCCCAACAGAAGCATGGATGTCATTAGCGTGGGGGTGTTTATGCTGTCACGGGCAGTGAGTGAAATGAGGCATATCCCTTTCTCAATTGAACATCTATTAATAACTAATCAACGTTAGTTGCATTGGTTCAGCTCTCCTGGGATCACTTTTTTAAATCAGATTAAATTACAGGCTAGTCCCTCTTTATCTGTTGACATTATAGTGACAAATGGCGGACATGTCAAAGCGTGAAATTACCACATTAAACAGTGCTTTTACTCGTATTTATGAGTGGATAATTGACAACATGACAGACAACAGGTAAGAGTTTGTCATTTAGATGGACTCACTCACAGGGGCAATTTATAGACTAAAACATAAGCTAAACACTAGGGAACTCACCTCCGAGTATGAAATACTCACCTCCGAGTATGAAATACTCATAAAATGAATTATATAATATTTCATACTCGGAGGTGAGTTCCCTAATGTTTAGCTTATATTTTAGTCTATAAAATGCCCCTGTGGACTCACTAGGCTCAAACCTTGTAGGGAACTCCTCATCAGCATCAAAATGTAGACTGCAGATTCGGGATGACTTTTTGACAGTTTTTATCTACGTACCGGTGCTTTGAATGTAGTTTGTTATGTGAACAAATGGCGTTTTGTAGCAGATGTTTATGAATGGGGAGGGGCTCTGTAAAATTTCCGATTATCATTTTTGCTTTGATTTTTTATCTTACAGCTGTTAATTATGCACCGACTCCCCGGCATATTGTCAAAAGCCAAAAAGCTCGATGTTTGTTTACATGTATGGGCTATGGCGTCTGCTGTGAAGGTCCAGGTCGGAGCCAGTGGCGCCAGTATTTCATTCGATCATTTAAAATCGGAAAATTAGCCCAAAATCTTTAAATAGAATAGAATCGATGTGTATCTTGGTCCATTTCTTGTTTTGAGGTGAACTATGGCCTGCTCCTTTTTTCAACTTGAATACATGTAAAGACATAGTCATGCTGAAACAGCGGCGCTATGGAACTATTGACACGGATACACAGCGTAACGTCAGTATGGACTATCAATCATCCAAAATACTTATACTCAAATTCAATAGCCTTAACACCATGCGTGAAGTACAAAGTCAATCATCTTTTACATGTTTATCCGACAAAATATCTACAATGCATGCATTGTTGTGTGTGATTCAGTAAGAAGAAAATAGTGGGGAAGAGCTGTTGTTGCAAGTGGCATTTTCAAATGAACTAATTGTTTATGTTGTTAAACAATTCTCCTTGATCACCATTATTCTCTACATCCCAAAATGTGTCATAGTTTACAGTCTTCGTGCCTCTGCTATTCAAAATCTCATGGAATGTTGCACATGCATCGCAGCCACGATACTCTACATGCTCCAAACTATAATGTAATCGACAGTCAAACTAGATCAAACAACAAAGTGCCCAGAGAGCACAGCGTCGCTTGAGCAACGTTGACTAATGGGCAATAAAAATGGTCACTTTTGATCTCTTGATCTTTGATTGAAGAAAGTAGAAAAACAACTAAAATGTCTATAAACTGATAGACAATGCTGTGCTCTCTGAGCACTTTTCATTTAGTTAGCAAAGGGCAAAGGTTCAACGTAGCTAGGTGTTGGTCACCACTCCCATAATATTGTATGAGATATGGAACTCATTGTTAAGCTGTATTAAACCTACAATACAAAATGCCGAAATTGACCGCCAATGGCCTTCTGGAGAGAACACTTTGATTGGCAAAGTGCCAAAATTTGTCATTGATGATGGTCACTGTGTATATGAGCAATGTATCAAATTTGTAGCTCACGGTTCAAGCTTTATTGAAACTATTGAAGAAAATGGCAAAATACCTAAAATGGCCTTCTGGAAATTATACTTAAATCGGCAAAGTGCCAAAATTGAATGCATGTGATGGCCTCTTGGCATGTGAGCATTGTATCAAGTTTGAATGTGTTCATCCAAGCAGTATTAAAAATACTGCAGAAAATGTCCAAAATGGACCATAAATGACCCTGTGGAAGGAGACATTAATTGGCTAAGTGCCTGAAATTGAATCACTCCGGTGTCAAGTCATACCACACAGTGGTGTAAAGTTTGAACAAAATCGGTTCATCAGTATACCATCTAGTTTGTCCAGAGACAAATATACGTGTAGTCATACAGTGTACAACCTAGGTGAACACAAGGCTGCAGCTAAGAAAAAAACACGAACTCCATATAGTACGGTTACATAGAAATTTTCGCAATGTAAGCTAGGCTAATATGGTGCACAGTTAGATTATTGATAGCCTTATCACTATTATCACTATTATCAGCATGGATATTTTCATTGGGTTGTCATATCAATGTCTATTCCATTTGAACGAAGTCTACTACATGTTGGAATGTTGAATACAGTAAGCAAAACTGGTGGATATAGTGTTATGACATGGATAATATTTAACTAGTAGGAACTATGAGCATTACACGATGAAACAAAAGGAAGTTGTATTACAAACAAGAATTTGAAGTACTCTTTTACGTTATATAAACATTATAGGTTGAATATGGAAGAAATCAAGCGCAACCTGCGATTTGCTATTGGTGAAAAAAATTGGGAAGAGGCCAGTAAAATATTTGCGCAAGAATTCACCAATGCTTCTACCAAAGAATCCGTATTGAGAGATCACAACATTTTATACAATGCATTAGAACAAGATGCCCCAACAGATATTGTGGAGCAGCTGATCTCTCCTCAAAACATCAATACCCAATTAGATGACGAACTTAACACACCTCTTCACATCGCGGTGGGAAAACAAAGGTGGGAGTTGATTGAAATTCTTGTCGACCATGGTGCTGATATTAATCTTTGTAATAAGTTTCGTTTCACTGCTCTGCACGTTGCTGTTGAAGCTGGGGTTTCTGTAGATGTGATCCCCAAGGTGATATCACCCTTGAACATCAATTTGAAAACTGAATTGGACGACACAGCACTCTTCCTGACAATACTAAAAAGACGGTGGGAGCTGGTCCCTGTTCTACTGCATCACGGAGCTGATATCAACGTCTTTACTGGAATCGCACCACCCTTACATGCTGCTATACTTAGCAGCCCTGTCAATATCATCACCCAGCTGATTTCTCCTCAGAACATTAATGAACAGCGCGAAAATGATGGCATGGCAGCACTTCAACTGGCAGTGAGCTTTAAAAGATGGGAATGTGTTTCGCTTCTTATTGAGAAGGGGGCCAACATCGACCTACGTATGATGGACAATAAAACTGCCTTACACACTGCTGTATTTCATGATAGCCCAGAAGATATTATCGTCCAGCTAATTTCTCCTCAGACCATCAATGTACCTGATAAGAATGGTCGCACAGCGCTCCATATTGCGGTAATAGAGAACAGATCATTGAATGTAATTCAATTGCTCATCCAGAATGGAGCTGATATTAACCATTGCGACCAGCAGAGAGGTCTACCTGCATTACAATATGCTGTATACTGGGGTCGTTCAGCAGACTTCATAAGCCAGTTGATTTCCCCACACAATATCAATGCAGGTAGCATTACAGCGCTCCACATGGCGACTACTAAGGGGCGATGGTCACTGGTCCCTCTTTTAATAGCAAATGGTGCTGATGTCAACATGCGCAGCAGTGGTATGAATGAGACCCCTCTACATGTGTCTATACGTAATAAAGCACTAGCAGACACCATCACCCAGCTGATTTCTCCTCACAACATCAACATACAGGATGGTTTGTGCCGCACACCACTCTACATGGTGGTGAAAGATCATAGCAATTGGACTGAACTAGTGCCGCTCCTGTTACAGTATGGGGCTGATCCTTACGTTCAAGGAAAAAGCCGTCTCCTACCACCAGTACAACATACACTAGCATCTATGTGCATCTCTGCAATCAGGAAACACATGCCTGTAAAGACTGATGCAGCATTTGAAGAACTAGGTCTTCCTCAGAATCTTCTACTTGAACTGAAACTGAAACATCTGGCTGTTGAAATTGAGACGCGTAAACGGAACGGATCATTCAGTTCAGAAGATGAAGATTGATAACCAGCCTGGATCACCAGTGAACATTAATTTACACAAATTGCTTCATACACATATTGGCTATTGGCTATTGGAATTAATTAACTTGGGTGTAAGTATTCAACGCCGGCTAAAGCCGGGAGAGTAACCTCAGGAGTTACCCAAGTAAGATGAAGCCATAGCCTGTCGATGCAAATGTTTTTTTTCTGTTGATTATTCAGTTTATAGTACTGACATTCATCATTTAATGGGTATGTGTCGACACTATGCATGTGCAATTAGATTGCACATATTGAACATACATGTAGGTCAAACTCTTCGATGAATTCACACATATATTGTACCCATGTAGCCTGTAAATACCGTCTTTGTTGAAGTAATTCCATGTGGTACACAACCATAACAAAGTCAAGTGTTACCGCCTACATGGTGACAATATTTAGGCCTGATTGAAACTCATTGGCGAGTTGTATGTGTTCAATATGGGCAATCTAAGTATACTAACCTATTATTGGCACACACCCTCTAAACCATGAAATTTAGTACCAGAAATCTAAATAATCGAGAGAGGAAAACTAAAAGTGCTCAGAGGTGTGACTCATGGACAATAAAGTTTGAACAAAATCGTTTCATCGCTAAACCCTCTAGCTTGTCCAAAGACATAAATGCATACATAGATAGTTAGTGACATACAAACGAAACAAACACGAGGATTTTCTTCAGTCGCTGATGTGATACAACAATTGAATTGACAAATTTTGCTTGGAAAAATATACCTAAGCTTTAATGAGTTACAATATAAAAACTGCATAATAACATGAAATGCGCATTAATGTAGATATATTTTGAGGATCAATGTCTTTGTAAATTATAATAACTTGACAGTGTTCTTTTTTCTGTAAATTAGGATGTGATGTGTGTGGTATTATTGGTAAAATTCACATGTCACATGATCAATTACATCACATGATCTATATATTTCATTTTTTGAAAATTGTAAGCATTTTCAAAGCATTCAGTGAAGTTATTGTGTAATAAAAGCTAACTAATAATTATTGTTTTACCATAATAGATATATTTGATTGTATCATTATGATTAAATCTTTGTATGTTCTACTTTTGCATTATTTTATCAACTCCTCAAATGCCCACTCCTAAACAATTAGAGATTTACATAGTTGCAATAGTTTTGTTTCATGTGGCAGCTTTTGATCATATCAAACGTCACTTCAAAAACAACTGCAATTTTCTATACTCATGCTGAAAGGAAATTGTTTCTCTCGGGTCCATATATGATATCGTATTGTGAAAGAAGTGGCCCAAGATTACGCCCAATGTAAGTAGCCAGTAAGACGCAGGTATATAGATCTGCATTGGCTCACGTGCCTAGATGACTGCTTCGTAATAGTCGTAAGTAGGCTATGATTGTGATTAAGGCTGCGAGGCTAGTAGGCTAATAATAGTATCAAGGCGGGAAAGTGCCATTGCGTAAG
The DNA here is from genome assembly GCA_019095985.1 of Streblospio benedicti. NCBI lineage: Eukaryota > Metazoa > Annelida > Polychaeta > Spionida > Spionidae > Streblospio > Streblospio benedicti. The sequence continues at coordinate 17,571,530 of CM032659.1, forward strand.
ATTGATACTAGTGCGAATCAAAGTATGTGTACTTCGTCAAGGGAGATTGGTGCAGTGGTTAACATGTCCGCCCATGACATATGACTGGTCTGAATCATGGACGGGAGACCGTGAGTTCGATTCCACGATCTTTCAAATTCCAAATAACTTTACAAAACCTACCCGACTATTTCACACTTGGTGGAAGACAAGGACCTCTGTCACCGGTATGTTTTTCTGACTACAGCTGGGGAACATGAGCAGCAGGAGGAATTTCCTGATTAATGTGTGGCATGTAACGTGGTCAAGTCAGAGAATCGAGCCTGAAAGGATGTGCAGAAGGGAGAAATCCCTCTCCTCTCCGGGCCGAACAAAGGATAGTAAGCCAGTAAGCCAGAAATGGCTAGGTTAGTGCAAGAAAAAGTCGGTACTAAGGGCCCCATGAGACCCGTGGCGATCAATTCGTCCCCTGGTCGTTGAGGAGAGTTGGGAGTTGGGGGAGTCTGTGAAAGAAGTGGCCCAATATTACGCCCTTTGGATGGATGTCATGTTTATTTATTGACATGATATTCTTATATGTCTTATATGTAGTCTTATACCTATATATGTAGTCTCAAACTAAGTACCCCAAATATGAAGAGTAAAAAACTAGCCTTGTTCTTCATACTATCTGCTTAACATACACAAATGAATGGGTATTCACACACGTCCGAACACATGGGTAGATTTTGTCAATCATTTTAATATTTCATTGGTTTCATATGTGATTTCTGATCAATGCGTAGAACACCTACATCTAACAGCACTCAGGAGCACACAGTCTAAACATTTCCATCATCAAAACTACCCACTACAAATCAATAGTAACAAGTTAGGCTGAGTTATAACTCCTTGGGGTCCATTCCTTCCATGTAAACATATTTTACCAAAAATGGGATTGAATTAGAAATACATCAACCACATTCTAACTCCATTTCATTTCCTAACAAAATCATAGCATCCATGGACATTATTCTCCCTATACTACTGTCCCTGACCATTTGTGGAATACATCCTTCCATGGAAAACCATACATACAGCAGTCGGGCGTGGCAATGGGCCACCCCTACAGCCATCGACTAGCTAACATCTTTATGGCTGAACTGGAAAAATTGGCACTATCCAAAATCAACACCAAATCCCTATACTACTGTCGATTCTTGGATGACATCTTCATGGTGTTCCAGGGCAACATAAAATGAGCTACCACAATACAGAACACCTTCAACAGCATCAACCCTCTATCAAATTAACTGTTGATACCTCACACCAACAAATCAACTTCCTGGATGTCACCATATTCAAAGGCCCTCTCTTCTCCACCACAGGCATACTTGACACTAAAGTATACCGTAAACCAACAGACACACAAAGCCTACTATACACACAATCATATCACCCACCCCACGTATACAACGGAATACTAAAATCACAATTGATCAGATACCATAGAATCTGTTCATCAGAATCCCTATTTATTCAGGAAGTCGAATCCCTATTCAACACTCTAAAAAACGAGGCTACTCAAACAGCAGGCTCCGCCGAACATTCTGCAAATGGAAACAACAACAAAGTGTTGCCAGTTTTGAAAATCACTTTGCTGATTTTTACTGACAATTTTTCATCGCAATCCAATTTTATAAAATGATATATATTCTACATCAGATGAAAAGAATACTGCATTAATAGTTGCCTGTAGCAAAATAAATGTTGATTAAATATCACATACATAACAAAATACAGCACTTACAAGTGTTTTTCAACGTATTTATTACACAAAACAAGCTTAGATACCGTAAAACACTAAATATTTGCAACAAAATAAAAACAATGCATTAGAGAAATTGATAAATTGTTATCTTATTCTGCCGATTACAAAAAAAGCCAGCATAAATACCTATTATTCTGAAATGTATCCGTAATAATCTGTTAAACTAAAAACTTTAACAATTATGGTGAAAGTATTATTTTCATTGAAATCTAGTCATTTCGTTCATCCTCTTTAATCGTGAATGAGTTCATACACCATGATGCATGAGCACATCCACGCGCGCCTGTACAATACACTTCCTCTTACGACACATGCAGCGTCAAGTGCCCCATTGGGAGCCATCCTCCTTGCAACACGGATAACTGAGAACAACTAGCTTGAACAGGCTGTTTAGTGAGTAATTGTGGTAATAGTTTGCCATCAGCCATATGCCAACCACTATTTGTTGGAGAAGGTAGTTGTGGGTGTTAAAGACACTCTTTCCAAACTAATGCTTGATAGTTTGCCCTTTAATGTGGAGGACTAAGGCATCATATGATGCTGGCAGTGTATCAATATTTTCTTTCAATTTGCTGAACATGATGCAGCGCATTTCTTTGATGGTTTGACACTGAAGTAGCCATTGTATAATCGACAGACAAATTCTTTAACCGAGGCAATTGTAGCCAGAGTTGATAGCAAGTCTTCACCAAGTTTATGAAGCATATGTGGAAATTGTTGATGTACGTTCCATCCAGACTTTTTCCCAATGCCTGTAAATTGGCTGGTAGTATCACACCCTGTGATACCATTTAATGCTAGCAGAGCGTTTATAATATTATTTGAAAATGTTATTTCATGTACCATTATGAAGCGGGGCTTTTTACAAGTTCCTGCTCTCATCTGCACTTCATTTAAATTTTGTATAAGAATTATCAGCATAACAAGTACGTGTACATACGTTTCCCAGAAGTGAGGATCAACCGCTGAAAGCCCTTCTGAGTAGTATGGAGTGGAACGGTTTCAAGAATGATCAGGCTAGGTCCCACAATGTGCTGAATCCAGCGACTATTTACATGTTTGGACAATTGATTGATGTACCACCTGCTCATCCAGGCACAATCTTGACAGCACTAACATACATGCAGACATCACTGGTTGACATGGAAATGGTAAAGGTTCATCTTTGCATCGAAATGCAGCTGTGTGTTGTAACTACACGAATATGTTGTTATCAGCCACCACAGTGCAGAATGCGATTGTTCATCCTGACAGTATGCAAATTATTAAATCATTCATTGGGTGTATTTGAAAGCTCATAAAAGCTCATTGAAATCATATTTACCTGCGTCTTATGGAAGCCTTACAGGTATTTGCAATGGGAAGTCCTTGGTTGAAGCCATGCGTGCCTTTAGAAGTGTATCAGTAGCATTCCTGAAACGATTCCTGTCAAGTGGACCAAAAGGCATTTGAACACATAGATGATATAGATCAG
>CM032659.1:17574892-17589005 GCA_019095985.1 Streblospio benedicti
TAACATGTTGCATTATTTCCCCTAAGTATGTTATCATGGCTTTTTTATTGATTGATTACAAACTTCATAACACAAAAAGTTTGCATAACACTTTTGGTGGAATGTGTATTGCTTTATTTTTAAACAACTAGCTATAAATATGTTCAAGTTGTGGTAGAAAAAGTAGCAAACTACTATTTACGATATCCATATATTTCAATGAGGCCCTCATGTATGGAGATTCTGTGCACTTTATTTACCAGGTTTTATATTTAGATATCGGTGATTCAAATTCAACTGCATTTATATGTTGTTAAGCTTAATAACCTGTAAGATATATGGAAAAATTTTTGAAATCAAAGATAACACTTTCCGTTCACTCTAGTTATATTAGATAAAACGCGTGCATTATAATTAATTCATGCACAAATACATCCAACAAATAAGAGTCAATGAATTCTGCAGCTGGTCTCCCTCAAAAGGACCACTGAACAGGGCTTTTAACCGGTGCCACAAGATTTGGTGTGGCTATTTATACTACAACGTAAAAAGAATAATACTTTTTTGCAAACAGACATATAAATAAAAATAAAAAAAAAATATGCATAAGTAGTTGCTTAAGGCCCAAACCCCTTAACTTACATGTATGTCTTGTCTATGTGCAGAAAATTTAAGGAAAAAGAAATATTATGAATAATTCTTTATTATGATAATGAATATGATAAAGGAATACGAAAGATGAGCATGAAGTGTACAAAATATTGGTATGAGGACGCACACAAGTAGTATAAAGAAACCTCTATATGGTTATAGACTCTATTAGCCAATAGTGGCTGCTTCCATTAATATCTTCTTTTTATTACGCACTTGTATAATAGACAATAAATGAAACACAATTTGAAGAACAAGTATAGCGCTATTGTAACAAAAGTGGCTCGGACACAATGCATCCTGATAGATTAACAACGTGCCCAACATACGAAGTCATTGGGTGTATGTCGGATCAAGGCTGGCACGGTTGGTGAAGCTAAACATAGCGTCAGGTGTCAGACAGTGTGATTGTCGCAGTATATAGGCGACGCAGTATATAGGCGAAGTCGAAGTGTGTGTCCTTCGTCCTGGGAGATTAGCTCAGTCGGCCATGACATATGACCGGTCTGAATCATGGACGGGAGACCGTGCACGATCTTCCAAATTACCTTTACAAAGCATCACTGACTTTCGTTTCAATTGGTGGAAGACAAGAACCCGGGTGCTTCGGTAGAAGCCACCGGGTAGCTCCCAGTGAAATTGTCCATTGGTAGTGGGCTGGCCCTGTGTGCAAGGCATTGGGGGAGGGGGCTACCGCCCGGGAATTTCGAACTCAGGTAGATGGGTAGTGTAATCTGACGGATGATGGAAAGTTAGATCTGAGGTTTCTTACAGGTCCCTCGGTCAATGACAGTTGGCTATGGGACAGTCCTCGCACAGGGAGAATCCCCGATCTAACAAGCGTGTTCCGTGCCCCTTGAAAGATAGAACTCCCTATCTCGCTATCTCCAAGAGCCCTATGAACCATTGATGCCGCTGCATGAGGCTTCGGATCGATCCCGGGATATTTCCCGGATGGGATTTGGCTCGAGCCAGGCTCGAGCTCCATGCAGTGGTTCCGGATGCACCCCGGGATGTGGAAGAGAGGTGGTGTCTCGTCGCCACACTGCCGTCTCTACTGCCCGGATCGGATCTGGCGCTGGTATGGGGGTTGTCGATGGAGTAGGAAGTTGAGGGAGTCTGTAACAAAAGTGGCTCGGACACAATGCATCCTGATAGATTAACAACGTGCCCAACATACGAAGTCAGTGGGTGTATGTCGGATCAAGGCTGGCACGGTTGGTGAAGCTAAATATGGCGTCAGGTGTCAGACAGTGTGATTGCGCAACGCAGCATATAGGCGAAGTCGAAGTGTGTGTCCTTCGTCCTGGGAGATTAACTCAGTCGGTAGAGCAACCGCCCATGACATATGACCGGTCTGAATCATGGACAGGAGACCGTGAGTTCGAGTCCTTGATCTTCCAAATTACCTTTACAAAGCAACACTGACTTTCGTTTCACTATTTAATATCTGTGTGTCACATTTTCTTTGCTGTTATGATGGCTGATGTAAGTCCACATGTGCAGGTTCACTTCTCTATACATGATTCGTGATTTTAATAAAATGTTAGGCACTTTGAGAATACCAGCAAAAGAACAAAGATCGCAAAATCCAGCCTCAGAAGTTCATATTCAGTATCAAAATTTTGCACAATGATGCTCACACGGCACATGGAAAGATGTTTGGTTTCTGTCTTCTAAAATGGATATTTGATGGCTATTGAAATGTCGGATAAGGTGTGTCACAGCAGTCTTATGAAAGCTGGGCTATGTATATCTAGTGAATCGTGTGTTTCTTTGAAAACTAATAAGATAATGGTGTCAACTATACAGATATTTTGCCAATCCCAGAATAAACAACCAATGTTTAAAAAGTTTTCACTCAGAAATGTAAGTAAATATCTAATGTAAGTTAACATCTATTATGCATGAAATCGGATTCAGGGGTAAATTTTACATAGGTGTGTGAAGAATTCGCAGTTTTATAAGCTCTGCAACCTTAAATATTGAACTATTCCCATGTTGAAAACGTACATTCGCGGACATACCACCGGATTTCAAGTGTCAAAGTTCAGGGGATAATGGTAGCTAGCATCCTCATTAAACTGTTAAATGTCCAGAACTTTGCAATCTACCCGTCAGTGACCATCTCACAGATATACCGTAATGGTTTGAAATAAACATGGTTTTGTAAGTTATCCATGATTGAGTTTTGCAGATGCAGCGACCACAATTAGCAACATACGTGTGACGTAGCTATCTGCACTGGCTGTACGTCATTCTGAAAATCCGCTTGAGTTCATAGCCTGCAGACTTATCGTGCGTATAGTCTTAACCAACCCAATCAGGGCTTGGGTATAAGATACTGATGAAAAAGTATCCTATTTGATGAACTGGCCTTCAAAAGAGATAGCATAGAGGGAGTGTTAAGAGAGAGACTTCCCATGGCACAAATACAATAAAAGTTGATGATTTTGTCAGCCTGTCTCCATTTTAAAAGAAGCTGGTGTCTAGATGTTACTGGTAAATGATAAGTATTACAGATAGAAAACCGGCAACATTCTTTAATCATTGCATTCACTGCTTATAATTTTGGTTCAGCATTCCTCGAAAAACGGGAGAAATCAGCAAGTAAATCGGTGGATCTCTTTCATCAGGTTTCATGTATTTCTGCAATTTCAAACTCAAAATTAATAGTTAGTAGATGATGATCACATGATCTTGAAGAAACTTGTGAATATGACATATGAAAACTAAAATACTGGGGTTGGCAAAGCCTGGGATTGACATCTAATTAAGAAGCAAGCGGCTAAACTAGATTATTCTTACTTATGATAAGCCGAGCCTTGCGATTATAGCAATATGCAAAAGTGCTTTGTAAAATGGAGTCAAGCAGTGTCACCATAGTGTTACCAATTAGAAATGCCCCAGTAGAGGTGATAATTACACATCATAGTGAAGGCCATCTTGATTAATTGTGGTCACCTTTGAATCAAATTAAATAGTCAATTCCAAGTGGCTAGACATATGCCATGGACTACTAAGAGCATCCATATCCGGCAAGAGTGTCTATATATGTAGCAATATGTGTTCTTAATAACAAGAAAGGTTGGTCATCTGGAAAAATTGCAATCTTAAACAATGTCGGCCATCTTGAAATTATCCGCAATCTTGGAAAATGTTGGCCATATTCAAAAGTGAGTCCATCTTTAGGCCAAATTGTGTATTTCAAATCTCCACAACAAGACAAATGCCAATCAATGCTAAAATCATCCACATCCATAAAGAGACTATGTATGTGTGGCAGAGCCTGTTTGGTTTTATGATTAGAATGGCAGCCATCTTGAAAAACTATGGGCATAGTGAACTCATATTGCATTGATAACTATGGTCATGTTTTCATTGTATACATTTACTTCTAAAGCATTCATATAGACACAAACAGAATGATTATGTGGCAACTTAATTTGAAGATATAAGGATTTCTACTAATTCTGGAAAAATCAGCCATATTTGAAAGATATGAAATATGTCTTTATACTATTTCAAAGTTTATGTAGTGTTGTATAATTGGGCAAAGTTTCGTGATTTTAACCCAAATCCCACGATTTCAGTACATATATGCCTGTCGAATGCTGTAAATTTTCATGTGGTTGGCGGCCATTTTGTTTTTTCGAATTTAGAGGCTTATTCTTGGTTGTAGCACGCGACATACACCAAAAATGGACTCCGCAATCTCAAATTAGTCTAAAAACAGTGTCTGTCAACTTTTCCTCAAAAATGCCTCTAGGAGTTAGAATTTGAGAAATCCCGACCTGTCTGCATCTGGATTATAAGCGACGGCAAACATCTCTTCTTACCATTCCTCCCTTATTAAAATTTTGATGCCTCCACAACACTTTCTCCTGCATCATTAGAGGTCATTTCTAGTGATGCTTCTGTGGACATTCCACCTGCATCAGACTTGGAAGGCAAAGTGTGCCAGATATTGTATGTACATGTGCACCTTGTTTTTATATGTGTATTGAGTCACGTGATGGGGGTAATTCCTAGTCACGTGTAGAAGTTTCAGTAGATGCGGGGGGGGGCCTTGTCTTGGTTGAGCGTGGATCTTCGTTAGTGATTTTTAAGGGCTCAAGAATTTTTCCCCGGCTACAGTTCTCTTGTACAATTATATTCACCTTTTTCTTAAAGATCACATGCCCACTTTTGCTTCATCATAACCATATCCACTTGAATGTCTAATGTAAATCAATTTGTAATTGAAGCAAAATTTCTCATTCTTGTAGTATTTTGTTTTAATTGACAATTTTCAAGTTTCAATATAGCCAAAAATTAGAATAAACTCGCATTTTTAAATTGAGGAAATGTAATTTTTTCTAATCATACGCAACATACTCATGCCATTACCAAGGTATGATGAGATAATGAGGATGTTAATATACTCTATTTCAAATATTATAGTTAGGACTAATATGTATGTTCAATGTAGATAGCTATGCATGGGCGAGTGAAATATAAACATTAGCCTATGATGAACTCTATCTGCCATAATATTACACTATTTATTTATTCACAAAATGCCAAAAGAATTCCTTCAAACATTGTGGAAAACGCCAATGAAGACAGATCATTGGACGGCGCAGCACTTGGCGCTTGTGTAATATCTGCCACCATTACAATCCGAGTCCCTGCCCGATGAGCATGCTCCACGCATTGCCTGCAAGGGAGAAAGACAAATGTAACATGTAGGTGGTCCCCATTGGCATGAACTGTTTTGGGTTATCAAGCTCTACAACTGCCATATAAAACCCATACATGGTTATCACCCCTGTTCGAACTGTCATGATACTCTAATTGCTGGTGTTGATGTTGATGTTGGCCAGTAAGCGGAAGATGTAGATGTAGATGTAATTATCAGTCATGATGTCATTTATTTCAAACGTTCTGCGTTCACTTTTACAAAGTTATTTTGTAAAGAGGTACAGGTGTAAATGTCCAACCCAAAGTGCTTTATAGGTTTGTGCATTTATTAATTAAATAACATGCTGATAATGATTTCTTTGATTTAACCTCAATGTATGATAAACAAAATACCAAATTCTTGCTGAATATACTTGCTGAATATCTTGTCATGACTCATCTTGCTGAACTCATCAGATATGATATATGCGTGTGCGTGTACATGTACGACGTATTCACAATAATTTGATATTCTATATTTATCAATCATCGTCTTAAATCTTTTCATTTCACTAAATATGTAAATATTGTAGTCTAACATACTATCCTGACCATATTTCTATCTGACAATTGTTTATTTACAATTAGATTTTTTTTTTAGTTTTCAAAATATTTCTTCCAACCCATATCTTTTACCTATTATGCAAACGATCGAAATTCTACACACATTAAGTTGTTCTACTATTAAGATATACACGCATCTTAATTGAGCAAATTTAACATGACTGGTCAAATGTGCAATAGCAGAACACAAAACAAACAACTATATTTTAATACACCTATTCATAGTAACTGGTGAAATAAAAATGAGAACAAATGATACATACATGTATCAAAAGAAATACAATGTTAATATTGAGTAATATCTTTTTTAAATGCTCATCAAGTGTGAATAGGATATATTTGTTAACAATAAAAACATACATTGTTAGCGGCACAGTTGACTAGGGAGCCGTAGTTACCATGGGACCAGATGCACGTATTGGGAATTTCCTCTAAGGGACGATCTGAAATGATAATTATGTTATAATATCTATTTCTGCACAGGTGACGCGTGACGCCCCCCCCCCCCCTCCTTTTCCACCAAGGATTTTGGCATTTTTGGTACTGGAAAAATTCATGAGATTCCTTAAATGCCCCCTACCCCCACCCCACTTTTCTTAAAACCTGGATCTACCACTGTATACTAACATCCCAATGCCATCAACGCAAACCTTCTGATAATACTGGATTTTTGGAGAGAGGCTACGAGAGAGCAAGGAATGCAATCACAGTAGAACCACTTTTATAAGACTAGTACAGACTAGTAAAGAAAAATAGAAAATAAATGAAATATTACATATAATCTAAAAATCGGCCTACAAAGCAAAATGAGCCTCCAGTAGAGACAATTATACTTTTCTCTCTCTTTTTTCTAAGGCAAGCAAGCTCCTACCTACTTGATATAGTCAAATTGAAGCAGGTGTCTTCAGTTTATGTCAATACAGTGGGTAGGAGCTTAATTGCCATAGAAAAGTGAGAGAAGAATATAATTGTATCCACAAGCAAACTTGGGAAAACACATTAGAAAACTCCCGTAGAGAGTGTCCTCAATCAACATTGTGCAATACTCAGAGGACCAAACGTCATACGTACCGTCGCAGCACGTGATGATGGTGTAGGCACCAGAGCAGTCGGCGTCGCGGCCAGACGTGCAGATGGACGTGATGAAGCCGCCATTCTATCGTGATGGGAAAGCAATACGGAAACAGGATTTTGCATTACTTTCGATGCATATATACGGCGTTCAATCGATTTCCAGTTAATGTGCGTACTCATAAGAGATGGTGGGTGCAAAAATCAACAGCTTTAGTGCGGCAAATGTTTACTTTTGACATTGGCGATTTGGATTTTTCACTGTAAACAGGCTGCAAATCAATTCTTAGCACAATTTCTTTCTTCCATGCAGTATAAGAATACCTCTCGCACATGCTGATATGATTTATCTACACTCACATGGGTTGGTTTCTGCTGAAAAGTCTGCAGTACATGACCACCTACTTTCAAAAATTGGTGTCATCTGATAAAATAAAAATAAACGGATATTGTGGCTGTAAAGGCTTAATTCAGCCAACATATGAATGGCAATATATCTCAAACTTGATAGAAAACAGATTACACTAATCCCTTGCTTGTTAAAACCATATAATTGCACACAAATTACTAAAGCCATGGTAATTTGTGATCAACAATTTTCGTGTGAGCTGCAAACCAATTTCTGTTGATTTGGAGGCTTATATTGATAATTTATGTGCAGTGCATATAAGGTAGTTTTCAGTCAAGTATACGCTACATGGCTGACCCCTATTAGGGCTTGACAAGACAATATAAGGCAAAATATCCCTCATTTTCTGACAGTAGACAACCATGTGGAAGGAGGGTCTTCAACAATTGCAGCCTTAGCAGCAAAAACCAGACCATTCGTGGACACTACAGATATTTCCATTGTGCATGGACCAAATAAATTGTGCCAAAGACAGATATCTATGCTACCTACACCGTACTACAGTGAAAGAAATCAAAACCTCTGATTTCAAAAGTAAATATTTCCCGCACAAAACCTGTTGATAACGCACATTAACTGCAGATCGATTGAACACCGTGATATATTTGACGATATTACAAATGCAAAAGGTGGATGTTCCCAACAAGGTCACGACAAATATTCTACTGTTCCCATTCCACCTATGACACAGTCAAGATTTGGTTACGACCAATTGGGGTTCTGTGCACCAGATAATGCATTTCTATATACAAAGATGCTTACCTGACACTCGACATCGCGACCGTAGCCCCCGCTGTGGTCCTGGCAGAACTTCAAGGGGTTCTCAGCTGCAAGCAGTATTAACGGGCGAATGATTTTTCAGGGGTGTATTTCTAGAGGCGTATTTCAACTCAATTAATGTAATAAATGATAATATTGAAAAGTTTGTATTGGTTTCCAAAAAAAATAAGTGCATCTTGACTTGGTGCGCACCTTGCTGAATCTAAAGCAGCCTCCCCCTTAATAGGACACTGATTCCCTTCGTATATCAGATTCGAAATAAGAGTATTATGTGCTGAGCCCTTTGCATATATCTTGTTACCAAATAATATAAGACATGGTGGTGCGGGATTTCTTCCTGTAAGCTGTCAGGTGCAATGCAGAGGTTGCGTCATACAGCTGTGAAACGTCAGCTAAGACAAGTTTCTACTTGGATGGCATGTGTTTTGTGCATTTAAATTTAGCCTGAACATTAACAGGGAGACTAGCCTCATATAATAACGATAATGAATAGCATGAGATCACCCTCCTGATACTTATTACAGATTTTTCTTTTAGCCTATGAGTTGCACATGTGTATATGTATACCAGGATAATTCGTTCGCTGAACTGCAAGTAAGAAATAAAGACATAAATGCATTCCAAGATCATAACCTTCGTCAACCCAGCAGACGAACGAGTGGGCAGAGACAGAAAGAGACAGAGACAGACTTCAAACACTCACTCTCCTTTCCGTCCACGAGTGTCCCTGCTACGCGGCAGCACTTGAAATTGGTATAGTATCCGTTACAGTCCGGGTCTCTACCGGAGGCACACAGCGACACGGCCACGTAGTTGTTGGGACAGTGCACCGTCTGTCCGTATCCGCCATTACTACATCAGAAAAATGTCAATTAAGCAAATCCCAAGCTTTGCAAGATGCAGTTATCTAAAACTGAAGAACTATTGAAGACTTCTAGAAGTCATATTTAAACACACACGCGCGCGCGCGCAATCTTCTAGTCCAGTCAACTGGTGATCTCCCATATGTATAACCCGCCTCAAATTACAATAATACCATTGTATCATATATCAGTGGAAAGCTTAGGGCGTCCTCTATAACATAAAAAAAGTGGAGACGGCTCTAGTCGCATTTTCCCATGCCGAAGGATTTTTCATTTTTTTGAAATGAAATTTTGTTAAAACCAAAGGTTTTCCAAAATAGGATTAGTGGAACAATGTAAAATTCAAAATAGAGTTAGTGGAATGTTTTGTTATGTTAATGGATTCAGCAGGGGCAAATCACTCTTTGCAACTAGAAGTTTCACTGATAAATATCATAAGACTCATTTTACAAAGTATTTAAATGGATGTGGCCATCTTGGATGCAATCTTTAATTTTAGATTGTTCCACAAATCCTATTTTGGTAGACTTTCGATATGTTGCAGAGGAAGTAATACTATATGAGCTTTTAAACGGTACATTGCATATGACTCATTACTAAATTGCAATTTGCGGTAAGTCAAATCACCAATCGATTGGACTATTAGTACATTTGAGGTTTGAAAGTAGATCATTGCTAAGGGATAGTTCACAAATGATGTCATCGCATTTTTGGGCATTTCTGCCACCACCACCCTTGCCATCATGCGTCATTATTCTTCGCTGATCCCCCCCATGCCCCCACACTATGACGCGTATATTTATTCATGCATTCCCTGGTCCTTACTACCACCCATATAAACAATAAACAGCATCTAGTACATTGCTACGGAACCCTAAAAAAATAATATTCACAACATATTGATATTTTTACGTCTGCAGCCAACCCCTACCCCTCACAGTCCGGGGTTACATCATTTTTCTCTGGAACCCCTCCTCCCACACCCTGTCATCTTTGGTCATCTTTCCCCCCCCCCCACACACACACACTATGGCTTTTCATTGGCATCATTTGTGAACGATCCATAATATCTCTTAATATCACCCATGGCAACTTCAATTTATATGCATCAATGCGTTTTGGGCCATCTAGAGAGACCAAATTATTACAAGTTTATTTAGAAGCATTTTTTACAAATGAAAAGGAAATATCCCAGCCGTAGTTAGTACTTACATCGTGATACAGTCGTCAGTAATGTCCATAGCGGCTGCCACAGCGGCACCTACATGGGACAACGTCAATGACCTCTTATCTTGAATTCTGTTCACCCAAAGTAGTGTAGACACAATCATAACCGTCACTATTAACACCAATTGATGGCAATAGACATAAAATTGGCCACCAAATCTAATAGAGGCAAAATCAGTAAGATCTACAGCGGAAACACCACAGTTGGACTCATTATCTTGAACTCTTACAACCCAAAGCTATGTATCATACATGTTGGCATTAGGATCAGGTAATGTAAAAAACAAAATGATGGTAGTGCTTAAAGAAATGGCCGTTGATCCTAAATGAGAAAAAAACTGTAACGCCTCTGTGTGCAAATCTTGAAGGTGTTTGTTGAAAATGTAAATCTATGAACCCTATTGTAGCGGGAATACTTCGAAATAGTGTATGGTCTAAGTAATTCCTAAATTCTGAAATGGTAAAATTTGATCACATCCATGTCGATCGCCGACATCCCGCCAGGAACTATGTGTTAAAAAACATTTTAATGACTACCATATAGCAAGCAACATGATCTATATGGTAATAGATTTTAAAACATTTTTCATGTATCAAACACACGCAAACGTTCAACTTCACCAGCTTCACTGGCTTCTCTGAATCAAAATTGGAAAAAAAAAGATACTCCAAATAAAAAGTGTACAATCACCAGACCTGATCCTTCGAAAGTTTACAAAACACCCATTATTATCATGTTTATTTATTCTTACCGATGGTGAGAAGAGCCACGAACTTGAGCATGTTGCGAAAAGACGATAGCCAATGAAGACCTAACGAGAAGTTTGGCTGTAGCTGTGGGCCTTTTATAGCGGCTGTTATCTAGCGGTGATACGGGGGGCTATATAGGTGAATGTAGAGGTGAACGATCGATCAGACAGTTCTGGTTATCAGTTGTTGTATAGTAGCCATTGTCAATTGTGATATATTACGTATTCGTTTGAGTAGAACGATTATTCCTGCATGAATAACACATCTACAGAATAAAAAGTTCTGGGAGCTGCAAATTTGTGTTTTGATAACACTTTAGTACCTTTTTAACCTTAACTTTATCATGTTTGATCATGTTATTAAGTTGCAAGGCTTGCCTACTGACTATATAACCTATGCTACATTAGTGGTCAGATTTGACTCTAGAATGAAAATAATAATACACAGTATGTTACTTACACTAGCAATATGGTACATGTCAATTTATTATCTACTGATCACCATGATGATATAATAACTGTAAATCTAAATCCTCACCAATATCAACATCAGTATTGCAATTGTTATTTCTCCCCTATATTTGAATTAAACTCCAATCATATTCACTTCATCTAGCTGTTGAATATATCCAGTCAAGTAATTCATTTATTGTCAGGCACAACACCAACACCCTTCATATAATACATGTATTATAATGACACATTTTCAATTAAATTACCTCGTCTATATTGACTACAATTTATACACAAACACCATAAACTACAATATATACACAAACACAATAATAAAACCAAAGAATAAAACATCCCTACATAACGTACATAAAAAACTGCTGTTTTTTGTACAACGAACCTGAACAACTTGACCAGAGGTGCATTCAACGAGCACTGTTACCGAACCTTGAGCCCAGTCTTCTCCAATTTCGGTCGACATTACTGAAATAGATGCACATACAATGTAGAGTGTGATTGTTGATGCTTAATTGAGTATCTTTCTACGGATTAATCTACTTTGAAACATTGTAGGTTACTTCTTGGTTACGTGAAGTTGTGCAATATTTTCATGATACAAACTAACTAGAAACTGGTGATAATAGTTTACTCATTTTTCCTTCATCTATTCTTCAATATTTCTTATATATATATATAATTGCAAAAGACTACACACCTCCTACTTTTTTACCATCGACAAAAATGCCGGTAGCAGCTCCATCGGCATTACTCCGTGTAGAAGCTGCAAAAAGGTAAGTTCCAGTTCTTGGACAGGTGAATCTGCCACTGGTGGCTGAATAATGGTTTCCAATGTTCACATTGATGTCATCATACATGAGCACACCGTTGTATGGTAGGATGATTGACTCATCCTCTACATATGGCGTTGTGACGTAGAAGGCAACAAAACTACCGTTATCTGTAATAAAGTATACAAACTTAAGCTTTGTCACAATGAGACACACCACTTTGGATATCTTGCTCTCTAGACTGACTGGGAGAGTGCTTGACACTGCAGAATCATTTGTACACTGTCTATAAAATATATTGTACCATAAGGAGTGCACTGATGTCTAGATTTGACATGTCAAATACTCACGGCGGCTTGAGACAAGACGGGAAATCATGGAATATTGGTTTTAAGCGTGTCTACACAGCAAAGACGTTGTCCGACAAGACGTCTTGTCGGATGCTGTTTGATGGAAGTCTTAGCGGTGTAGACCTATTAATTACTTCATCCCTACCAATCACAAGATCATATTTAGGAAAAGTTCAATGCTTCCGGAACAATTTTGCGTGGTGGTACAATTTCAAGGCAACAATGGCAAAATGGTACAATTTTGTGTTAACTGGAGATCGTACTGGGACCATTTATAGGCAGTCCTACAATTTGAACTTGACGTGAAATCGTACGGGAACAATTTCACGTGGTGGTACAATGTCAAGGCTCAGCAAGAGTACTGATGATGTAACTTACATTTTTCTTCAACTGTTACAAATGACGTGTCTGATGATAAAAGTTTTCGAAAGAACACAATTATATAAGATCTAGCTGCATAAATTTCAATACATTTAATATCATAATCTTTATGTCTTATGTAAAAAAAAAGCTATAAATGACTTATAAATAAGATCTTTACAAAATTTTCAAATATGTTGCAGTAGGCTGTTACAAGTGTAATAATACAATAAACAACACTTGTTTTGCCTTTCATAATGTGAAAACATCGGTATGTGGACATTGGCACTTCAATAAATGAAATTCTTTCATATTCTCTAATTTAGCTGTCTTTTGAATGACGAGGGTCTTCATAAAATGGCCCGTGAACATCAGATATGCATTTCCATATCACCTTTACGATAACAAAGCCCCAAAATAGACATTATCATTTCAAACACAAGGACAAAATGACTAGCATGCACTGAGATAAATGAAATGGTGTGCAGCGTATACATTTAGACAATATTATCCCATTCTTCCCTTTTTATAAAAAATGAAATTAATACAATGGATTAATTTATATTAATTTGTCAATTGTGAGGTTTATTCACTTCAAATTAGGAGATATTGACACGAGGGGAGAGGGGGGGGGGCTTCTCTTGTTTTTGAAAAAAATATATGCCACTGGGACATTGAAGCATGTTATAAAATGTACGTTAACATGGAAACATACATGCATCTTGATTTTCATAGAAAAGAAAACTTTCACTCCAGGTTGCACCCAATCATATCATAGGGAAAGTGATTCTGTGTGGATTCCATTTTATTGAATACGAGAAACTAGTTTTTAAAGAGGGTATCATTTCACTCTTTTCTTTTTCTTTGTAGGATTTTGCAACAACCAAAGAGAAACTATGAATTTATATGAAGATCACCCTCCACCCATAACCTCGTGGTCAGATTAAAAGAATATACTCTTTCTCATACTGAATTACGTTTTGCGGGGATTGCCATTTTGAAAAACTGAAATGATGCGCTGAACGCGCGTTACTTGCACCGGGACGACACAGTGATTCTGCTTTGTACTCTGCTGAAACGACACCAATAATTTCATATAAGTTGCTCCCACCAGTGCACAAAGGTAAAAATTCTAATCTGTTGTCGA
>CM032659.1:17589105-17654514 GCA_019095985.1 Streblospio benedicti
CTATAAGAACAATAATACAAAACTAACAAGTCAAATGAAATAATAATATATTTTCAATTTATGTTTTACAGAAGACTCAAGAGTGTCACCAACAGCATGGTGATATGCAAAGCGTGGCTGGTCACAGCTAGTATATCATATAATAAAAATGTTTTGTTTTTCATGTTGTTTTTTCTTAAATTATTTGAGGATACATCAATGCAACAATACGCAAAAAAATTTCAATCAGGTAAAGTTATTAATTTTATGACAACCTAAGAAACATAATAAATCATTACATCCATGATCCACAGACTCATACAAACACATACATGTATAATATCCTATGTTTTACACTATCTCTATGCCAAGATAAGTAAGCTATAAGTCCACACATTATAAAATATTGGCTTACATGTATGCCTGATGATTAATAACATTAAAAATGCTAAATTTACAATTATTCTACATATCCCCATAGTAAACTCTATATTCGCATGGGAATTAAATCTGAACCATAAAAATCATTATCAATAGCATTATTCATAACATAAAGCTCATACTCAATACTTCTGTAATCAGGTCATTCAAGCAAGCATTAGAACTTGATAGATCATACCAAAGTTTAGTGCCTTTCAATGTCTTTCACATAACACATTAATGTTTAACACACTCATCACATTTTAACAAAAGAAACAAACCAGCAAAAGAAAAACTATATCAAAGAAATAAGACTGCTGCTAGTTGTCAGTCTTGTTCCTGCAGTGTCCAGATCTTGTGAGCGCTGGCAACCTCCTCTTCCCGGTCAGCTGCTGGGTCCACGACGTCCTCCTGCTCCTGGCTGCTAGCCGGGGTCGTTGTGGGCCGCGTCTGCATGGCCAGCACCTTCCTTGTGTGGGCAGCCATCTTCTTGAGGCGGTGCTTGTAATCGTCCACAGACATGTGCTCTTTGATCGCTTCCTCTGACAGGTCGTCTTGAGCTGGGATGTGTAGAAAACGATGAAAAGATTGTCTCTTACATATTCAACAATACAAATGACACCATCAAATCATCAAATGTAGACACGCCACTTATCCAACCTTTTTTAGTAAAAACAGTTTTTAAAATGTTCAAAAGAAGATAAATATAGGTTTGATTTGTTTTATATAAAGATGTAATCTCTTTAGTGTCTCATAGGTTAATGTCGGCCGGACATTATTTCATTAAGTTAATTAGATGGTTATTACTCTGTAAATAATGTGTGACACGCTAATAAACTATTTTTTCTTACTTTACTTACTTCACCTTACATAAAACAGAAACAAAAAGAGCTTACATTGCGTGGGGCAAATTTCGTCGACATTGAGGTTCTCGACGAACGACTTCTTGAAGATGTAGCTCATGACGATGGCCATGCAGAGGATCTTGACGGGCTCGAAGATGACGATGTCGATGGCTTTGGTGATGAAGATGCTGATGAGCCAGTCGACGCTCTTCTGCAGGCCGAAGTTGAAGGTGTAGAGGATGGTGTAGAAGGAGCAGACGGCGGTGGTGGTGACGAGCAGCGCCCACGCGATGAACACCCACCACCACGGCAGCGTCAGCGGCGCCCGCTTCACCTGGAGGCAGCACCGGGGGAACAGCTGTAGGCGCCGTGGATACTGGGGCATGCAACTGACGTACAAGAGCCCCCCCCTGTGTAAAAACCCACCTGGGGGAACACGCATTTAAGGCTGTAGGCGCCATGAATGGGGCGAGTTTATATGGAAGTGGGATGTGTGGTAAAAGGCCGAAAATAAAAGAGGGATGTGGGATTTCAAGGAAGTGGGATGTGGGAGAATAACCTGGATACATTTTTGCAATATGTGGGAAATAAGGCCCCAAAAAATATATGAGCAAGGATTTTTTGACCTCTTAAAAACCCCACTCCCCCACATGAATACTTATGCATACAACTGACATGCAAGAACCCACCTCCATATAAAAGCCCACCCCAAAGTTTAGACAAAATCAAAATATCTACCATCGAAATTTCAATGTAAATACTCATTCACGGTAAAAGCTAATGGATAATTCTTTTTATCTAAAAGTCAGGGGATGCTGACATGGTCATATAATGAAAAAAAAGAGCATATTGTAACACATTTAAGGTTATAGACCATTCTGAATCCCTATCAACAATGTAACAAGCAAATTCCGACGAGCCTCTAGAGATCTCTTGTCATAGACTTAACTGAGCGTCCATCAATATCGGCAACAAGCCCAGTATGTTCTATAAAGCCGCGCTGCCCACCTCCATCGGCCCGGGGGCGAGACCCTCCGACATGGTGGACGGCTGCTCCAGATCCACCTCCGACATCTCTAGCGACCCGCCGCCCGCATTGTTGCCGCGGACAACGATGTTGTCGTCGTCGTCGTTGCTCGGCCTCACGGCGTTGCTGCCGTGGTGCCGGCCCAGCAGACTGGAGGCGGACGCGACCTCGTCGTCAGGGATCGTCTGGAGCTTGCCCCCCATCGCCGTGGACCGCCGCCGCCGGCCGCTACCCGCTGAGTCGGTCACAAAATGAATGGTCGGTTAGTTGAATGTACATGTGTTGTCGTATGTCTTCACCATCCGCCAGCTAGAAGGTGGCACGATAACAGGATTGCCAACCTGACACACTCAGAAATGTTCAAAACTCTTGAAAAATCTTGATATGATATGACAAATCTTTATGAAAATCTTTGTGGTACAGATGTTAAATTTTAGATTCATTGGAACTTGAAATGTATGAATCAACAGTTTATATCAATATTTTGAAACTTTCAGCTATATTGATAAATTATGCAGCCTCATAACATCATTTTAAACTCCTTTGTGCAACGAAAGCTCTGTAAAATATCGCAATTTCTAAAAAATAAGCAACTATTCATCCACCAGTCAAAAATCTTAATAAATGACCATATCATACTTAATAAAATTTGACATCTGAAAAATTTAAAAATACTGAAAATCCTTTCAAAAAGGTACACATCTACGCGATATTACTACTAAAATGTAGAGGTTGGACGGTTAGTCAAATAACAGACATCAAGTAGGTATTGGCAGAGAGTCGGTTACAAAACGAATGGTCAGTTAATTGAATGCATTGCTATATGTCTGCACCATCATCTACCGGCTCATGTGGACCATACATGTACCAGTCGGAACTCACTTTAATGCTGCCAACGTATGCAGTTATAGGCCTGATAATGAATACTAGACCCATTGTGTACTGAATAAAACACCTGCAGTATATTCTATGTTGCTCTGGTTGCGAGTCCAACTTCCTATGCGGTCAAGTCTGATGGCGGGTGTTGAGCAAACTCACCTCTAAACAGTGGCACACTGCTCCGTGGCACCTACACGTCAATTAGGTACAGGTCAATGTGTTGAAAGAGCACATGAATGATCGTGTGAGAATCATGTCTAAACGTCCACATTAATCCATTACCCCTCACGTTTTATTACATGACAGGCCTTGTATCCTCGCAAATATTTGCAGCGTAGCGCATATAAAATCTTTATATTTGTCGGAGCTGCGTTGCCAACTTTAAACTGCCATAATTTCCCTAAAAATGCTCGTATTTCAGTCATCTATTCACCAAAATATAAAGCAACCATTTTGGCTTACCCCATTCCCAATTTCACAAATGCTTTTAAACAAAGCATCACATTTCGAATGGTAAAAGGAAGCCCTGTTCGGATCGGTTCGGACTGTAGTATTTTGCAGCGTAGTGTCAGAGTAAAAAATGGATCACAGTAATTTAGAAAATAATTAAAAATATTTATCGGATGTTTTTGGAACTGATTTATGTATCATGATAAAGTTGAATTTGTTAGGAACACGAATATGTATTTCTCATCAAGATTGAACCATTATAAGTATGTCCACAACGTGATCAAACATTGGTGTTTTTGCATTTGGTGCGATATGGCAAACATGTAAGTGCATTTGTAAGTGCAAATTAATGCTCAGAAATGAAAATTCTTTATATTTTCTTAAAATAAAAGCTAAACATTAAAAAAATTGTGCACGATGATTCCTTATGCGGATTTACACATAGCTATCTAGTTTTAATCACGATGGCACCGCTGCTATATCCCAAACGAATGACTTGTACGATGAAGCTTTTGACACCCAAACGTGTGAAATCACCTGGCCGGTTTAGGCTGATGTGAGGGAGGGGGCCCAAGGCCGGTTTAGGCCGTTTTGAGGGGTAACGGGTCACCATCTACACTACAACCTGCCTCACCTCCGCCGCCTGTGGAGGCGACCGACGATTTGCGGCGGTGGCGGAATCTCTCGACGGATTCGGCCAACGAGAAGCGGCGGATGCGGTCGACGGAGGCGCGGTACGTCTGCAGCGGGTGCATGATGAACGAGGGGAAGAAGGCCTTGGACTCGCGGTGGGCGGTGATGTCCGGCCGCTCCTGGATCACCTCCCCGCGGCGCCGCGGCCGGATCCGCTGGAACAGGTTGACGAGCAGCAGCGTGGCAGGCGACCAGGCAGCAGGGGGACAGACTGCAGGCCTGGGGGGGGGGGACAGTGGGTTATTCAGCGGAAGATGAGAGTTGATAGAAACTGATATAGCCATTGTGTCATCTAGCAGTTGGTTATTTAGGTTAGGAAGATGAGTTGATACAACCACTGATATAGCCATTGTGTCATCTAGCAGTTGGTTATTGATGGAGGTTAGGTAGTCTATGACTATTGTATATGACCATCTAAGTGCCCATCCTTGTGTAACAGCCCTCCCCACTCTTTTCCTTAGATGTCCTTAAGAATCATGTAGTAACTCTCGTGTAACAGCCCACCCTCCAGTTTGAGAAAGTTTCAATTTAACAGCCCTGGGAGCTTGGATGGTCGTATGCGGTACCTTCTTAGGGGAAGATGAGAGTTAATAGGAACTGACATTTTTACAATGTAGTATAGTCTGCAAAAAACCGGTGGATAGAGGTATAGAGACTGATATTTTACAATGTAGTACAGTTTATTTTCCATATGACGCTTCTAGCTGTTACGTCAGATCAGAACACTACTCAAATAGTGTTAAAAACTTGTTAGAAATCATAATAGAACATTGGCCCTGGTTACTGTTAAAGTTTAACAGCCTTGCTTAACATGCCAACCCTGCACAGTTCACTTTATATTATATGCACACAGCATCAACATTACACCTGAGCAAACTGCATGGAAACACATTATAATTCAACCTGACCAATATCAATTCACAAGTTTGGGAAAGTCACTCCAGCTAATATTAAAAAATTCTAACTAACAGGAAATAACTGCCTATCCATCACATTAGAGCTAAACCGGCCAAACTACATAACGATCATAACAAATGAGACACGCAATGCTAAAATGCTAAAACAAATACAGGATTAGCTGTGGGCAGCCGCCGATAATCGCCAATAGTCTGCTGCTCAACGATGACAAATCGATATTTACACGATTAATCGTGCTGCTGCGAGCACTAGAACTCGTGGCAGCCTTACTTTTGATGAGCTTGGTGGTGGTGATGGAGATCTCTCCGAAGCTGAACTCCTGGCTGCCGGGGTGCTTCTCGATGCCCCAGAACATGATGTTGGCGACGAGGGCGAGCATGAGGATGGCGAGGCAGCAGGCACAGCGCTGGGACACCGTGAAGTTGCTCTCCTCGGGGCAGCGGAACAGCGACACGTACAGGTGGCGCTCCTTCAGGTCGCTGCAACGTGACGGTTGGTGGCAACTTTACGCCGGTTTCACGGCTTTTTGATTATACACACAAGTCTGTGTTCACGATATCAACCTTGTGGGTTAGACATTGCGCGATTATGCGGAACTTGGCAGCTGTGCCAAGAAAATAAAATCATGTTGTTCATATTGATCTCCTTCAGGTCGCTGCAACGTGACGGTTGGCAAATTTACGCCACAGTCGTCCTCAGTGTACGAGTATGTAATAGAGAATTTATTGAAGTCCATCTACCTCGGTCACATACATGTATGTGTACAACTGACCAACAATAGTATTAATCACAGCAACAATATACACAGTACTACTATACATGGAATAAACATACAATACATATAGTACACATATAAGTATTGTTTATAGTCTGCATCTGTATTATACAGTCGAATTCACGGCTTTATTATCCACACAAGTCCATGTTCACGATATCAACCCGTGGGTTAGACGTTGCGCGATTATGCGGAACTTGGCAGCTGTGCCAAGAAAACAAAATCATGTTGTTCATATTGATCTCAATGCCGCTGAACATTTTGGCAGTGGGGCTTCTGATTGGCTGGATTTTGTGACCCACTTCCATGAATATTAAGGGGTTTGACTCACTGCTATATACTGATATATGATAATACTTCACGCAGGTTGCTGCATAATGGGTAATACAACATACAATGTAATATAGATGTAATGCAATGTAATACAGTGACATTTGTTTCAAATACTCACTGAGTTGCATTGGCATACAAAATGGACAGGACGTTTTTCTTCTTATCCTCGTCGTCTGCCACCATAAACACTTTCCGCACTGTTTTTGCTGACGGGTCGCAGTTGCCCTTCGTGAACGACAGCCAGCTGTTGCACACAAACATGTATTTCTCTCGTGTTTGTGGGTCGTAGATCTGGCACAGACTACAAAACCTGCATGGACCACAGAGGTCGAAATGATATTAGTCATGTTGATATCTAATTGGTCTATACGTCACTGGTTGTAGACTAATTATTACACTTACTATAAGTAATAATAATAAAATAGATACACTGATTGTATAAGACACCTGGGCTGTCACCCTCTCACCATTGACCGTTTTGAGAAATCAAAGATGGCCACCATGATAAGTGGTATTTGGGGTTGGACATAAGGACAGATAAAGCCAGCCGACATCAGGTCTACCAAGTTTTAAAATCACATAGACCAGCATTCAGGGAAGTGGATAATTTGATAAAAACATTTACACTGACAGTAAATAATGACATTGGAGATGTCTAGGCGAGAATTGAAGTTGATTTGAGAAAAAAAACATGGTAATATAAAGAATAGATTAGATCTCAAAATGTACATAGCTAAAAAAAACAAAACAAATTTGTACATAATGTACCAGCCAAAATCAGCTAGACTGCAGGTCGACCTACTGGCAAAAGCTGGTAGTTCACAGCCAGTTTTCAGGTACACCAGGGCTACTTATGTCCAACCGTGGTATTTCAAAGATTAGAACAGCACGTATTTGTGGCTGCCACCTACCAGTCTGGTTTGGCGCCCCGGTTGTCATGCCACAGGGTGATGGACGTGATGTTTCCCAGAGACTCGGGCGTCCGCACCACAAAAAAGTCCACTTTGCCGCGCCTGAAGGTCGGGTGGGACTTGGACGTGAGGCAGTGAGCTTCTGATGAGTCAATCGAGCCTGAGGTGGACGAAGAATACATATTATGTGAATGTAATTGGCAAACATTGTTACATGACAGGCATAGGCACTTTTAAATCCGTCTCATTTACAGTTTTATTAAAATTGAATGGAACATGAATAAGGCTAAAGAAATGTGATTGTCATAAAAGAGATTAACAGGTCTAAATGAAATTACTATTATATTCCTGATTCGCTCGTACCGTGTAGTATGATGCCCACAGTTGCCGTGGTTCCTGCCCTCCACCGCTCACCGGTTTCCACGGTGATGACATACTTGTACTCGTCATCGGGGTCATTGTCGGCCAGGTCAATCGGGGAGCGCTGCAGAAAACACGTGCCAAGGCGTCTAGATGTGCATTGCGATCAATTATAATGGTCACAGGCTTTGATTTATGTGGAAAATTGTTTTCACTTCACACTGTGTCTGCAGTGTAAAAAGGTTTGAAAATAAAAAAATAAAAAAACTAGAAACGTACTCATTGGAGTACAAAATTAGTCCCAGCCCCTTTGAACATTTGATAGTTTATTTTTTTATTGTATTACATTGTAAGCATGATGGACAGGAACACTACATAGGAAGCGTATGATATAAACACAAATTAAGTTTAAACGCTTTACTATAGCAACATTCTCTCCTCTGTTGCCGTCGCCGTTTGATAAATGTTTTTTTTACTTAAGGAGCATTATTTCACATTTAAAATAATAAACATTGATCAGCATGGATTGTTTATTTGTTTTGATGGCGTTCGTAAGAATTATGTTAAACGGTGCTGTATCTGACGTGTGGCGTAATTACTATCAAATGGGTTAATGTTTGACACGTTTTACTTCATTCTGTAGGTTTGCTCTCTGACGCTCGACGTACCATGACGTACACTTCAACTTTAACAAATAAACAGTCAAAAACAGTATCAATGTTATAACATAACCATAGCCTGTATAAACACCAAAACTGACTGTGTCCGTCTAGGGTTCATGCTTAGGGGGATCTGAAAGTTTGGGGTCATAACACTCCTTAGTTTTCTTCAAATCGTCGGGCATAGGTTAACGCAAATCGAAAAACAGATAGTCCCTGTCCCAGCTAAAGCTGGGGCTGGGTCTAAAAAATAGAAAGTGTTGTGTAAACATATTTTTTTCACTCTAAATCAGTAAAACATTTATTTTTTATACATTGGGACCCATTGTATTGGCCTTAGGACACATTGTTTCAAAATGTTGTTTCAAAACAAATATGCAAGTCCTGGGACTCATTGTCACCAATATCGTGATAAATAATTGTGTTGGAAGAAAGTAAAGAAACTTCCCAAATGCTTCATGAGTAGGTTCTTTACCTTCTTCTATTAGTCCAGATGCTTATAAATCATGCATGCTTTTCAATGTCCATGTAAACGATAGAACTATAGGCGGGGCTGTACATTAAGGATAATCCTGTTGTTCTGGACAACCATTTTTAAAATCAGGACAACCAAAAGTTGGAGGGTGTTTGTCCTGTGGGACAACCAGTTTCAAAATCAAAATTAAAGTAATGTAGGATGTGCAGGTTTTCAGAATGCGCCTCTATTCTCTGTTCATATACAACGTTGTTTAGCCCTTTGCAATCAAATGCCATCACTTTATTTTAGAAATGGTTGTCCCACATATTTTACTCACTGCTAGAATGGTCCATAATACTAATTTGATGAGTAACAAGCAGAAAGACCTCCTCATCAATGGTGAACAATGGTTGACTGAACACCCTCCTCCCCCACCCTTCCCCAAGTGGATCAATGTTCCACTTTGGTCGCACATGACAAAATGTACATCCCTAATGGCCGCTTGGAAACAGCGCTGTCTTCTTACCCAGCGTGCCCTGCGCAGCTCCTTCTTGCGAGCCCAGATGGCGATGGGGACATAGCAGGCGAGTATGAAGCACACCACCACGATACCTACAACAGTGGAGCTTCGTGTTCGTAATGATCTTGATTCTTTCAACACACTACATTGAAAAAAATGTATTGGTAATTTCAGGAACACTTACTTCACTGTGATGTTTGAGAATGACTGGAATCATCAAAAATATTCACAAATAGAATTAAATTTTTAGAATGCTGGTTGTCATGTAGCAGTTACTTAATATTTGGTAAGTAAGGTTCATTGCATATTATAAATGTATCATATTATTTGTTTTTATTTCTCTTCAAATAATCATATGCTTAATTTTTCCTTACGATATACTAAAATACTAAAATATCCAAAATAAAAGTTATATTCTGAAGAGGACACAGGTTGAAAATGTTAAAAACAATTATTTTGGATATTTCATTATTTTAGTTTATCATTTGGAAAAATTAAGCATATATTTGAAGAGAAATAAAAACAAATAATGTGATACATCATGTAGCAGTGCAAAATTACATGACGGAATTTTTGGCACTTGTTTGCATTGTGATTCTGGGACTACGCCGGACTATGTAAACTTGTTAATATTGTTAATGATAGCATATGGACATGTTCAGTCAACAGCTAAACCCACGGCCGGAGTTACACTTTACCACGTTTACGGCGACCGTGGTGCGGTGTGTGGCGGGACTCACCGACGGGGTTCTGCCAGAAGGTGAGGAACATGGCTACGGCCGAGTAGTCGATCTGGTTGGGCTGCACCAGCTGCTCCGCGATAAACGAGGACAGGTGGCGACACCGGCACTCGAGGAGACGCCCACCCGAAGGCTCGTGCAGCAGACGGCCCGGCTGACACCACACGACAGAGAGTTTTCACACAGAATGCGGCGGCACAACGTGTATAAATACCATGAAATCTGAACATCAATGCGCAAAACCAGTGTACGGTTTAGGTGATTGTTGGTCTACGGGAATCTCTTTTACACTGCACATATATTCAGTGTTACTATGAGTGGGTTAATTAGTGGCTATTAAGTGGAGAAATTCGGCAGGTTCGACTTACACGTTTTTTCTTACTTGGCCTTGTGAGATCGTACGTTTGATGTCAGTGAACATTTTTGACAGTGGTGCTTTTGATTGGTCAGATTTTGTGACCCATTTCCACGAATGTTAGGGGCCTTGAATATACCGTGTACATGTATACAGCTGTGAGATATGCCGAGGGGTTTACGTAATATCAAAGTGAAAAAAAGAGTGTGCAACCTCTGCCTGGATGTGCCAGCTTGGCTAATATTGTTATTAATTAGGCCTCTGGAGGTACCAATTATTATTGACTTTTAATTTCAAGATAAACCTTGTTCAGTTGTTGCTTTTGCACTGATTTCTAACTGACAAGCAACTGACCCCTCACTGGCCACTCACTCAGATTTCACCGACCACTTTATGAGCTGTTACTGCTCTCTCACTGAGCACCCACTGATCTCCATCTTGTGAGGACAAGGAACCATCTATCAATTGTTTCTTGATAGAGGATCTGATAAAATGACCCCGGATCACGGGATGATGGAGGACCCGTGACCTCTCACTGAGCACCCACGACCTCTCACCTGACAGCCCCTTGCTGACCACTCATCGTCCCCTTCTTCATCCCAGCTGAGACATTTACCCTTAGATGTGGCCAGTTCAACCTACAGAACATAACAAAGATCATGAACTGATGGGAAAATTCGCGGAAGGTCAACAGGCCCATTCAATAAAGCCATTGTCTAATGCTAACCCTTAGTTTACCAGCAATTCAGTCAATATGACAGAAGAAAAGAAAGCACCCACAAACATTGTCATTTTTACGATTTAACTTCAAGATAAAACTTTTTCCCTGGCCTCTACAAATTCATATTTCTTACCATAAATTAATGTGTGTACTTAAAAGTGTTCAAACAGGTTTGCAGTAAGAAATTAAAATTAGTAGCGTGTACAACCACTTACAGTGACTAGATCTGCCTCTGCAGCTGCAGCATCGAGGGTGAACACCAGAAAGTAGCTACCCGAACCATTTCCCAACTCCGTTGCATATAATCCAGTCAACCTACAATCAGTTTTTATCACATCATTGTCAGCTTACAAACACAAGAACAACATAAAAGTCATAAAAACGCCATTCAGACAAATGTTAAAGTCCTTGGTAAAATCAATGGCATTAAATCTATCAAAATTACGCTCATGTTTCTTTTGTGATTTTGAAATGTTGCTTTCTAAATCATGCTTAAATAAACAGTCATTTTGCAGATTCAGTTGCGTGAATTCTTATGCATAAATGCAAATCGGCCAGAGAGTGTGGACGAGCGTGACCTTCGGCTCTCACCCAGTGAGCTGCCACGTGGCAGGCGGAACAGGATTGTCCGTAAGATCAATGAGCACTTCCGTCCCATCGGTGTCCACCATACTGACATTGGTGTAGACAAACAAGTTCACCACACTGGGGCTCATGTCATTGGGAAGTCTTAGCATCACATAAGGCATCTCATCCTCTGCAAAACAACAAATATCCACATGCTGTAAAACCTTTTCAATTTGCGATACGAAATGTTCGCTATTCGCCACTGTACTTAGTTTTAGGGCCCTTTAAATTTGCAGTTCTGGTAAATTTAGTTTGTTTTAAGTTAGTGGTTTCAAGCGAAATCACACCGCTGCACCCCCTTAAAAAAGACACATAGATGATCTGGGAAAAATCTATTGAACATAGATGTTAGAAAAGTTGAGAATTCGAAGGGTTTTACAATACATGGTGTTCGAGACTGGGGTTCAGGACCATTCCCGATCCCCATTTCAGACAAAAATATTCTCACCAACAATGATGATGAACAATGATGACAGATTGAGAATAAAAAAGTGTGAATTCACCTACCGTCAACTTTCATGGTAAAGTGAGCCGTGGTATTTGATGTCAGGTTCAATGCCTGCAAAAAAACAAATAAAAAAAATAACAAAAAAAGCACCACACAATTAAATCGATTAGAGTACTTGCTTTGAAATCCATCAGAAATTCACCTCTTTATAAATGGTTTCATTATTAGCTTACACCGTGGTATTTTTTCAACAATCACTTTCAAATGACATACAGCTCATGTTATAAATTCCATCTATACATGTTTTATGAAATCACTGTTTTATGGATGCTTTTCATGTACGGTTAAAACAGATGCTCATTAAACAACAAAATCAAGAACCATACTTTTAACAAAAAAATGAAAAAGCTGCAATTGGGAATGAAAATTCACACAAATCGACGGATTTGTTGTCATTCTGATGGTCGCTTAACCACTGACCTGAAAGTCGTAGGTCGTGTTCATCCGGAATGTTATCACGACCGGCTCAACCAGTTCCGAGAAGCGCAGGAGCTCTCCTCCCGGTTGCACAACGAGGTTGATTTGGAAGACGCCTGAATACGACGAGTTCTTGGGCCCGGCCGGCCACAGGTACGGGTTCTCCGTAAAGTGCACCGTCTGAAACAACACATTCCAAAGTGTGGTATGAAAAGCTGTATTAATACAGCCTCATTACTCAGGTAAATGATTTTAGAAAATTTACTTGTGCGCTGACCCCTGTCCGCTAACCTCTGAACCCTGACCTGTCTGCTGACCCCTGGCACTCACCTGTCTGCTGACCTCTGACCCCTGGCACTGACCTGTACTCTGACCTCTGACCCCAGGCACTGACCTGTACGCTGACCTCTGTGCGGCCCTCGGTGACCGGCAGCTGACTGGGCATGGCCAGCTTCTGTCCGGAGTCGGGGCCGTCCATGGCCACCAGCAAGCCCTGCACGTCAAACAGCGTCTTCCTGCAACATCATGGCCAACTGAACACTCCTTAACGCAACATGAACTTATGGCTTTATACTACTTCACGATTAAAGATACAAACTGAACTTTTTGCTACTTCTATATTCATCCATATCATTCACGCTCTTTATACAATCTTATTAATATGATCACGTAAATCTCAGTGGACACATTAAAATTTCTTAGGACCATTTTCTTATATCAGTACAGTGTGCAATTCATATATTATAGAGTCATTTGTGATAGCGGTATTAGTTTCACTATAGTGGAAGGTAGGGCTGGCAACCCCTTTAATATGGTCATTTATGTACATGTACTTTAAATAGGGTGTTCAAGATATCCATGCAGCATATCTGTATTCTACAGCAAAAAATAATGACTTTTTATCACCCGATGATTCAACGAGTTATCAGATTGGTCAGAACCCGATATAGCTCTCCAATACTGAAAGCTGCATTGAATCTGACACAATATCCCTTTTAGTCCATGTGCCTTTGTTGACAGACAGAACTATGTTATCAAAATTACCTAATACTCAAATAATGTAGCTACTATTGAGTTCAACATTTTTTTAATCTGATTCATATATTTATGTTTGAAAGATGTATCAGGTAAATGAGAACAGTCTGATATTGTGCAAACACTATCTTGCATTTTTGGATAAGGAAGGATGTTTTGCGCAAGAAGGAATACAAGAAATATAACAAAGCACATACTTTTGAGCTGACAAAGTGATAGCATCACTTTTCAAGTATTGCACATTTTCACCAGCAACGACGTTTTGGACAAAAACTTCCTCAAGTTTTTCAACCACTCTTAAAGATGCTGTCGTCAGATCTTGTACCTACAAACAAACAACAGCCAAAGTACAAATTTTCATCACAACATTATGAAATATTCATCCATTGAAAATTCAAATAAACTGCAGTCCACATAATTGTGTGTATCTTGGTTATTTAGAATTGGCTTTAGAGGTGATCTAAATAATTCAGAGTATCCAAATAATTGAAGCTTAACATATTTACATTAACCAAGAATTATACCCTTCATTAAGAGTATTGAAGAATACACGAATAAAAATTCAAGGCTGAGATTCCTGATGCTAATGGAAACCAAATAAAGGAATTTCTCAATCAATCAAATCTTAACTTTATTTGACCAGGCCCTGCTTATTCCTCATTCAGAAGGTGTGGCCTGGCTGCCCAGTCTACATCTCAACCGTCCTCTCCAAGTCTTTCGTTCACCAGGATCTACCAGACCCATGTCCAAACATGTTCGATCTTTCTGCATGACTACATCCCAAACTCAAACGTTTACACTACGCCTCTGACCTTTTCTGTGTACTGTTGAGACAATGTGCCGTTGACTTGGGCGATTTCCACCAGCGTCCTCTTGTGCTGCTCGGCCAGAGACCCGAGGATATTGGAGACGCCGTCAGCGAGGATTCTGTGAAAGATGCACAGGAGAAAATCACACGAGTCACAATCTGAACGGACTAAAATTGCTTAAAACTGGCTTTTGCTTCAAATCACACAAGTTGATAATGTCGTCACTTTTTGATTACGGTAATTGAATTAATATTCATAATTCAAAAACAACATTTATGAAGTATATGTGTATATTTTTGTATACATTTATTTGCACAAACACATCTATACGTCAACCTAGTCTCCCAAGTGAAAAATTACATGTTATACTAGTAATACCTGTAAGTACTTCAAAAGGTACACATATTGTACATCTCACTTAATAAAGGCGAGACTGGCTTAGACGTTACCACAGAACGTTTTTGTACCAATGCCGCACTGTATTTGAGTACTAATACTGTGTCCAAGTAAGCATTTTCAACAAATCACCAACACTAGAGTTGACAGGCGTGACTCACTGTGCACTCTCGTGTACGTCCTTCCGCGTGGTGTTGATGCCTTCTACTCTCTGGAGTTGAAGGTCACTCAGCTCAGAGGTCAAGCTGACCAGAAAGTCTGTCGCATGCCGCTGGGTGTTTTCTGTCAGCTCTAGACGCGCGTACGTCACCTGAAGCAATCAAAGTTCACTATAGTTTGGACAGAAATTAGCCACACCCACCTTTTGTTCTATAACTTCCTTCCAACAAAACAATGTCCAAGGAAAGTTCCATCCTTTGGTGCAGAATCGCTGATGCTACATAGAATTCATGGCATGATAACTCAAACGAACGTAAACACTGTAAAATAATCTAATATATGATATTATTCAGTACTGTATCTTGTTTGTACTGCACTGGTATGTCATAGGTATGGTGTTGACGAAACTCATTTACATACTATTATATTCTCTCTTCTCTCTCTCTCTCTCTCTCTCTCTCTTAGGTCTTGAAAACGGCTATGTTAATGGTGTAAATAATAAAGAGACAAAACATACACCTATGTGGATGAAAAATCCATAACCGCCAATTAAATGTCCTATTTCTACATTTACACTGTCCTAGCACCGCACCCCAGCACCCACAACTGTATCACTACATTCTAACAGCTACATGTAATGTGACACCCACATCATAACATTGGATGTTAAAGACCCCAGACAAGAAGTTTTGTTCTATACAATGCTTTCTTTGTACAAGTGGCCCAAATTCTATCTAGTTTTCAATGCAGATATGAAAATTAGTTTTTATCTGGGGCTACAATCATGACAGTGGTCCAAATCTCCACCTCCCTCTGTCAAATCCAAGTATTCAGCCCTCTTTGAAACTGACTTTGCAATAGAATACTTCAGGTTATTAAATTAGTAATTTCAAGAAGTCTGCAATAGCATATGGTCTCATTTTTGATTTTCCGTTTTCTTTCTATGCTATACTTAACAAAATGTAGCAAATTTTTCATAATGTTTTGAGTTTTATTAAAGCTTTTCAGCTTTACAGAGCCCTAATCATCACCAGGTAAATTTTCTGTAAAAGGGTGTGTACCCCTGAGAGCTGTCTGTGATGTGTCCCACCTGTGTCAGCACTGTGGCCCTCTGCTGGAGTGGCAGCACCTTGTCCTCGAGAACCAGAGACACCAGCTTGGAGGCCAGGATCTCACGCAGCTACAACAACAACATAGACAAATAGATCGTCACGCTGAACACATTGAGTTAGATGGGCCTCACAACCACCCAGCTGAAAATTGTACAGGGTCAGGATTAGCCACTCGTCCGCTCGTATTCACAAGTAAAACCTTGTGGAGGACTAGTACAATGTTTTGGTAACTCGTCCTCATGACAAATAGAAAATTCTGGTTAATTTTTTTTACATACAATGATATAATAGAGCTTTGTGCAAAGAGGAAGAGTACATTTTGTGAAGGACTGGTAGATTTTTGTATTGTTACTCGTCCTGTAGATGAGTATCACTTTTCCACCTAATCCTGACCCTAATCGTTCATTTAGAATATAGACTTTGCACCGTGCAACACAGTAGTCTTAACTTTTTAGGTGGCCCATAATGTCCATAGGTGAGACAAATGCGTAAATCATATTCAAAGCCTGTCTAGTGGCCAGAGCGATGAATTTATGCAAACAATTAATACTTAAACTTACACCCAAGGCTATTTATTACAGTATATCTATGTACAACCAAAAGTGAAAATGTATGCCATACAATGTACACCTCGATGAACACTGCTGGATGTACTTTAAAGACAGGATCATTAACACACTCAATTGGAATAGCACAGCTTTTAGTACTGTTGAGATGGCTGAGTGATCTAATGCACTTGATGCAAGTGCTTGATGAATAGGAGTCACAGTGGTTGCAGACAAGGTTTTCAGTCCCAACAGTGACTATGTGATTTAGCCCTAAGGACGTGGGAGAAGAATCCTGTCTATGTCAATTCTAGTTATACCCAAGTCTATCAATTACAATATATACCTCTGTGATAGTGTAGATAGTATTTAGATAAACTTCTTACTTGAGCATAGTTTCCCTTTTCCACATCTGTAAGATTTGTTTGCTCTGTCTTTTTGTTTAGTGATGACGATACACCTGCTATGAGTCCTAATGCATCTTGTATCTTATTTGACGACACAAACTGGCTTAGCGTCGAATCTTTTCCAATAACCAATTCTGTCAAGTTCTGAATTCCATGGTCTGCGTTTTTCACCTATAATCAACATTTGAACATAGAGAGATAGCAAAATAAATGCCCAGCATAAGGGTATCCAAAGTATTTCCATTGGCTATTAGCCAACTACTTTAATACCAATTTACTTAATTTACGCTGGTAAAACACCCGAAAGTTGCCAGTTCATATTTAATACAAATATAGAATAATGTGTATCTGATTGGTGACTAGCATATCAGTTGACCCTGTGATTGATAATAGTGCACATTTCTACACATACTGTTATTTGAATACTGAAAGCCGAAAATCAACACTAGATAGAAGACGAAGTCACAGCAGGGTACCAAATACGGAGATGTGATTTATGTGACATCTGATTTTAGCCAGGGCCAGCTGGTTTTAAAAGTTCATGGCCCTATGGGTAGGCTGCTTTTGGGGAGTTCTCAATATGAATAAACATAATCAAGGACTGGATTTTTTTGTCAGGGCCAGCAACTTTTTATACTTGTTGGCTCTGCAGTTCGTGAGAAAATTTTCATGAGTTTCATACCATGCTAAATAAGCTCATGTAGAAACAAAAAATATGCGTGTTAACGTGTTCACCTGAACTGAGGTGGTGAATGTAGTAGCAGCCATGTATGTATCCATGACAACCACGATGACCGGCAGGTTGAAGTTCTGGGACTCGTCACCCAGGGGCAAGCGGACCTGCTGGGTGGGCGTCTCCCCGTATGCCACCAGCACCTCTACAACAGCAGCAACAGTAGCAAAAAGTCCATCACCAGGCTCACTATCACCTCTACATGCACCAACATCTAAATGTTATTTCTCTGTGGAGAGGCCGCTTTTTGTGAGCAAATTGAATCAATTTTTTTAGCGTGATATAAACAACTTGGATGTGTTTTTTTTTTTTTTTTTTGCACCAATCTATTACTGTTATTTGAATACTGAAAGCCGAAAACCAAAACTAGATAGAAGACGAAGTCACAGCAGGGTACCAAATACGGACATGTGATTTATGTGACATCTGATTTTAGCCAGGGCCAGCTGGTTTTAAAAGTTCACAGCCCAAAGGCCCACTTTGTATAACAAAAAGATTCACACTGTGTGCTTTTGTTTGAGAAAATCAACGTAAATTGTGGCTATATAGATTATGAGGAGAGATCCATGCATTTACCATTGGTGTTTACAACAGCCTTTATCTTATATGTGAGCGGCTGGTCAGAATCATTAAACCCAAAGCACGAGATGACAAAGGTTGTCTCCAGCACCACGCCACTTGGTGGATCAATGCTACACATTCCTGGAAAAAGTAATATAAAACGTTGGTTTAAACACTTTGTCAGCTGCATCTTTTTAATACTTTTGAAAAATAATTTTGGGTCTTACTTTCAGCTTGAAAAGTCTAGAAATCAAAGGTCCTAGTGACATTATTACAGGGCTTAGCCACTTTTTTATGACAATGATGTCCTTAAGGCTTTGTGTATATATAAAAATTAGTGTTTCCATTTTGCATTTGTCTATACATGCATATGTAAATGTTTTATGTGAGCAATCACTCATCCCAAACTTTACATTGTTTATAATGTTGGTATTCTTCTAAAAATGTTTTTTTTTTTTAAATTGGTGTTTGCATTCACATATTAAGAATCATGATCAACATCACATGAGAACTTTTGTTGAAGGGACACTTCCATTTCAATGACATTGTACTTTACATTGTCTCTGAAGTTGAACAATTATCATTGAACAGTGAGTTAGCAATTATGTATTGTTTGTAATAAAAAAGACTGGCTAGATCATTTTCTTGATCGAATAGATTAGTTGATACATTGTACGTATAAAGTCCATATATGAAGGATTTAGACTGTGTGGGAAAGCTTAAAATTCTAAATCAAAATTGAACAGTTGAACATTAGCTTTGTTTGCGTTATTGAATTCCAAAAAGCACATTATATTTGTGTTTAATTAAAAAAATGACAAAAGTAAAAAAAATATCAAGTGAATGATGCTGAATAAGAACATGTACATATGATAATATACAACACCTTTTGCGGGTGGTGAATTTATGGAAAAACTATACGATGTTGTCTTTGATAGCCTTATTATCGAGGAGGCTTCAGTAATACGCATCTTGGTCACTGAAAAAATCAAGTTTGTTAACTTCATGATCTTTGTCTCTGGCAATGGCTGTCTAATTTTCAAATATTCAAGGAACATCTCCCCCCATTAACATCTGTGGAAAGATTAACTCTTCCCCTTTTACAGAGTAGAAAATACAATATTTATTACTTTAAAGATTAAAAAATACATCTCAGTTCCAGTTCCATCAGTGTATCGATTGCAAACATTGGATTTGTGATAGTTTCTTCACTATGTTTGTCATCAGAAAAATCACTGCTTAAAATCACTGTACCAGCATAATGACTCACCTAAAACTTTGAATGTCAGGGTAGTTCCAGCAATAACGTCTGAGAACACATCATGGTTGATCACCAAGTTTGAATGATTGTGTCCCGTTGTAGTTTCTGAGTCCCAGTCAATAAACCTACTCTCATGTTCTAAGTTCCACCTACAAGACACAGCAGGCTCTTTAAATCCAATTACATGCATCGACATAGCATCGTCACTAAATCTTTCCAAACTGATCGTTTATAGGTGGCAAACCAAAGCTGAAATTAACATAAAAGCCATAATCGTTACACACTGATACAAGACGAGGTCGCGGTGATCCTTGATGCATCCAGAACATTCCGCATGGAGCACAAGACTGTCTGACGGGTTAATGCTTGTCTCGCAATTACTGATGCATTGGATGGCTACGTCCAAGTCTGCCCAAAAACAAACACAAAAACTTATGTCACAGATATTCTAATTCCAAAACCTGTCGTGTTCCAAAGGGTATATGCACAGATTACTTAAACAGTTTAAGTAATCTGTGGTGTATGTCTCTTCAAACATGCATATTTTTAATAAATTGAAATATTAGCCTTCATAGAAAATATCAAAAAGTATACATGTATGATAATTTGAAGTGAAACAAAATTAAGTTCTGAGGCTATGAAAAAAGTTCATAACAAGAGAGAACTGAGAGTTCATCCCCCACATGACTCCACCACCACTACAATAGGCCTCAAATAAATGCCTTTTCTCAAAAATATCTCAAACCAGAAAAACAAATAATCTATATTATAAAATTCACCTTTATCTGTCTGTTTATCTATGATTAACGCATCTGGAAAAGCAAAGCACAAAGATATTTTTAGTCATCTAAATAAAACAATATGCTTTCTTTACAATTTTATAAGCATTGAAATTCAATGGTTCCTTTTTTACACCACCGATATTCTATTGTCCTTTGAAATAAGATAAGATAGAATAAGATAAGATACCTTAATTTCAGAATTAAAAATATATTGAAATAAACAATGTTTTCTTGATCTACGTAGCAGAAATGCCCACAAATATATCCACATCTAATTTACACTTTTCCATCAAGAACCATATTGATCCTGCAAATTTCTCAATAAAAATTCAAGCACTTGTATAAAAGTGATTGCTGAATCTAATTTGTTCATTATTAGGGCATCATATTTTTTATGTACATTTGTATATGATTGAATACTGAATCATTTGCATGCATGTAATTTACTTTCAAGTAGTGCTTTGAAAATTCTGTTAATTCTCTTGGTAAATTTACGCTAAAAATAAGATTTCCTGAAATTTCATTGAATTTGTGACCCAAAGTCGAATTCCGGTTTAAAAATCCCTGATTCTCCCTGAATGGTGGCATACTGACCAGATTCGCAGTTGTTTCCTTTGAATCCATCTGCACAGTCACATGTGTAATTTTTCACTCCATCGTTACAGTTTCCTCCGTGTTGACATGGTGCACTCCAACAGTCATCTATGTCTGCAATGTAAATCCAGGGCTATTGGATTATAATGACCGGCATTTAAAACTTGGATTGGTAGCATGATGGAAAAAAAATTATAGAAAAATAGTTTTAAGCTTTTGTTTGTTAGTTTCCATTTATAGCCAAGCTGAGTGTTGTCTACATGAAACATTATATTACTGAGATAAGATCTAGAGCAACGGTCATGACTTATGCTTGGCAGTGGTTTGCTGGGTGTGAGAGGATTTTTTATGGATTATCGTCACTTTTTAAATCCATAAACTCACTGTAGTGTTGGTAAGGTGATTAAAAGTGTAGGGAATCTCACATGCGTTTATGTGTAATGGAGGCATTGGTCAGGATGGTACATGTATTTCTTTCATACATGTAGATTGAAAGTTATGAAATATCACAATATAATATCTAAGCTAATGACATTAGAATGCTCATTAATTATTGACATTAATGCTTCCAATGGATATCGTTTTGGTAAAGCATAACATTTAATCTATAAAACAGTTTACCTAATTTAGAGTGAACTTCAAAAGCATCGATGTTGGTAGTGAATTGTAGATCTGCATTGGCACATGATTTTAAGAAGCACTGTCCTGAACTGGAAAGAATAAGGTAATAAATAAAATCATTAAATATTTCTGAAATCAAACAGCCATTTGGTCATAGCCTGTCTGTTTGGACTAATTGTTACAGCAGTACATCTTTCATGATCATTTCCGCATGGTAGAGGTTTTTGAGTGTAAAATACATTAATCTCACAAATTCTCACATACATATCATATACAGTACTGATGACGAATAAGGGACATGGAATTCAGCAGAATATTTTGAATTTCAAAGGAATGACTGAATCAAGGCGAACGAATCTATAAAAGCCGAATGTTTAATTCTGCTTTTACTCACCTTACTAGAAATTCGCGATAATATGGGAAATTTGCGAATTACACGTATGAAACGAATTGTTGGCATCTAAATATTCACATAGTTTGCATAATTCGAGTAAATTGTGATGAGAATAGGAATCAATATGTTTTCCTGGTCTTGCATTAAGCAAATTCTGAGAAAAAGAAAGAATCATGTCAATTTTGAGAATGACGTTCATAATTGATCCTGCATGTAAATTTGCGATTTTTTTTGTTTTTTTCGCAAAATTCGGATGCTTTCCCATATATAAAAGGGATACACGAGTGAATATAAGTTGCATCACATAGCAAAACATGTGCATACACTGTTTATAGTCTGCAATTATTCAATAATGTAGCCTTTAACAAATCTGCACATGTGTCATTTAGGAAAATAATATGAGTCTTATTCATCAAAGTAGGCAACAAAAAGGAATATTTTTGGTTACAATGTCATATGAAAATTGAGGAGTGGCGGAGCCAGCATCCTTATTTATTCGGGCTTATTACTTATTGAACATGGACTTTGAAACCCACAATGTGGAGGCAGAAGATGAGTCAATTGGTCAAGAGCGTTGTCACTAAATGGAGCAAAATAATTTTGAAATCGAATGTGCCCAATGCAGGTGCCATGGCGGCTGTAAAGGCCTCTACATTCATGTATTTTGGTCATTTTTCTAGAACTTAGAAGGACCCTGATTCCATCAGTATCCTCAATGTTAAATATCAGAATATTTCTGGAATTTCTGAGCACTTGACAACTTTGCAAGTGGAATCTTAGCAAAATGAACACTGCTGGGTGATAATGAATGCAGATGTTTAATACATGACTGAGTTTTCTTTGCTGATAGACCATATTTTATGACATACACATGTACATGTACACCAAGAAAAGATACTTTCGGTGAAGACTTTATGAGTTTTACTTTGAGTGTGCTTCATATTCAAATACAGGCGCATGGACCAATAATAAACCTGTGAGATCTCCCAAATAGTAAATCTTCAGTTATTCTAAATAGGGGTATGTCTGTGTGCCCGAGAATAGAGTAGCTCATGATTGCAAATACGCTATAGCATTCATGGAAGGGTCCATGCTCACTAAAATGAGCATTGTCCAAAATAGAGCCACTCATATATAAATTTGCCCACATTCTAATCCGTGAAGCTTTATGTAAATATTCAAAATACATACTTCCAGTTGATGGTGTTGCAATCTAGAGCTTCACAGCATTCACTTTTGCAAGTCAAAAGGTCAATTCCACTTTGGATAAAAAGTACTTGAGGACAATCTGACAGCAAATACTCAGACATCGCCGACACCTTGGTAAAAGCTTCAGTGCAGGCTGAAATGACACAAATATCATTAATGAAATACGACACATACAATAATAGTATATCATAATAAATTCATACTTAGATATATGTATACATTATACAAATTACATTTTGTAGCCGACTAATTTGATATCATCTTAACAACACAGACATGATATCTAGTTGTAGGGAATTTTGGTTCTGCTGCTGCTACTACTGATGAGAAACATTAATAACTAGAAGGTTCTCAATGGAGCACAAAGTCCAAGTTCCTTACAACGTCTATCAGTAGGTTAAATGGCTTTTTGAATGTGCTTGTTTTCATTGGATTACCAAGACCACTTGAGACCCTTTGCTCAGGTGATCATGATAGCGAGGATGTACTGTATGTAATTGACGCGCCATGCATATTGCACCACGTAAACTTGATTTCTGCTAAATCTATAAGAGATGATGGTGCTGTTGAGTCTTTGCATTTTCTTGTCAATGTTTCAGATTTATCCGTCTTTACCAGCTTTTATAGTGCACAGTGAGCCCCTGTACATAGAGAGGCCGTGTGTGACATCATAAAAAGCAAAAATCAAGAACAAATCTAAATATTGTTTTGTAAAACTTTGCTATGCATAAAGTAGTGGACGTACAGGCTCATTTAAGTTAAGAATTAATTTTTTAGCAACTATTGTATAAAAATCAAGATGCTGATTAAAAAACAGTTAAACAGTTATT
This sequence comes from Streblospio benedicti, assembly GCA_019095985.1. NCBI lineage: Eukaryota > Metazoa > Annelida > Polychaeta > Spionida > Spionidae > Streblospio > Streblospio benedicti. Next base: position 17,613,148 of record CM032659.1, read on the forward strand.
CATGATTATATAAAGAATATTTTTAGACACCAATAGGAACCAAACCTGTCATTGTTGTTGAGACTTTCTTGGTGTCTCGCCAACAATGACAGGTTTGGTTCATATTGGTATTCAAAAATATTCTTTACATAGTTACCGTATTCGTTCTTTTAAGTACACCTGCCATATTAAGCACACACCCCTGTTTACACAGGTTAAATATTAAACAAATCATGCTTTTTTTTGCAAATATTTCATATACCTAGCTCCATATTGTAAGACTAACACGCTGATATACGCCAGGTGCGTTGTGAAAAACACGGGGGGTGAGTTGTGATTGGGTTTCACTTTTCAGACATCTCTTGTATTTTTGTTTTTGGTTGAAAAAAACTTTTTTTGAAAGCGCACTATGCACTTACTAGAATGAATATGGTATACAGCTGTTGACTGGTCCCTTAAGCGAGGGGCACATTTGACCTTGTGGGCGTGTTGCCCGGAAGGCGTTTTGAGGTCTGCGGTGTCTACAGCGTTTTCCGCATGCAGTGACAAACGTACAGTTGTGGGCACATACGCAAGGGCTCCGTACGTTATGAGCGTGTCAACAGAGGGGATTATTTAATTGAGGTGACAAGGAAATCAACATGTGTCGAACTTGCATTGTACTCGCGTACAACTTACGTTGTGCGCACTGTGTGATTTCTAAACATTCGCACTGGGTACACACTGCACCAGTACGGTATTTGCGGCGACAACGTGCAGCCGCACTGCCTCTTTACGGTCAGACCACTACTGACATTGGTAGTAGCGGCAGTTTGGCAAGTCAAACTTCTTCTACAGCGACCGTAAGGCCTTAAAAAACCTACTTTTGTCACACAGAGCACTCACTGATCCTTAAGTTTTGGTTGGTAGACAGGCTGTAGACTAGCCTTGCGTCGTGATGTGCCCTACGCATAAATCTCCAGCCAATATCTGACCATTACACAAATGAGCAAATCACACCATTTGGTTCTCAAGGCCAGACTGTTCCTTGCACATATCAATGTGTCCGTAAACATTAGAAGAATGGTATTTTTTAAATGGGAGGAACGAGCACTGAAACGCTATAAGTTAACCCTCTTGTTGATGGGAGGTTACAAATATGTTGTAGTATAATAAAGGGCGGTGGGAATACATGAGCATCGTTTCAGGATTTCCTGCTCACTGCCCTAAGTTTGTGTCCATTATTGATGTTAATTAGTTTTTTTTATATACTGTACTGGAGAGAAATTCAACATATATTATAAATCTTGGTGTTGAGGCAGAGAAATACATGTAGGATATGCTAGCAAGAGAAAAACAGCTACATGTACATTCTGAAAGGTTGATGCATGAAAATTATTAATTGAAAATGACACCTATTTTCAAACAACACACAGAGAGTGACAAATATTGGTGAGTGAGCAATTACAAAAATTAAAATAATGATATTCAGATGCTGTCCAGAAGCTTCAATTAAAAGTGAGAAAAAAATATACTAACCAGTTTGACAGTCACTGCCTTCGTATTCATCTGTACATTCACACGTATAGCTGTTTTCTCCATCTTTACAACTTCCCCCATGAAGACAAGGTGCACTTAAACACTCATCTATATCTAAAATATGTACAATTAAAATTCTAGTTAGACATAAGCACTAGACAAATAATTTCATTAATGAAATTATAAACTAAACGAATCACGCCCAATACAAAAATACACACCATTTTCACAGTCGGTACCACTATAGCCTGGTGCACAGTCACAGGAATAGCGCCACTCCACTTGAATACAGGTTCCTTCATGTAGACAAGGTGTACTCAAACATGCATTGTAAGGGGCATCTGTTTGACAAATCAGCCCATAGTGGTTACGGATTTTTGATCGCATGGAACAAACTTGATTTCTCGTATATTTTCTATATTAATCCTTAACAGTGCACATTGTCCCACTGCAGCACCACTTTCTTGGAAGAGTGAGTAAGGAAAATCAGCTGAAAATATTATGGATGTACATATAAATACGTACATGTAAACCCAAAGCTGTATTCAGTATACTTAATGTTATCAAAATAAATTACTTGTCATGTAACCATATTTATGCATAATCCATTGCCATCTATACACTGCTACAACATCTACTGCCTAACAGGTACTACTTTTGCTTTTTTGTTGCTACTGTTTCTTTTGCTGCTTCTGCTTTAGCTTCTCTCTTGCTGCTGCAGGCCATGTCAGGACTGTTAATATCAGTACCACTACCACAACTACTAGTACTAGCGTATATTAAATACACAGGAGAGAATTCCGGGTGTCCCATCATGTAGGCAAACAAAATTAACCACATTTTCTCACTCCTTAAACTACGAGATTTCTGCATTCGTTAAAATAGCCATTGGTCCTCTCAAAATGGCCAAACCATCTCTAGGCCCAAGCTTCCTCTCAACACAGAGCCTAGTACAACACTGCTAAAGAATGCTTTTGTGATAGTCCTGTTGACTACTTTCAGGCAAATGACAAAAAAGGACCAGATTTAACTAAATGCAAATCTGTCTAATCCAATCTTATCATGGGACTCTATGAACACACCAATGCTTGATCACTCATGAAAATGTGTTGGCACACCTATCCATTGCCATGGAAATGGACTGATTGGCAATAACACCGCACAGGTATATCTGTTAGTGGAGCACGTCACTTCGAAAGACATCATTCGATGGTGGCAGATTTAGAACATGAACATAACACAAAGCCACAAGAATATTGATACTTGTACATGTATATGTAGCCACTGAAGGTTTGGCAAATTGCAATTTAAAATTTTTGGACTAAATGCGCCAAATGGCACACATGATTTTCAGCCACGAGTGATCCTTGACGCTAAGCCTACGTTTTCTGAAGACGCGATACGTGTTGGCGTTTGTCGCTAGGTGCGTTTTGCCTGTTTCTCACGGCGCATTTGTCGCCCAGCTTGAATAGATCTGTGCTGTAGAAATGTGCTTATCTATAGCGGCATGCTACGTTTATCATAGTGACACGATGTTTGGGCACATTATTGATTGACTTGCACACATTCTATCAATAAATGTAGTATCAGATGTGTGTTTAGATTATTTGAACTGACGAGCGACTAAACGTGTGGTCAGGAAACAAGCTAATGATTTTTAGATGTAAACAATCCAACTGACAGTTCGTTTAGAGGGTCAGGGTGGTCACAGACGACAAAAATCTTGTACCCTGGGTTAATATCGTTTCAATACACACGACACGCGTTTTGTTGTCTGCTCACCAACGCGTTATCACAGGCCGAGACCACTCTATATCCCTGTAATGTTAATTAAATTAAGATCGGGATTTCTGCAGTATTTTACGTTATTCGTTACACAGTTACGCCCGCAGCAGTATGTGAGCTTTTTGAAGTTCGGCCTTTTCCTGGAAGTGGCAGGTGCGCTCGGCTTGTTATCTCTCGCAAAATGCACATCTTAGCCTAAGTTTGTTCCCAAAATATGATGCTTGCGCACTCGAATCTTAATATTCTGAAATGCCATCCTATATGAAAAAAAGTTTTTAAAGAGCTATCTTGTACTAACAAAATGTGTCCACGCCGATTAAGTTTGTTATTCATGCGACTAGTACTGGAAGTTATCTAGGTCAACTTTCTTATAATGTGTTTAAATGGAGGGAGCTGTTAGAAATGATCAAAGTTACAAAATGTCTTTGCTTTTTTGGGACCATGCGCACCGACCAAAAACATCAATATTTTGATATGTTATAGACAAGAGGTTAAACTTACGATTAAGACACTTTCTGAGATGTGTCCCGATGGATGCATTTTTGCAATTTAACACCAAACATTGAGAACGTTCGGGAGAGTGATTTTTACTGGTGTCTAAGTTCGCAGAATCATAAGTTGTTGGTACTTAAGAAAAATCAATATGTAAAACCACAATCTGAAAGTGCAAACGTTGACGTTTCCAACAGTATATAATGTGTAGGGGTAATATCAAAATGTAAGAGTGTATTTTAAGAAACAAGGGGACTGTATCAGTTTTTACGTAGCGTTTTTCTCACAGATATTTTGTTCATTTTAGAATTATTGATTTTTCATAGAGTACTGTGTTTTTTGTGGCTGTGGCCTCCGAGTGTATCAGGAAACAATCAAAAGAAATAACATTGTACCGAACCATACGACAGGGCGACAGGAGAGAAAACACACACTAACATTTAACTTGGAAGAAAAAATAATTTTACTTGAAGAACCATCTACCCAGCTGCCACGGTCTTCTGGATTACTTGTCTCAGGGGCTCTATACCCAATCTGAATATCATAGTCTGCGGCAGTTGTTCTGTAAATGAAAAAAAATTACTTCTATAGATGATTTTTTTCTGTGTAACTTCTTGAACAATTTTGAGTAGTCAAATAACCTTCTATGCATTTTATCTGATGAACAGCACAAAATAACTTTGAGAATATTATTGGATTAGATACCTTTAAGAACTTGCAATCAGATGTTAGAGAAGAGAGCATTGACTTGATAGCATGGAATTGCTTGTGGTATGTGCCGATTCCGTGTTCCCGAAAAACTTGAGTTAATTTCTCAAATAGTCCTATGAAAGCATACTAAAATCTTCACCCTACCCTATTTGTTTTTCATATGAGCTGATGAAGATGATGCAACATTATCAAAGTCTAGCTGACTAGAGATGGCACGTTCCAAAAGTTATCTAATAATATTCTCATAGTTATGAATGATTGTGACTGATAATGTCACTATAATTTATTTGTGATTGAAATTAGCAGTTGTTAGGTAGTGTGTAAGGTTGTGAACATTATCATTCATCCAAATAATGTATTTTTATTATAAAAACCGTGTTTCTTTACATTGAAATATCAAGATTATGCATTTTTTGTTGTCACAACGGAATATGACACCAGCATGGTCAGAGTTTATATGTGAAAAACAGCGATAAACTCAGGACTTTTCTGCACAAAATGCAGCATGAAATGTCCCTCAAGAGACATTCCAATATATAGAGTCAAACTTGCTTAGTGCTTAGATCTGTCCCGTTTGTTACTCCTCTACACATCACATCGTTGGAGCACTTCAAATCTGACATGTCAGTTGGAAATAATGACTCCAAGAACCCTATTTCACAGGGCCCAAATGGTCCATATTTGATCCATTCCTAACCATTATTTTGGTCCATTTCTTACTGTTACCTCTTTACAAGTCACATTGTTTGAGGGAGGATGCTCAAATTTGGTTTGTGACTTGAATATAGCTTCTTCTTGGAGCTGATTCCACATAAACTCTGATGGTCCATATTTGGGTCCATTCCAGACCATTATTTGGTCCATTTATTACTGGTATCCTTTATTTCTTATTTTGAAGTGAGTTGTTCATCTTGCTTTCATTTACTAAGGTGTTAATCATAATGCTTTATACTTTCTTTCATTTTTCTAGCACAGTGAAATTATTCCAGCCTTTACACTGGTTAAGATCCCAGCCATTTGACTATTTTGGCCCCTATCTGGGTTCATTATAGCTACATGTATTTGTTGGTTCCATACATTACTACACATTCACAGGTACATGTATCATGGTTTGAGTTGTGTTACTCAGATTTCGTTTGTACATGTCGGTCATATATAGTGACCTCTTGGCACCTATTTCATATGAAGTTACAATAGCTCCTTATTTGGGTGCATTATGGATATTAGTTTGTTCATAGTTTGTACCACTAGATCACTGCACACCCACTTGGTGCATTTTAATGTTTAAATAATCGTAACACAGCTATTAAAGAACCCACAATAGAGTTTGTGTCAAAATAAAGCTACTTATATTGTCGCATGATAAACATAATTGTTATGATTCATCAAAATTATATGATTTATGGTGTAATTTGTTGCATGCACACCCATTCCGTTGGTGGCGATAAAAGTGGATTTGAACATGTATATACATATTTACATTTAGATCTTACTAGAAATTTTATTTTTTCACTTTAGCACCAAGAAAGAGTTAAGTAGTAATATTGTGTGGTAATTGTTTGGAGCCTAACAATTTTATTTAAATAACACACAAACTGGGTGTGCAGTGCTCTATTTAGATCACACTGATCCAGCTAGAGTCCTCAAACTCACTTTTCAAGTTTGAAAACAATCAGTTTGCACTAAATTTTCTTGGACAATAATGTTTCATATATTCTACAATAATATGATCTGTTACACCTACATGAAAGATGCTCAAATGGGATTCTTAATTTAGAAATACTGATCATTCTGCACAAATCTTACATAAACCATAATGCCCAAAATTTTAGTCCATGCATGTATGATTCCTGACTCTACCAATCTACAAATCATGCAATTATAACTTCATATCGACCGCAATAGTCGCTACCGTAATTTGGTTCCATTGTGGTTGTTATTTGATCTAATACAAAGAGCACAACAGGCAGCAAGGTCAGTCTACTGCTATTCTACATACAAATTATACAGACCATATCTATTGGTGAGTGTTCAGTGCAACAGTCGTAGGGTTTTATAAGGCCGTACGGCAGCCAATGTCAGCAGTGGCCTGACCGTAAGTAGGCAGTACAGAGGCCTTACGTCAAGTTTCCTATATATTGACAACAGATTAACCCACACATTGTTGGCACAGATACAGTAATAATGCAGTGCTTCTCTCTACCATGCAGGTACAAATGCCATACTTTAGTACTCACACCATGCATAGAACGTAAGTTATAGATGGGTACAACGCAATTCAATGGGTGTTGATCTCACGGCCACCTCCATGAATTTATTACCCAGTGCTGATGCACTCTTAACACACGAAGTTGAATTGTGACATGTGCTATACTGTATACATTTAGGCTGTCACTGCATGAGGAAAATGCCGTAGAAACCGTAGACCTGAAAAAGCCTTGCAGCTGAATGAACTGCAAGGCCGGTTGTGCCCCTTGCTTTACTTTAAACACTGGTTTGCCACCTTGGGTGACACTTTTCATCATGCAATTGAACAACATTTATAAGATAGCACTTACCTTAATTGCTGTCTAGCAACACACTTTGATATAAATTCTGCTTCCTCCCAATCACCAACACTCGCCAACTGTGCTTCACCTCCCAGCATGCCTTCACATTTTTCTTTAGCAGGCTGCCATTCTATATATGTTTGATATATGCTGTAGAATTTTTTTCCTCTATATTGCAGCCATAGGTCTTCAGGCAGAAAACCTTGACGTCTCTGGTATGGGCAATGTACTGTAACAAAGTTTCTAATCATTATCAAAAATGTGGAACAGTTCAGGCAAATAAATTATAGCAGGTTTGAAATTTGCCTCGGGTAAAACTCCTACTTTGCAAGAATGACGCAAGGTCTGCATATTCATAAGCGTTTTAATAAACATTGCTTGTTTGCTGCTGATCTGGCTATCAATTACAAGTAATTGCGTGTGTTTCTATTTTAATGCTTGATTAACCATCGACTTCTCTGGACCCTCCATAAATAGCTATTTCTTTACATAAATTGACAGGTTTATACAGAATCACATTGCCTTTCTTATTTCTAAGACATACACTGCAGTAATAGGATTATGATTTTTTTTGTCTATAATTTATCTCAATTCACAGATCAGATGCTCTCGATTCAAAATGAATGCTCGGAGATGTGAGGATAGTTTTGTTACTTCCTGCCATCTTATAATAATATAATTGCTTATGGATATTAAAAAAACATAAATGCAACAAAAATATCCAGTAGAATCCTTACACTGTAGGATATCAAATATGTAACAGACTTTGAACTTTTTATGACATATCTCAAACCGTCACTCCAATGATTGCAGCATTTTTGTTTAGAATTTCCAAGTTCAACTCTGTTGTTGTTCAATCTATCTTTTCCCAATCCATTAAAAACCCTATTAGTATCCTTGCCACTGGCCCTTATAAGTGCCCAACATAATATACCCCTAACTTGCAACACAGAGCTTTTAGGTACCCAATTCCATAAAAAATGTCCAAGTTTCTCCCCAAAATTCGTGTACAAATACTCATACTTTTCTTTTCAGTTTCTGGTGTTCTGGTTTATGAGTAGGCAAACAACATATTTTGATGTTATTTTAGGAGGAAATATGCTGCATGATGATAATATTTTAATTATAATAATAGTCTTATTTGCATGTGCAAAACCATGGCTTGTCATACATCGCTGGAATTGTCTTGACGCAATCTTTACATAGAGACCTTATAAAAATATGAAACTACACTCTTCAAGGTCACACAACCCCCATATAAATTTAGCATGTGAACGCGACATTCTAAGGTTGAATCACCGGCGAAACCCTTTTGTCAAATGCTGAATGCATCATCAAGAGTGCAGTTCAAAATCTGCCACAGCGAGGTGCGTTGTGCAAGGCTGATTTCCGGGCACCTGCCATTGTGTTGGTTTGTTAAGATGGCGCCGACACACTTGTGATATTTTGTTGGAAAATAGCGTATTCGTTCTTATAAGCGCACCTGCCCCATAAAGCGCACCCCTCTGTTTACACAGATTAAATAAATCAAATTTTGCTTTTTTTCCCCCCAAAGATTTCATGTTTATCTCCCCATATTGTAAGACTAACACGCCGGTACATGTATGGTGTTGTGAAAAAGACTAACATGCTGGTTGCGTTGTAAAACACACACCGGTTGCGTTGTGAAAGAATGTTTGCAGTAAGCAATAAAAGAAAAAATGCAAGAACCGCGAAAAATTGTCCGGTGAGCTTATTACTAATATTAAACTTTCTTTTTTTTTATTTGAAATTTGTTTTTTGTAAACGCACTGTGGGCTTATTAGAATGAAAACGGTATTATATTTTTCATCTCCCATGCCTCGTTTGATTATGATATCAATATCAGTGTTCACGTCTTAGCAACATGAGTTGCAAGTCCATTGGGCCTTCTGGTCTAAAAAGTGGTAGGGATGACTAAATATTTGCAGGTCCGATTATGTAAGCCCCACAACAGCGAAGGTAATCTAGGGAGTGTCGGTGGCATACTCAAGCAGAGCCATTTTCAAAATTTAGAGTGTCAACAGTGCATTCTGATGCACCATCGTGATAAAAAGCATGTATTGTCTCCTTGCATGGTGTGTGCATAGTGACTCAATGTTCAAAAGAATAATAATCTTTCCAGATAAACGTTTATGCAACAAAATGTTATCCTTGTTACTAAAGTAGATCTACAATTAATCATTTGAAATCCATCATGAAATATTTCAAATGTAAACAAATATTTTATATTCTCATAGTAAAAATCAAACAATTTTTGAAGGATAATTATAGAGCTATATATTTTCTGTGTCATTAACCAAGGGTAGTTGTTCACGTGAGAGCTTAAAGATGTAGGATTATACGTAGCATCTTGCGGTCAGAGGTCCATGACACTGACAGAAAGAATAATGTATCAAAAAATTGTACCGAAAACTACCCCGCATATCGGGCCTGCAACTTGGTAATCTAGCCGGCTCTAGGCAATTTTGACGGTTTAAGTCCGATAGGCCAACGTATATTTCAAACACTCTTATTATGCCGCATGACAAATCAGGCATTTGGCAAACTACAAAATGACTAATGGCGTCGGATATCTACTATTTCTTACAAAACAATTGATGTTTTTGCAAACACTTTACTGGATGATCTGTGATGGCTGTCAAAAGTCCACGTGGATGAACAAATCAAAGTTTGGGCGTGTTTTTAATTCATAATATTGTAAGTAAAAAATATTAGTATGAAATACAAATGGTTCATGTTGTGTTTCTGGAGTATCTTTGATAAAACGTTCCTACAATTAGAATAAGTTGTGATACTATACGCAGTTTAAAATCGAATGCCAACCTGTCAAATTCAAATTGGCAATTGTTTCCGACATTAGTTCAAATAATTTTTTCAATATGAAAATAAGGTTGTATGATCTCCTAAAGTGTAAAATAAGAAACTAGAGGCAATTTTATACCCGTACATGAAATGGCAAGCTAAACTCGCATTATTATGAACTGATCAATAATTTTTATTCAACACCAACAGCTGTCCAACTACACTGTAGTAAACATCGAAGACATTTTTACTGTTTGAAATAATTTGCTGGGTCTGGTATAGAGGATCATCACACATTATTTGTAAATGGTAAGCATATGGGTTAAGATTTATCTGATATGTGAATTCTAGTTGAGTATCTTATTGTAGTGATCATAAAACCATTATCTTTAAAAATATTACACATTTGATGAATTCATATACGCTACCACTAATCTTACAGAATAGGCTATCTTCGTTCTCATTGGTTAAAATAACTGGGTCGGACAATCACCACGAAGTGGCTCATAAACATTAACAGAGACCATGTGCAAAAACCTCAATCAGCCTTGCACCACATTGCAAAACTGATTTTTACACCTTGCATGATCTAGATTATTACTTTTAGCATTCATTAAAAATAATACTTGATGTTGTACTCTACGTACAAAGCCATCTTATCAAGGCTTTTCTGTTTTTGGTTATTCCCTAATCTCGGATACCCGGCATACGAGATACCCAGCATAGACGGAGCTCAATGGCTCTTCTGGTTGTTGTCGAGTTCCCCTCATAGGCGGTATAGCACGGTGCATGAACGGGCTCCGTCCAAACACTGGCCAATGTCCGTATGGTGTTGGTTTCAAAAGCGCAAATTATTTACCCCGAAGTGTTAGTAAATACCGGCCAGTGGTCGGTGGGACATCCGCCAAAGCATGACAGATAACCATATGATAATCAGCCGATCATCTCTACTGTGGTCTCTAATTACCGGTAGATTGCCGGCTGTATATCGGCAGATATCCTTCCAATGCCATTGTTCATAGGCGAAAGATTACTTCCAAGAATTTTGATGTTGAATGACTATCTCCATCGATAGTCAGCCATACACCAGCCTATGTGAATTTCGATATAGTAAGGATGAGGATGAGACTGCAATTGAGGAGATCGGTGAGAGCACCTAAAATTTTAACTCAAAAGTTAAATTTTGCCCAAGCTGCCACCAATGCAGTGTTAAGCACCAAACGCTGGCTGGTGATTGTGGGAGCTCAGCCGGTGTCCGGCGTAAACGCATAGCCGTTGCATCAGAACCTCATGGGCTGAGCTTTGTGACTTAAGCATAACAAATAAAACCTCCTTCTTTCAAACAAAGGGAGCAGGAGGTGTTTCCTTCAAATGTTATATGACATGCTGGGGGATTATTATAAAAATATGAGTATTTGCCAATTTGTTTTTTATACAGTGTACATGCAATCATGCAGATAAAACCAAAGATATATGGCTATAGATCAAACCGATCCACTTAATAGAAAAGTCTGGAGGGAAACGGTTGAGAAGTAAACTAGGTAGTTCCTGGTTTTTCCCCGTGAGTGGGAACCCTGTCATGATAAGCACGAGTTACCCACATTTGTTTTGCACAATCTTTATCTGCTGCTGTTGCTGCAGCTGATATCCAAGTTTATGTTGTACAAGCCTCAACTGGTCCTCAGTTTGAGGATGTGGACTGGGTGTCTTTTACGGCACCCAGACCACCCAGAGATTATGGCCAAAAAGCTACAAATAGGCGACTATGGGTAAAAGAATATGTTCATGAATTCTGATAAACGCCATTAAGTGGCGTTTGGAAATTTCATGAATTTCATTTTTTCATGAAGTAAGAGTAATCACAAAATGAGAATGTAGGGTAAAAAAAAGTGATAAGCATCTTTGTTTACACTGGGGAGTTTTAGAATACTGAGCGAATGATATGGCAAGTGCATAGCGGGAATGATTTGATGAGATTAAGATTGATGAGGAAGCTGATGATTCATATCTGAGAGATACATAATTTCATTAATGCATGAACATGTTGAATGATGACTTTTAGTTTAGTTTGAAATAAATTTTACTGTTAATTAAGAAATATCAAAAATATATTTTACGCTTTGCTTCCATATGATTATTGTTGACTTCAAAAGTCAAGAATCATCATCATTCCCAGCAAAGTAAAGCTGGTCTGCATTGGCGATTACAATAAATAAAAGCATTGTTTGACTTTACCTTCGCAATAACTCCCCACTGCAAGATCAGGGCATTTACAAATGTATCCCGCAACCTCGTCTTCACATATTCCATCATTGTGACATGGTGTACTCAAACACTCATTTATTTCTGCAGTAAAACAAACAAATTAAATCATTAATTTAAAAAATAACTTCAATAAAAGGAATGCTACTTCAGTTTTAAAATCTATGTAGTCAGAGTCTACAGACATCAATAATAGACGAAGTAGATGACCAACACAAAAATAGTATGATGTAAAGGATTAAATACTGACCATTCTGACAATGCATTCCGTCATAACCATTAGCACATTGACAAGTGTATATGTTCAACCCTTGGGAACAAATTCCTCCATTTTCACATGTTACACCCAAACATTCATCAATGTCTAAAATAACAAAATCTTTACATTGGCTGGTGTCTACTGTAACCAGATAAGTTTCACTTGCAATGATACTAAGAAAAATTACACCTTAGCTTACAACTAGTATGTAGTATAGTCAAATACCGATTCCATTCTACATGAAAACTTCCTGATTTTAACCCATTTCAAAATTCAAATTAAAACATCTATTCCAAAAAGGATTTTAGACATTTGCTTCAGTCAAAGTAATCATGTTATCCTAATATTCAGGTGTGTTTCTATTATTTCATTGAATACACCATTTTTGGTAAAATGCATTGTAGAATTGTTGTGTTGGACATCATTTGATGCAGACCTGTGCAAAAGAACAAATACAGGATTGTACTCGTGGATCCAAAAATTCACAATAAAATAAGCACAATTACACGCCATCCTCCCAACAGTACCCACCCGCGTCTTGACAGTCTGTCGTACAACTACCTATTCCTATCCTGACAGAACCCACCCTAATGAATAACATATAAATTATTGAACCTCCTCCAATCACACACACCTGTACTGATTTACGAATAGTCTTAGGTTCCGGCTACCTCATAGATGTAAGATACTTGCAATGGATTATTGATTTACCAATATTTTGTGGAGACAGACGGTAATGCAGCAAAATTCTTTTCTGTCAGAGATGCTGAATAGTTTTATTGAATTATTAGATGAGCATGGAAAAACTTAATATGCACATAATGCAATATAACTTGTATGGTGGTCTGAGACCACACATCAGGTGCATTCCAGCCTTCCCTGGCACCAAGACTGTCTAAGACCCAGAAAAGCCATGAAAAGTAACTTACCTATATCTAAAAAACTTTTGCCTCTTTTTTTAAAACACTGTAGTAAAGAAATTTTAAGGGCCTTTCAAATTATATATTACACAATCCAAAACTTTTGAAAAAACCTTTGAGCCAGAAATCATCCAGTTTTGCTCAACCATACAAGAAATTAGTAGTTAGCGCCATTTAATTTTTTTTAATGCTATATTTTTTCTATTCAACATTCAATTGAATCCAGAAAGGAAGTATTCTAAATCTGATATTTTTGTTAGAAATATGTAACAATTATTGGTTTGAAACTACATATGGCTCATGTTAGTGACTATTACTGGAAAATAATTTACATGTAGAGGAACTCTGATGATGACGCAATAATATCACATAAACAAATTAAACCACATTGTATCTTTTCAATATTACTGTTTAACTCAGGTAATTAGAAAAAAAAACAATATTATCAAATTCACATTCAAATGAAGAAAATGACAGTTTCAAACCAAATAATAATAAATTGTCAAAATTTATTATCATTGTTAAATATTTCCTTTTAGTAATAACTACATATAGTAATGAGTCCTGACTGACGGCTAATCAAATACTTGGTGATTTAAATTTTGCATACCATACATATATATTTCAATATAAGTAATAATAGTATACACACCAGTTTCACAGTCACTCCCTTCATATCCTTCTACACACTCACACGTATAGCTGTTCTCTCCATCTTTGCAATTTCCTCCATTTTGACAAGGTGCACATACACATTCGTCTAAATCTAAAGAATTAATGTAGAATTTAAAATAAATCATTATGTTATTATTTTATTATTTTGTCAGTGTCAAATATTTCAGTCATTTTTTCTTTACCAGACTTATCTGTATTAATTTAGAGTATAAAACCAACAAAACATTTACCAAAACAACAGAGGAATATTTAAACAACTAGTTATGTACATTGTACTAGAATGTTTTTATTTAGGGTCAAACATTTGAATGCACTTTTGCTAGTCATGTAGATTAAACAATCTTTAAGCAGTAGTCACAATAGGTTGACAATTAACACTAATTGACAAGCCATTTCATTAATTTGACAGGGAAAAAAAACGTCCACGAAGATTCAGAAGAAAGTTGTTTTTACATTTTTACGTCCAAAACAATAACTTTTCTGGAGTCTCCTTAAACGATTATTTCTATAAATAGATTAACATGTGCATTTAGAATTGCATAGTCATTCTTAATTTAAAACATAATAAAAGGATTAATGGATTATGGGTTTCTTTTCCTATGATTTCTCTCAAACAATGGATCAATGGCGCCATCTATTCATGGCCCATTAAGAATGGAAACATTATGAGATGATTTATTTTGTACTAAAATCAAAGCAAATGCTGGTATTCTGTGTATTCGTCCCTTATATCAGTTTAAATTGCTTTATTTTGAGGTTGGTAAACATAATCACAGGGGCCGCATTCTAAAATAATGGTGTAAAGGGGCCAAATATTGAAATATGAGGGGCTAAAATCTGAAATCATAGATAAAATTATTTTGATCAATAAGTTCATTTATATGATTAAATTTACCCATTGCTATACAACTATTTAAGGGTTATGATGTCAAGTTAATACACACATGAGGATATAACTGAAATTGTTTGAATTTGGCTTCTATCGCGTATTTTCAAAATTCAGGCCTAAAGGGAGTTGAAAACTAAACACTTTACCCTAAATTAATAGGAAGTTTGAAGGGATATGAAAATGAGTTCTACTAAGTGGGTACTTGTCTTATGCAAGCTTGAATAAAATGGGTCTGATTGTAGAAATCTATTCAAACTAAACCTTTTTTTTTATTGCACACTTATTATTAGATATGATTTAAACTGACTTATAAGCCATTATTGGCTGGGTGATATTACTAATGTATTTAAATATAAGCAGAATATGTATATCACATGTCAGTATAATAAATGATTATTTGACTTGACTTGACATAAAATATTTCTTGAAGATGTTTCAAAGAAAACTAAGGAAATTAAAGCAACATACAATGGATAAGGAAATCAAATATTTGAAAACTATATTATGTATTCATACCTATTTCACAGTTTATACCCTCATAACCAAGCACACAGCTACATGTGTAACCCTCAGTGGTTAGATCAACACACTCTGCTCCATTTTTGCAGGGATTACTACCGCAATCGTCATGCGCTGAAACATATAATTTTACATACATCCAACACTCTCGAATACTTGATAAAAATCAGCAGATACCATTCACAGTTCAATAACACATAATGTTTTGTATTAATGACTATTAGTCGAAACTTAGTGCATTCTTTTCATGATCTAGAATGTTGTTATGTGCACTGCCATAACGGAACCCTCAAAATTTCAAGAAACCCAAAGTTCCAGTGCAATAATATTAGAATAAAAAAGAAAAGAATATAAGGGTAAAGGTCTGTTTTAGCACTAAAACATACCGTTCGCGTTTCTCACCTCTTTAACTGAGTTATTTTAATTTGCGAGCAATTCATAGACTTCATCTCCATGATGCACAAACACCCGATTTAAATGTTTATGACAACATTACTCCTAAGTATGAACATGTCCACTTTGTTTTGAAAAACTTTTGATTGTTTTCACACTATACACTAACATACATAAAGATGTATATGCAAAAATGCTAAAAATTCAGAGCGTCAGTAAACAATACAGTTTGTTTATAACGACATTTATGTCTGCAGGTTTCAGAGAATGCGGAACAACAGCATAAAACACGATGTGTTGGACACATCCTTTCAATCGTCCAAATAATAACGTGCACTGCATTTCTCTGAACATAACAGAACAGACTATGTGATATTATGTACGTCGCAGTATTACATTTATTATGTTAATGAGCGTCAGGCGTATCTGTTTTTCCATTTATAAAGTAGGGAGATCACTTTGGCAAAATAGTGATAAACGCATATCTGGCTCTTACCAATCACAATCAAGAATGAGCAGCAAAGAGGTGAGAAACGATAAAGCTATCAAAATTGAGTAGAACGTGAAGCATTAAAATGTTCAATGTGTAATTAAATGACATTTTCTCTGTAGCCTCTGACAGGTAGTTTATGTAAGAATTGGACACGTCACTCCTGAATCTGTAAACAGTCATGACAGGGCTGTCTGTCAGGATGAGAAAACTCAAAACCTGTTTGTACTTTAACATTTTGATTATCATATAATACAAAACAACAGTTGTACATACCTGATCTTTCACAAATATAATTTAGTTCCAAATCACAATCGTTTGTGTTCCAATAAAGTAGATCTTGTTGTGCCATCATACACTTATCTTGCATCGATGCAATAGTTAGTTCAGGTAATGTGCCTTCCAATGCCTTCACCCATGAATTTGATGAGCCATCTGTCCAAGTAGGTGCGTCATCTGTCCACTGTGACTCAGAGGGGAACTTAAAGCCAATCCAGGCAAGATTTATGAGACTGCAAGCACAATAATTGTTCAAAAGCAGTATTAAGCAGTTAACCTGTTTGATAACGATACATCTCAGGATATAGGGTGAAATGTTGTTTTAGCATGGCCTTTGAATGTCATAATTATGAGCCTTTTTCGTAACTTATTTCACATTATCATAAAACACATCCTAGTCTAAAATATTGCACAGGCTGTCCTTACAGCACATACAGTACTGTTAACGAAAAAGAGACATGGAATTTCCCGTAAATTCGCATTCGCAAAATTCTATTCGCCTGTATTCGGTGTTTTCATTTTTTTACGTAAATTCTGCTAGCCCACCATGGATCCCATGACAAATTTGGTAATTACGAAGCGTACCTTAGATATTCTCTTTTTTCAGTTCCATAAATTCTCTTTTTTCGGTTCCACTTCTCAAAATTCCCTTCATACTATTGATTTACCATTGATTTACACGAATGATCAGAATTTTGCGAATTTTCAGAAGACCCTACATCGGAAAATCCTCAAAATTCGCTAAAATTGATATCGAACGTAACAAGAATTCATTTTAAGGGCTCAGACCACTAAATGGATACTCAATTGTAAGATCTATAAACAACATAATAACTAGGCCCCCTCTGCTTTGCTTAGCTTTGAGTGTTGGCAAAAAATCTTATTTTTCTTCAGTAGAGTATTCAATTTCCTGTTGCTGAGGATAAAAATTATATGGGCATATCCACCTTCCAAAAGCTCTGGCAGCCATTGAAGAGACATACCCCCTGAAATCCTCTCTAGTCTAGCCCGATTCTGCATTTATACATGACTGACAACAACTGATCATTCACACTAAATATTCAAATAATTTTTAAGTAAAATGACTGGTTTGGCACCTATGTAGTCTTAGCTTAATTTTCTTACCATATCTATAATCAGTAAATAATCGGAACCACGCCCCCTTTTCATTTAATATGACATTTCCAGGTGCACCCGAATGTTCGGACCGAACTTTTGCTGATTTTGCATTAATTTGGTGGTCAGAGCCCTAATTCGTTTTTTCCCGGAACTTTAGAAAACCACCACGTGGCAATATAAAAGGGAAGTTTGTTTTCCCCTGTGATTATTTGGTTCAGATCAATTGTTGAACAATCTTGTATTTGATGGTGGGTTTTATTCTAGTTCTAACCATTGCAATCCGGGATGAAAACACATTGAATAATGAAATGTGGTAATGCATACTTCCTGCACATATCTTGGTGTGTGATGCCACTTATATTCACTTGCGTATCCTTTTATATGGGGAGTCATCCGAATTTTGCGGAAAAAACGAAATAATTCGTGAAGTTACAGAATCGATTATGAACGTCATTCTCAAAATTCGCATAATTCTTTCCTTTTCTCGGAATTTGTTTAATGTAAGGCCAGGAAAACATATTGATTCCTATTTTCATAACAATTTACTCAAATTATGCGAATTATGCGAATTTTTAGATGCCAACAATTCGTTTCATACATGTAATTTGCGAATTTCCCGTATTATTGCGAATTTATAGTAAGGTGAGTAAACGCAGAATTAAACATTCGGCTTTTATATATTCGTTCGCCTTGATTCGGTCATTCCTTTAAAATTCGAAATATTCGGCTAAATTCCATGTCTCTTTTTCGGTATCAGTACTGTATCTCTATACCAAATTCATAAATTCTTGGCGTTTATTTTTTTAATTATCAATGACTTATTATCATTATCGGATTGATCCTGTAATGTAATGTTTAATATAAGTCTTACTCAAGCTGATCTTTCATGACGGTTTGCGTGATGAACTGATACTCGGTGTCGTCTGCAGCACTAGCCAGAGCACCTCCTGGCACCTTCATACAAGCAGCACTAGCATCAACCCAAGATAACCTTTCCTTCACTCCCCGATATGCTCTGTCGATGTTAATTATCCACTCACCTGACAGTACATGGACAAAATACTTGATAACTACTGTTGTTCAAGATCAAGGAATGGTGTGTGCTTCTCGATGCTTTTGAAGGCATTTCTAACCACCTTGCTTTCTTACACAAAGCATTTGTAATGTAATCTAATAGAACTAATTAGATAATTCATATTACTATACGAAAGGAATGTCTGTCAGACATGTGTGAAAAACGATGGCTGAGAATAAAGTAAAGGCATCAATGCATGCTATACCCTAAAATCCATGGAAGGGCCCACGTTCACTTCAAGATCAAGTAAGAACTAGATTGCATCAAATATCAGTGCTAATGAGATCTCTACATAAATAGCCTATTATGCCCTCTAAAACTGAGCATGCACTGTAAACCTAGATTTACCACTCGCTACAACAAAGAAAATCGTAAGCGGATGAATATGCTCATGAACACTTACTGATTTGACATCTCTCCCCGCTGAAACCAACAGTGCAGGCACATGTGTAAGCATGAACTCCATCTGTACACTGTCCACCATAGTAGCATGGTTTACTTTCACACTCATCGATATCTGAAATAAAACCAGAATCAAACATTCATATACTCATTATTAATGCTAGAAAACAGACCTGATCACAAATATTTAACTTATTCTTTTTCCTGTACGGGCTTTTCACGACAGTGTGGGAGCATATGAGTACTTTGTATTTTGCATTTGCACGAGTGGTCTCTTCTGTGATGTAGTGAATGTTCTCAACAACGGATGAGTGAACAAAGGAAAAACTGAATAACAGAAACTTTTCTCATACAACACCTATTAATAATGTGAGTAATTAGGTAGTAAACAATAGAAACCCACTACAATGGAAGGATTTGCGACTGCAAATGGGGTTCCTTTGTTGAGGACATTCACTGTATTGCCATCACTGAACGTGCACGAAATTCACTTGAGGTCGCAGGGAGGCATGCCTAGTGTATTGTTCACTTCAGTTGTGTGACAGTTGACACAAGCTGTGCACAAGATTTTATGCTATTCTAAGTGTTGCTGATGATCAATCACATATGTCTTTGCTCAGTTACACTAGCCTTAATTTTGCATGAGCTGTTCATTAACAGGGAAGGCTTGACTTCCTATTTGTCTCGAGTAGTGGGCGACTGAAGCTGGACGTGTGGGGTTAGATACTATGATCCTATTAATATTAGCTACTACAATATTTCGCGTATGAGCCCATAGGGCCATTTCGCGGCAATTTATTTTCGCGACTTGTCTGAGGGCTATTTTTTTTGTTTACATATGATAACTCCTACAAGGCTTCATGCCGGCAAATCGCCTGCAAACTGACCTAACGGAAGGTAATTTCCCTACTACAGGCTTCTTGTTTGACTAAGTGGTCAACAGTAGTCAGTGACCTTATATACCTGTCTTTGTTGGTTGACCTATATACCAGGGTCGTGCGAGAACAATGAAAGTCGCCTTGTGAACTAGGCTAAGTTGATACTGGATGTCAGACAGGTGCTAATAAGGTAATCAACAATAGAAGACAAAACCAATTTTGTGTGACTGTTAAAGTTCAAATATTTTCCTGTTTAGGCTTAACACTTCTAAAATAATGCGATGATAAGTTTGCAATTACAATGGACTTTATTTTGACACCAAAGGTAATATCATTTTCCACTTACAAAAGCCGAATGACACCAAAAACGCACGATACACCCATTATCGCTCATGTCGGCCTAGTCATAGAGAAGTACTGTAACTCTTTCAATTTTCACGGCTTTTTAATTTCGTGAATCATCCCCAATACGCAAATTCAGCGAAATTAAATCGCTCGCGAATTTTTTTAGGGTTACTGTAGCTGCTATAGTCTGTCTCTTTATTATTCATGCCATAAAAATAGCAGTTTCAAGATCATGTGAACTAATCCTCTGCAGGCCAAGATATACAATGTATGTGACAATATGCCTCATGGCCTAACAGTGATACCAGTTCAGACAGTGTTTTGGAGAAATGGGGTATGACAGACGTTGATAGTGTGCTTCATAAAACAAGACTGAGATGGCTAGGTTATGTTGCGCGTAGCTCTGGCTGGATTAGCAAAGTAAGAAAGATTGTAATTCAGCGAAAGAAAGACAAGGGAATACAAAAAAAACTTGGGATGCAGGCGTGCAGAGAGATCGCGTATGTCTGGGCATGGGTGAAACAGACCCTAATGACCAAAAGGCTTGGAGGCTGGGCACAGGCAATTACCCCAAAATGATTAATAATTAGAGACTGCACAAATAAATTTACGATTTGCGTGATTGATTACTAGTGCTAGGACTTGGGTGGGAAATTGCCATTCTTCATTCGGTCTGTATTTAGCTAATGAATAATAATACAAGTTTAAATAAAGTCAATAGGGTACGAAATATTTATTAAATACAAATTTTCGCTCCATCAGAGCTTCATCAGGTATAGATAAACAAACAATTTAGTCATTTAAAGATGTTACTGGCTAAAAGGGTAATGTAATAAGGGCCAAAAACTGAAATTTATGTCATATAAGCCTCATACAGGCAGACTCATAAAAATTAAACAATATAGAACATATTTTTTACTTTTTTTTGCTCTAGACTGTTGATTTGATCATAAAATATTCCATTTGAATGTGACAATTTCATAGACAAAAGAATCATAAACCACGTGATAACTGATTCGTGTACAGCACTATTGATTAAACTAACCAGATTCACAGTCGCTCCCTTTGTATCCTTCTACACAATCACATGTATAGCCGTTCTCCACATCAACACAATTTCCTCCATGTAGACAAGGTGCACTCAAACACTTTGGCATCTCTAAATAAAAACAATAACATATCTATGGTATAATCTGTATCATGTCATATTTATTAGTATATGTCACGAGGGGCAACTCATTTTCAGTTTATATTATACCCAACATATTTGTGCACAAGTCACTGTAAACAGCCTGATATAAGGCTTACTCTGGTAAACCTTGTCATGAAAACTAGATCACAGCTCTAAATTCATTTCCATGACAGTGGCAACAATTAGGAGCACAAATACAAAGTATATATTTTATTATGTGGACAAAGATATAAAATATGTTACACATGAAGCTGTTTCCATAGGAGTGGATGCATAAAACTTGAGTTATCACACCCTCAAAATATCTAAACTGACCAATTCTTACTGTAAAACAGCATAGGCAATTACATCAATGGATTTAATCTTTTGAAAGTGGCTTTGATTTTTTTAAGTATTAGTTGTAAAGTAGCAGTAACCCTCACCATACTTTGCAGTAACTCTTGTTATTGTGAAGATTTTAAATTACAACTTACAAAGTTACAGTTGTTTTTACTCTTTTGGAATTACCCCTATTAACATAGAATTTTGTTTAAATAAAAGAAGAATAAATTTTCAACTTTGCATCAAATGTTTGTTTTCTTAACAATATATTTTAATGTGTTTTTATAACAAAAACACGTACCAAAGAATTAGTAATTTTGAACAAAAACATGAACAAAACAGTTACTAATTTAGATCAAAGTTAGAGAAACATACCTACTTAACATATATGAAGTCTTCTAATTCAATGAGTTTTTTTGTTAATATTACTGTATTAAACATGTAACTACAATACTGACCTATTTCACATTTAGTCCCTTTATATCCAGTTGAACATTCACATACATAATTCCCAAATCCATCTTGACATATCCCATTTTGACATGGTGCACTCAAACAGTCATCTCTGTCTGTAATCATACACAGGGGTCTGGTAAACCCTCCAAGCTACATGTATCATCTAATCCAAATGTCACATTTTTTTCAAGCTTAGATTTAAAAGAATCAACAAATACTTAATGAGAATTCATCACAATCTTCAAATACAAAAATTGTGACTATCATGCTTTGTACATGTATTATCTAATTCTATCTGTAAATAGCCTGAGAAGAAATGACAGACATGATTCGATGGATGTGCCATGCAAAACCCAATATCTCATTTCAGACAGGCTTCTAGGGAAATTGGGTATTGAAGACATTGATAGTGTGCTTTGCGAGACAAGACTGAGGTGGCTGGGTCAGGTAGAACGCTGCTCTGGATGGATCAGTAAAGTAAGAAAGCTCAAGATGTAGGACCAGAAAAGCAAGGGAAGACCAGCAGACATAGGACGCAGTCGTGCCGACAGATCTATCATGTCTGAGTGTAGATCAAACATAGGATGATAGAAAAGAACCTGAAGGGGAATGGTGAGGAACAGACCGAGCAGCTAGGTCATATTATCAAATTGAGGAATAATTAGGCATTTAGGATTTGATTGATTGCTCGGTCTATTTGACTTTCTATTAAAATATATGGGTAACACACTTTTATGACAGCTTCAAATGTGATTATTATGTTATCAAATCAATCAATCAAATCCTAAGTATATTTTAGCAGGCTCTAATTATTTCATTCAAAATAGTGGCTTGATTATTTGTCCAGTCTTACTATTCCCTTTCTCACCAGTTGGAAAAAAATATACAAAATCTCAATTATTGAAAGTCATTTTTATTCTAATAATATCATTTTCAAACAATTTCTCAAATCATGAATAAATCAGAGCATGGGATCTCATTCTCAGGCCCATGCCAAAACGTGCAATATTATATTTTGTCAGTGATGCCTTATGTACCATTTGAACAAAACTACACAACCACATCCCAAGTTGTTTTTGGTCCTTCATTTTTTCCTTTTTCATAAAAAAATATATAAAAAAGATATTCATTATATTTCATTTTCATTTTATGCTACAATTACAAAAGCCAAAAAAAAAAAAAAAAAGAGCTGCTCTCAACATGAACCTAGCCAAAACCGTGCTCCGTTCTACACAACCACATCCCAAGTTGTTTTTGGTCCAATATCTGTGATACACAATTCCTCCAGAAGACTGTCTGTACTGATATCATCACTAGGCTCCACACAACACGTCCAGTGGATAAGGCTCTGACGGTTAGACAAATAACTGATGTCAGGTTGGTTTTTGTTGACACTCGATTACAAAATGGACAGTCGGTTATTTGAATTGTTGCATGTCTAGCCATCATGTAATATACGCACCATCTTGTCAACACTTATCAAATTGTACTATATTCAGCAACCATCTTTCTTAAGTGATCTGAGATATTCCCTACCGGCTTGTTCTTACAAATGCATGTACCATGGTCATCACTGAGCGGTACTAATAACAAATATGGTTGCAGGAAAGTGACGGAGGTTGAAAAATTCCCATAATGTTCATTGTCATACTAAGGCCTAGAAATAATGATCCTGTGGTTCCGGTAACCCTAGCTAACCCATTTTAACCCCCGCCCCCCCAAACCTAATCTTTTTATTGAGTTTTTTTTAATAAAAACTTCAAACCTATGGATTCAGACATAAAATAATATACTAATTTTAGCGATCTAATAAAAAAATCATATGTAATTCATCATTTTTCTTTAATTTTACCATTATGTTGTGTGTGCTGTCACTTTCGTTTTCTATGTGGAGTAAAAAAAAGAAGTGGCCCCTACCTAACCTAATTTTTTGCAGTAATAATTATGAAGAAAAAAAAATAAAATTAACTACCTTACTAACCTATTTTTCAAAATCATGTCACCGGAACCAAACAATCATATTTTCTAGGCCTAAGGGGCCGATTAACTCTATAAGGGAAAAATAATCTATTTCCAGGTTTTATTATACTGTAAACAATAAAGAACATAAATGAGAGGAGACTTATTATCAATAGTTTTATTATTATAACAAATTTTGTGGACAAAAGGAACAAAATAGTGACTCCTTTAAGATTATGTGGGATAAATAATTGAATTTCACCATTTTAATCTTAATCTATATATATAAAGGAAGAGGCCATTTTTTGCGTCACAAAAGGCTTTTTAACCACAAGACGTACACACTCCAAATTATGTATGTACAATCAGGACAACTTGGTGGTCGTTATAATGTCACATTTCAAACCAAATGAATCGGTTTTAATGATAAAAACAAGAAAAAAAAAAGAATTTTTAGAAAGGCTGCTTACAGGGCCATGGTTGTTAAGGGTAATACGTTAAACGTTTGTATATGTCAAACGGGTACGTTGCACGTCACACGTGCTGTCATACAACAGGGAGCTGGGGAGGGTGGTGATGTGATGGAGGTGCATTTTATCTGCTCCGGAACTGTTTTGAGGAGTGGTGTTGGCAGAAAGGGTGTGTGTCCATATGGCAAGGGGTGCGGGGGGGGGGGGGCGCATGGCTGGTGTCCATATGAGGTGGGATGGTGAGGCAGGGAGGAGCATTTAATCTGTTCCAGATCTCATCAATTTCAACCCGAGCAGCAGCAGAAAGGGGGTGGTTGAGATTCACATTTAATGGTCTGCACGTGTTTACCAGGGGTAGGAGTAGCTGGAAGGAAGGGATATTAGAGGGATCAAGCATTTACACATACATGTAGTGTGTGTATGGCTGTCACATATGACTGTGGGAGGAAGGTGATGGAGGTGTATGTAATCTTTCACAGACCTGTATAGTGACGGGAGCTGGTGTGAGGGATGTGGGACAGGGGAAAGAATGGGAAGGGAGGAGCATTTAATATGTTCCAGATCTCATCCGTTTCAACCAGAGCAGCAGCAGGAAGGGGGTGCATTAATTATGGACCTGTTTAGACGGGGATAGGGTATAGAGGGATGGGGAGAGAAGAGGGGGGTTGGAAGGAAGGGTAGGGATGAGTGGGAAGTTTTATCTGCTCCGCACGTGTTTACCATGGGTAGCAGTAGCTGGGGGAGGGATATTAGAGAGATCAATCATTGCTATATTTAGTACATTTAGTGTGTAAATGGCTGACATATGACGATGGGAGGACCGTGATGGAGGTGTATTTAATCTGTCACAGACCTGTATACTGACGAGAACTATTTCGAGGGATGTGGGACAGGAGGAAGGATGGGGAGGGAGGAGCATTTAATGTGTTCCGGATCTCATCTGTTTCAACCCGAGCAACGCCGGGTAAACAGCTAGTCTATATATAAAGGAAGAGGCGATTTTTTGCGTCACAAAAGGCTTTTTAACCACAAGACGTACACACTCCAAATTATGTATGTACAATCAGGACAACTTGGTGGTCGTTATAATGTCACATTTCAAACCAAATAAATTGGTTTCAATGATAAAAAGAAGAAAAAAGAATTTTGTATAAAGGTTGCTTACAGGGCATTGTTTGTTAAAGGTACGTAATGCGTTTATAAAACGTTTGTATATGTCAAACTTATGTTGCATGTCACACGTACAGTCATACAACGAGGGAGCTTGGAAGGGTGATGATTGTGATGGAGGTGCATTTTATCTGCTCCGGACCTGTTTTGAGGAGGGGTGTTGGCAGAAAGGGTGTGTGTGTCCATATGGCAGGGTGTGCGTGTGTGTGTGGGGGGGGGTATGGCTGGTGGTGAGGCAGGGAGGAGCATTTAATATGTTCCAGATCTCATCAATTTCAACCCGAGCAGCAGCAGAAACATGAGAAAGGGGGTGATTGAGATGCACATTTAATGGTCTGCACGTGTTTACCAGGGGTAGGAGTAGCTGGAGGGAGGGATATTAGAGGGATCAAGCATTGCCATATACATGTAGACTGTGTGTATGGCTGTCACATATGACTGTAGGAGGAAGGTGATGGAGTTGTATTTAATCTTTCCCAGATCTGTATAGTGACGGGAGCTCGTGTGAGGGATGTGGGGCAGAGGAAAGAATGCGAAGGGAGGAGCATTTAATATGTTCCACATCTCATCCGTTTCAACCAGAGCAGCAGCATGAAGGGGATGCATTAATTATGGACCTAGATATATTGGTTTATTTTCTTAAACAGGATAACAGAAAATAAACCAATATATCTATCAGATCCAGGATAAATGAAATTCCATCAAACTAATTATGGACCTGTTTAGGTGGGGATGGGGTAGAGAGGGATGGGGAGAGAAGAGGGGAGGGGTGGCAGTGGAAGGAAGGGTAGGGATGAGTGGGACATGTAATCTGCTCCGCACGTGTTTACCATGGGTAACAGTAGCTGGGGGAGCGATATTAGAGGGATCAATCATTGCCATATTTAGTACATTTAGTGTGTAAATGGCTGTGACATATGACGATGGGAGGACGGTGATGGAGGTGTATTTAATCTGTCACAGACCTGTATACTGACGAGAACTGGTTCGAAGGATGTGGGACAGGAGGAAGGATGGGAAGGGAGGAGCATTTAATGTGTTCCGGATCTCATCTGTTTCAACCTGAGCAACGCCAGCTAGTAATACCATAAATGATAAAGAACAACGTACTTTTTAAACAAACCTTTTATCATCAATGGTTTTCCTAATATGATCCATTTTATGGACAACAACTAGTAGTAATATATAGTAATGTTCAATGTTTAAAAGCCAATATCTTAAACTAAATTTTTGTACTTAATGAATGTTTGGTACCAAAGATCTATTTAACTGTGAAATTGAGTGTTACCAAATTTTTCTTGAAGATATATGCCTTTTGAGAGAAACTTTTAAAGGTTATATGCCCAGTGGCCAAACAAATATTCTTGTATAGAAGCATTATGATATATTCTGTGTATTCTGAAAGTTTCATTCATTTAAACCGCATATTAAAGTATTTAGAGCAATTTAAATACCACGCAATAACAGGCTGGTGTAACCCATCAAAACACGTGCATGCAACAAATATCAACCAAATGATTTTCGTCACAGGTAAATTGCACGGTGCACGTAAGAATCTCTGCCATGTTAATTGTGACGTCTGTTGCCAGAAATCCACGGTACGTCTGACGCAAATCATTCGATTATGCAATATCACGTGACCTTGTGAGAGGCCATGGTATTTTTAAAGGTGCGATGAATATTAAATGTGAAGTATGTAAATATTATTTTTCTTACATTTGTAATGGAAAAGGCATTGTTCATTGATACTGGGCTTTACAGAACAAATATCATTTTGGCTGAGCAATATCTTTAACTAGGTAACTAGGTCTTTTGTTGGTGAATTATCAACGTTTTTGTATTGATTGGCAAGAAATTTCAGGAAATCTGTGTTTCAAATTTCAAATGCATGTAAAATAAATAACTAAAGAGATATAAAAAATTTGGGACAAATTTTTCTCAATGATTATATGAATATTGATATTGGATGGTGTTTTTGATCATTCAGATGGGTTTTTTCATCAGTTATGTTGTATAAAGGCAAAGTTGTTAAATTTTCATTAATCGCTTCATAACAATTACTTTATTTGATTTGCATATTTCAAACCATGTCATATCATTAGACAAGATCATTACCTACACAAGGTATAATTTGTAATAATTGAAGTAATAATAACAGAGAAAATAAATGTTTAATAAAAGCCTAAAACAATGCTAATCGTCCCTTTAATTAAATGGCTTACAGCAGATATCAGACAATAAAGTGATTTCCAACTGGTCCACGAATTCAATGCGCTGTTGCACACTACGAGGAGTTTTATGTGTTCGATGGGATGCATATTTTTAATTATTTGTGCACTACAGAACTATAATGAGCACTGGAAGAGGGACACATTTCAACACATTGTGTAATTGATAGAACATCTATATGTATAATGTAAGTTGTAAGTATACACCATGTCAATTAACTGACCCATGTTCAGTTTTAGCCTGAAAAAAACTGTAAACGGAACAGTAACCGTCATTTCCCTACCAGCGGGTTATAGCCCTGTCCTTTCTTCTCAGGCAATTTATAGTACTGGAGGATGCTGCCCACATTTCAGACCCATGAAGCATAGTACTGCATACAGAGGTGGAATACACTCTACCTCTCGAACATACACGTTTTTAATTTTCTGAAATTATTTTGTACCTGTTGCGCAATTAGGACCGCCAAACAAAGGAAGACAATGACAAACATAATGATCCTCAGCATTAGAACAGATGGCATTATGTTGACAAGGACTGCTCTCACATCCAAAATAGCCTGTATTTAGTTACACACATTCTTATTTGCATACATTTGATATGTCAACAAATGTGACATTGGTAAATTCTATTAACTATCCGATGCTTCTTTGAAAATAATGGCAGCATGATCAGTAAAATAACATACACAAGTATACAGAAATAACAGGCAATAGATACCTTCTGTAACCCAAAACCAAAGAGAGTGGACCCATGATGGCGTATGTGGTATCATGAAAGCTTGGTCACTTAGATATGACCCAGAACCAGCTGGTGCAAGCCCTCGTTCGAACAAACAATAGCTAAATAGAAAATAGAGAATAAGATTTAATGAGCATTGCTGGACAATTATCTGTTTGCTTTGTTGTGGTCATGGTCGTGATCATCGTAGTCGTGATCATCATCAATGTATTGAGAGCTTTGGCCAATTTAGAAGTGAATTGGAGGGGGATGTTGTGATTGATTTGCCATTTACTCCTTGTCAAACCAAATTCAAAATGTACGCACAATGTCGTGGACATTGAAACAAATCACAGAGATCACTTATTAAAATTATTGTGGTGTGAAATTCATAGTATTAATTGAATTCATACAGAAATAAACCATTTTACACGAAATGTATGTTATCTCCTATTTTCACCATCCCAGCACAAAATATCCTGTAGTTTTTGTTGTAACATTCTGCAAATATCATCATGATTACCAACTGTCAAATATGGCAATGCACGTGACACCCATTTAAACGAAAATCTATTAAAATGTTCAGCATGGACATGAAATTTAAGAGCTATTTTTCTACTATGGAAACCTCCATAAAATACATAATGTAAGGGTAAAAAACAGAATAAACGTAACTTGAGGCGAGTTATGAAGAAAGCTCTAACTTGCTGAAACAACAGAACTTTTTTCGTTTGTAACAGTCGTCACAATGAGAAGAAATCAGAAAGAAACATATACAATCATAATGTAATTCTCTATATATTTTAGTAGAAGTTTAATAGTTTCTGGATTCATAATATGTAGATACCCACATTATGTTGGTGACACAGAAATTTACATTCTATATACACAAAGTGCTACGTTTCAGGGAAACGTTTCCCCTTCAACTGGCAACCGCGCAGATCTCTTGCGCATGCTCTTGGCGCTTTGTTGCATCGGGTGGAGTTGCCAACACAACAAAGTAAGGGTGACGAAATTCAGCATAATTAGGCAAGTCGTGTTAAAAGCATGAAATTTGGCACAGATGAGGAGAAACATATATCTTTAAGATTTGGATGTGGAGGCATCGCAGCTTTTGCCTCGTTTAGGTTTGGCGGCCATTTTGTTTCCGCCATTACGATTGAACACATTTCTGCTAATATCTTTGTATCTAAAAAGAGATATCAATGTCAATGTAGTATATTTTCCTATGTTTTTAAGGTCAATCATTAACATAAACTGTACAAAAGATTGTTTAAATGATGTTTTATTGAAGGAAATTATGTATAATGGTACCCGTAATTGGTAACAAAAGCTGCATATTCAGTCAGTTAGTAGAGTTGAACTCCCCATCACGAAAGCACAAAGTTGTGCATTTTAAGCTAGCTTTTTACACTTGCAGGCTACATTGCAATCCTTTTTTACATTGACAACATAATAACTCCTGTGCTGACGTTCTGGGGGGGGGGGTAAAGTTGACTCCTAATGGACTCCAGCCAGTACAGTGTTTCCAGCCCCATTGCGTAGGAGATGGTAGACTTTGTATTCTATTCACACATTGAGCCTAAACAAATGCACCTTGAAATGATGCTTTGCAATATGTTGTTTAAATGCATCTAGAGTTGGTGGAATATGTTCATGGCTCATTTCATGGCACTGGTATTTCTTTGTTCCAAACATAGATGATGAGTCCCTGCCTGTGCCCAGTACAGTGGCGGGGGTCTGGTGGGAGGCGATGTGGCGCCGGCTGGGGCCGGGAGGAACACGACGGTGGCGATTGGTGTCCTGATGGGTTCCAGGCAGTTATTCTGCCTGGGCCCCCGTTTTTTGCTTCTGCGAGCTTCCTGGCGCACTGGTTTTCCGGGTGGCGGTACGGCCGTCTGACCGTTTTTATGCAGTAGCGGCAGGCATGCAGGAGGCCGTCATGATGGCCCTCCTTTGCACATGTGCCCTCTTGGTAAGAGGGGCAGGACTTGCGAGGCTCGGATGCTTGTTTTTGGTCCGATGGGTTGTGTGCATTCCATATATGCCTGCGGCGGAGGTCCTCGGAGGAGGCCTGCGGCCAGGTGAGGCGACCAGTCTCTATGTTGTTGAGCACCACCGCGTGATAGGAGCGGACCGTGTCCCACTTATATTGAGAGGCCTCTTCCATGAGGACCTTCAAATGAGCCTTCATGTGATGGGCTGTAGTCCTGTCGGCGTTATCCATTGCGCACATATATCCATACGTGAACTCCGGTACGGATACCGAGTCATATGTAGCCGGGGCATTCTTTCTATACACGTAGAAATGTGGCCAGTCCACTTCGTACCGTATCTTATGCTCCGCAGTCCTGAGTTTACCTGATTTCTTGCTTTTCTTCTTTTCTTTCTGCTGTTGCTCCCCCTCGCCGCTTTCGTCGGAGTCGTCGAATTCCGTCGTGGAGGCGCCGAGGTCCAGGAGGCGGGTGCGAGCCTGCGCCATCGGGCTGGTGGGTGAGGCGGGTGCGTTGGAGTGCTGGCTGGCGAGTTCTAGGCGTTCGAGCCTCTGGGCGATATTGTCCAGGGTGGAGGCTAGCCTCTCGCCGAGCGCTTCCGGCTCGTGAGTTGTGTCCTTGCGGGTGCACTTTTTGCCGCGTGGCGGCGTGTGGGAGGTCCCGCAGTTTGCGCATCTTTTTGCTGACATCCTGATATCCTGAGTGCAGTGTTTACTAGAGATTCGTCTATCCTGAATGCAGTGTTCACTAGAGTTTGTCCGAGTTCGTAGGTTAACTGTCTAAACATATACCATATATATTTCGTAGAGTTACAACACAGTTACAAAATAATAGCATAACAAGAATTCCAGGATGCGTGCTGTTAGACACGTGAGGCACAACTGACTAGGGCGCCGCTTGCACTGATAGAAATAGGTGGATGCGGTGATTGGGCAGCGGTGTGGTTAGTGCGCCGTGGTCGATAGGCTGATTAACTAGCTGGGGGCGGAGCCCAGAGACTGGCCAGCGTGCATGGTGCGAGGTCAGTGTTGTGGTGAGCGTGGAGGACCGTGTTAGGCTAGTAAAGGGTTGGTGGGAGGAGCCATTTCGGTGTTATGCTGTGGA
This sequence comes from Streblospio benedicti, assembly GCA_019095985.1. Taxonomy (NCBI): domain Eukaryota; kingdom Metazoa; phylum Annelida; class Polychaeta; order Spionida; family Spionidae; genus Streblospio; species Streblospio benedicti. Next base: position 17,645,122 of record CM032659.1, read on the forward strand.
TAGCAGTGCTTCAAATTTTACACCTGTAATGCCCCAGAATTACCTAGTTAAAGGAAACCCACTACGTCCTATAGTTGACTATACTGGTTCGATAGGATACAACAGCTCAAGAGCCTTAGCGGATCTTCTAGGCCCAATGGTAGGACTGACACAACACCATGTGAAGAACTCGAAAGACTTGGCCAAAACGATGAGTACCATAATGATTCAGGATGATGAAGTGTTTGCTTCCCCACGATGTAGTGTCGCTATTTACAAACACGCCCATAGACCAAGCATTAGACATCATCCGCGTGACAGACTCTGTAAGGATACAACATTGAAAAAAAAAGAACACGTTTGACACCAAATGATGTTATGGAACTATGCGAGTTCATTTTGACCACCACATATTTTCAGTTCAGGGGCACTATCTACCAACAAAAGTTTGGCACAGCTATGGGTAGTCCAGTGTCACCCATTGTCGCGAACCTGTTTATGGAGTGGCTGGAACAAGAAGCTATTGCCACTTCACCAATCACATGCAGACCGCAGTTGTGGAAAAGATACGTAGACGATGTATTGGAAAAGATCAAAGAAGGGGAAACACAGAACTTGACTGACCATCTCAATACAGTAGATACCACAGGAAGCATCAAATTCACCCATGAAGAGAAGGATGGCACCATTCCGTTCCTAGACACGTTGATAGTTAGGAAAGCAGACAGTACTGTGAAACTGCTTGTATATAGGAAAAAGACCCACACAGACCAGTATCTACATTTCTCGTCTCACCACCCATTGCAACACAAGTTAGGTGTGATCCGGACCCTACTCGACAGGTGCAATGATATAGTGACAGAGACAGGGGATAGACAGAAAGAAGAAGAACACATAGTAGGGGCTCTAGCTAAATGTGGTTACCCAAGATGGTCTTTTGAAAAGGTGAAAGCACAGATTGAAAAGAAGAAGGAAGGAGGAAAGGACAAGAGAAAGAAAAAGAATAAGGACTCAGCAGGCTCAAAAGGTTTAGTCATCTTACCTTACGTAAAAGGGGTAACAGAGGGTATTTCACGTATCCTTAAAGGGACATGAACAGCAAACACCTCCTCTGACAATTTCACTTAATAATTTTATTTTTCTATTTTCTTGACATGTTGCACCTAATAACTTCCAATCTTACAATCATAAACACGCGTTTGATAGAAAATTATAAATAAATTAAAACAGAGAGAATAACGTGTGGATTGACATTGGGAGGTTCCGTACTAATAACAGGACTGTAGCCTTTATCACTCGTGCGCCATAAGCCAAAATTCGACTGTCGGAAATAGTTATCAAGGCTGGATGTTATGGAATTCCCTCTTTGTTTACAAAACATTGGGGTGTGTACATTTCTGGGTACATTTCAATAAACCGGGATAGGAAACTGATTAATTATGAAGAAATGAAAAGCTGCATATAGATAAAAATGTATATATTCAAATGGCTCAGCAAGTACTATTTATGTGGCATAAAAAGTTTATATGACATGAAATTCACCTGTTCATGTCTCTTTAACAAGCACCAAGTGTCTACAGCGGTGAAGCCCCTACAGACCATCAGAGGAACATTCTCCTTCACCCTAAGGACAAACAGGATAAGCTAGAGAAATGTGAAGTGGTGTATAAAATTCCCTGTAAGTCTTGCAAGAGTGTTTATGTTGGGGAAACTGACAGAAAACTGGGCACCCGTGTAAAAGAACACATGAAGGATTTGGAGCAGAACAGTGGGGGATCTTTCACCAGAGCAGCGAGGAAAGAATCTCTCACCCAGATCAACAAGAGTGCGATCACAGATCATGTGAAACAAAACAATCATGAGATAGACTGGGAGGAAGTGAGTGTACTGGATAGGGAGGGGGATTGGAGAACAAGAACCATCAGGGACGCGATAAAGATATGAGGACAGAAACAGGTCATGAACCGAGACGAGGGGGCCTTTCAACTCTCTCACGTGTACGACCCGATTTTTGGCATCGGAAGTCGTGCTGAGTGACCGTGACATGCGCAGAGACGTTTTGAAAATGGTGACAGGAGTTGCCGAAACTGTCAACAGTAAATATTATGTGTGTGTTGTGTAAAGATGAACTAATAAATAATGTAGATCCTAAGTTTATTTGAGCGGGCCCTAATTATTCCTCATTCAGAGGATGTTGCCTGGCTGCCCAGTCTACATCTCAATCATCCTCTCCAAGCCTTTTGGTCACCAGGATCTATCAGACCCGTGCTCAATCTTTCTACATGACCGCATCTCCAGTCTGTTATGGTCTTCCCTTTCCTAGCCTTCCTTCTATTTCAAGTTTTCTTACTTTGCTAATCCAGCCAGAGCTGCGCTCAACCTAATCTTGCCATCTCAGTCTCCCTTTACGAAGCACACTATCAATATCTGTGATACACAATTTCTCCAAAAGGCTCTCTGTACTTGTATCATTGTTAAACTTGAAGGATAACGCGCATTTCTCTAGCTTTTTTATTGGACACTTGATGATTACAGAACTCTCTCAATCACGCCTGGATCATCCCTAAATACTCTTAGACTATTCCGTTCGGTGCCGTATGGTCAGTGTACGGTCACACTGCACATCCAGCAGATCATAGCTCTGTCAATTCTTCTCACATGATTTACAGTACTGGAAGATGCTACCCACGTCTCAGACCCATGAATCATAGCACTGCGTAGACAGATTTAATACACTCTACCTCTTGAAGAAAAAGGAATGTGCCGTGGTGGTTTGGCAGTTTGGCAGGAGCTCACAAAATTTGCCCGATGCATATATCCTTGAATGAGTTCATCGTTTGGTTATATGAATAAATCAACATATTTCTTCAATCGCAACACTAAATTTACCTTATTATTTGCAGTTTCGGACCATCGACTGTGTCTATCCTCAGAATCTCACACTACACATATCAGTCAGACAGACAAAACTGTAGCAAAACTGGTTAAGTAAGTTAGGCCTCCAGTACGCCCCGACTCATTGCAGCATGGTCACAGAGTATAAATTGCCCCCTACTATAAGTTGGACTGGAGTAGTTTAAGTTTCTTTTGGCTGCACACACCTTGATAGGCTTAGTTGTTGTTCTATGGCCACTGTAGGATTAGAGAACTAGTACTCTGCTGCACTGGTGCAAAGCCAAATAGCGGCAGTTCTCTCTTATATTCTGGATGGGCAAGTAGGGTTGCTGACCTATTCTTCAGAGTAGACCCTCATTCACTTGTACCACTGAGGCTTGCCTGTAGCTTTCCTCCCTCTCGTTGGCGGTGGAAATGTAAAGAGTCAAGAGTAGTTTCTATAGTTTATTTCCAGCCCAGATTACAAGAATACATTGGGTTATATACCCATGGAACTCCGTTCCCTGTGTAGACTATTCCAGCACTCAGTCATGTAAATAGACTGTAGTAGACTACTGTGTATGCTGAGTGCTAGATTAGTGGAAATGCCATATCACTTCATGTCATCCTCCCCCCTCTGGGGTATAATTTTGACGCATTGAAAAGGCGGCTCAAAATTAGAACCAATTAATCATGTAAGCCAGATGTGAAGTGAATAGGCAATCAAAGGAACGGCTTTGTGCGCTTATGCACAGGGATACGGTAATGCAACAACGCACAAATATAATACAAAACAGCACGCTCGTGCAGAGCGGTAATGCAAAGTAAATAAACGAGTGCTAAAAAGCTACATCACTAAATAAAATGTACATGTAAACAGTAATCACATACAAAATTCAATGTCAAAATGTAGTAATTTACAGGATATATACATATAAAACATGAGTGTAAACAATATGCGAGAACACAACAGGCTATCATGTGAACAAATGTAAACTGAACGCGCAATTGTATATAAGCATAAGTATAAATGCAGAATAGATGCACATATCAATTAACATTACAATAAAGAAAACATGATAATCACTCAATAAAAGTCTATATGTTCAAACTATGATTGTGACACCAAATATCATTAGCAAAGTCATTAATCATTATTGTCTCGAAACACTGCTGTGTTTGAACCACTGCCATGGTGGGTGAAAGAAGCTGGCGCGTCTGGTGTGTGTATGTCGTGATGTGCCATCAGAGTCTTATTTCGCTCCTGCTGGGTGGGGGCGGTGTGATAAGTACCAGGATCATCAACAGCATGTGCAGCTAGCATGATGGTGATTATGGCAGGAGCCAGCAGATTGGTCACAAGTTCATCGTAGGGAGGCGCTTGGGTTGTGGGCACTGGATACAGAAGCTGGACACGAGCAGTACGTGCATTGCAAGTGCAAAAGTACACAACAATGGCTGGCAACGTAGCTAAAATCACTGCTATCAACTTCGATGGTGTCCCGACGGACTTAGTAAATGATTGCTCGGAGTATGTGGTTAGGATGGTCAATGAAGCGGGGTATGGAGACAACGTGCGGATAAGTGGTGTGGCGGCATCGGCGTTGGAGCAGGACGGGACTGTAATGTCGGCGTCCACTAATGCTGCGGAAGCGACAGCAGTAGTGACAGCAGTAGCAATGAGGAAAGCTGAACTTGCCACGCCGAATAAATTGCTTAGTAAATAGGAAATGTCCAGCAGAGCTCTTCGCTTGTCCATTGTTCTTAGGTTCATCATGCTAAGATCATAGTAAAGCTTCTCATACTCACGGTTATAGGTGGAAACCAAATTTTTTTAGATGAATGTTCTCTGAGTGCACACACTCGCGCTCCATGAATTCAAACGTGTGGCACATATGTGTACGTGGTAATAACTTCACCACCCGACTGAGTGTATTGAAGGGGGATTTTCACGGCAAAATTTGCTTTTTCATAGCCCACAACATGACGTAGTGAGCGTTGCTGGTTCATGAATACAAGTCCCGCACTCTCGCGGGCTTCATAGCGAAATGTGAGTCCCAATGGTAGCCATGGGAGCCGGAGTAGAAACAACCAAAAGAACATGCCCTGCTGGTGCTTTGATAAAGCTTCGTCGGCGTGGCGTGAGAGTCTGTGAATAAAAGGTGCATAGGTGTGGGTTATAAACCTGCGAATGATTTGAGCTGGCGGAACACATGCCGGAGTGAGCACAGGCTAACGAGCAGTCTAAAAATCCCACATGTTCGTATGCAAAAAAAATGTAAATGCAAATGGAAGCACATGTAGAATAGTCTAAAGATATGTGCTTGTACTAGCCGTGATAAATCATAACGCAAACACAGCTTTTGTAACAGTGAAACCGCCCTGATGTTCGCGTATATGGTAATCTATGCTAATAGACGTTTCTGTATTTAGGCGGTGTATGTGAGAAGTACGTGAGAATCTATGCCAATAGGCGTTTCTGTATTTAGGCGGTATACGTGAGAATTACGTGAGAAGGACGATGGCGAATTTATATCGAAACTAATATAGGGGGAGAAACAGGTAATATGAAGCAGTGGCTTTCAAGCATATGATCTCCCTATTTCGAATATGAGCAATACAATGACATTCTATGGAGCCGGCGTCATTGGTGTTAGCTTTGCAAAGTCAGAGGCTGTGCGCCGCGTGATGATTTCAACCACGAGACGGGCTTGCAAGCAAAACTGACTACACCAAGTGTTAACAGCATGATAGTTTTTTTCACTGACTGGGGTGGTGCGAATTATATTCTGAATGGTCAGAGGTAATGCGACATAGCCATTAAGCGAGCCGGACTTGCACAAACAGAGATAATTCGCAGAGCATAGCCTGACAGCCATGAACTGGACCGAATAGGCATGAGATAAGAATAAATGCCTTAATGAATGTCATTATGCTTTCAACAACTTAATATTGTCCTCGTGCTTTGATGGGAAGATCAATTGAGACAGACTGACACGGGTTCTCTGCACTTTCCCAGTAGATGCATCGCGTAATTGGCACGATTGATTTCTGATATCGAATGCTTGATATTTATTAGTGTGGCACTGAAGCTTCTTGTTAGAAAGGGGATCCGGGAGGGATGGGCGTCTCCAATAGACCGTGGCGTTCTCTGGTATTGCACGGGCCTTGTGCTTCTCATTGTTTATGCGCTGCATTTCATCGTATCTTGTTTTCAAGAGTTTTGCTTGGGACATAGCCCATTGTTGAACTGCCCGCATTTCCGAGATGAAATCGTTCACGGGACTTCGTACATTATGTGGGGATATGGACACACAAAATCATTTTCCTTGCAAATCTGGTACTCGTGGGAGTTCAAAAACCCATACTGGTCCCTGTCCCGTGTGACTACAATGTAATCAGTGTTGATGGAGATGGTGGAACTGCGATTGATGCTCGTGGAAGAAATCGAATGGAACGGAACCGGGTATGCCAAAATTTTGTACATGTCGAAAACATGATTGGCTCGCAGGAGAGAGAATTTTGATGGACACTAGAATAGTGTCGTATCGTAGTAGTAGTTCCAATTGGGCTCAACCGGTAAGGCTTGTAGATTGCAATGAGGAGACGACGTTTTTCAAAATGTTAGGCGTGATTAGATCACTGGGAAGCTTGCCGGCGTGCAGCAGATTTATTTGACTCCTGAAAACGCGTATGTCGTGTAGAGCGTCAGCGATAAGAGCAAACTGCTGTGACTGTCGCTGTGCGGTCATTACGACCTGGTCAAGAGCCCTGATATTGTTCAAATTATCATTGATGTTGTCAAAGTGGTCAAAGATAGCGGTAACACGCTCGGTGATGTTGTCTAACCGAGCCATGGTTATAGACAGGGCGGCGTTAGTGTTGTTTATGTGAGCTTGCAGGTCTTTGAAGTTTGATGACGTGGCGTTGCGGAATTTGGAGAGGTAGTCGAAAACAGAGGTAATGTCTTTTTGGTTTTTGTGAGAATTGAGCAACGCGGTGCGTATGTACTGTTCCATTTTCCTGATGTCGTGGGAACTGGCCACACCGAATAAGCTGGACAGAAGATAGGAGATGTCCAACAGTGCCCGCTTGCTGTTGGGTTTTATGTGCAGCATGGCTAAATTGCTAGCCAGATAAGCCACCTCTTGGTTGTAAGCAGTAATCAGCCGTGAGACGTGGCCGTTCTCCAGGCGCAGTGAAGTGTGAACATATTTGCATTCGCGTTCGAATGACCAGAAGGTGTGGCAGTAATGGCTATCAGTCGTGTGGTTAGCCAGAGACGACAATTCGTGGAAGGCAGGTATCTTGACTGCAAATTCGGCAATTTCATGTCCAACAATTTTCCTGAGAGATCTGTCTTCATTGCGGAAAAGTAAGCCCGCACTCTCTCGCAACTCGTAACGAAGCGCTCGAGTGGGAGCGGTGCTGAGGAAGGCTAGCAGAGTGACCGCGAGAGGAATCATGTTGAAATGAGGCCGAGCCCCTGCAGAGCATGTGTTAAATAGGCGGCGGTATCAGGCGCCGCACGCTGCGTGAGGCGGGGCGTCGCCACAGCAGTAGCTTTAATCTTGGCATGTGGGCGTCGCTAATTGGCGGCGGCGCGTGCAACAGGCGTCAGCTGGTGGTAAACAGCGCCGCCTGCTGAGAGTTGAAGATAAGCTTGGCGCGCGGTTGGTATTTGGTGGCAAAACCAATCGAAGGCGGGGAGGGGGGAATCACTTATGCAAAACACAAAAGAATGGCCTTGTTAAAGAAATGTGGGTCTGCTGTGAACGCGTGCCGGCCGTCTGGGTAACCGGGGTTGCTCGCCGGGTGCCAGGACAGTCAGAGGCTGAGCATGGCGCTAAACGCGTCCATGGACTTGCTCTCCTGGCAACGAGACGGCGCAGACAGAGCCTGTACGATTCCGAGAGTGAGCCGGGGATTGCGTGTCAACAATGGGGAAAAAAAAAGAGGTGGGGGGGGGCAAGGTACATTATTGTGAGCACGGGGAGCAGAAGAGGCATTTAACAAGCGTGTGTTATCGTCGTGCTTGGATTGGGAAGACCAGCTGAGAGAGTGTGACTCTGTGTTTGTACACATCGCCTGTAACTGGGTCAAGAAGGGGCAGCTTTGATTGCGTATGTCAAAGGCTTGCCATTTCTTGATAGGTGGTAGGCCCTGGCATTTCTGAAACCAATTTGTCATGGCTTATCAGCTCGGTGCCAAAGTCGGGTGTGGGGTCAGCATCGGGTTTGATGAGCAAAAACCAGAGCCATTGTCTTGCGTCCTTGGGAGTGAACAGGTTTGGTCAAAATTAGCTGGCGTTAGTGGGCTTTGGTGGTTGTTTTCACGGGGCGGGTGCAGCACTTCTGGTGACAACATCGATGCCAGGGGAGTACGGAAGGAATCCAAATTCGGCGGGTAGGACGAATCTTGTGGGAAAATGTAAAAAACTTTTCATTCAAAGTTAATGAACCTGGGCGATATGGTGAAATGAAGGGCCTGATTATGCCAACAGGCGTGAAAATTTTTGATTTAGGGGCGAACAAAGCTCTGCGGGATGTGTTCAATGGCATGACAGCTTTATCAGTGGGTCAGCATCTGGGACTTGTAGGAAGGTGGGCAGTCAAGGTGACAGAGGAGAAAATAAGGCACATTCAAAAGTCAATGAACCGATAGTGAAATGAAGGGTGATTATGCCAACAGGCGTGAAAGATTTGCGCCTGCCGTGGAAAAACATTTATCAGTGGGTAGCATCTGGAACTTGTAGGTGGGCAGTAATTTTAAGGCACAAAATGTAACATCACCACTGAATCATGATACAGAATCAGATACAGGCGGACGTCCATGAATCTACTATTGTTGATGGCTTGGAATGATGGGATTGGGGATTAATGGATGATTAGTGGTGGTTGTGACGTGTGGCACCCTTAGCAGTTTAAATTCTGTGGTTGGCAATCTACCACATCATTTCGTCTGCTTGGCGTGGCCCTGAAATGCCGCCGCGGGATGGAAGCTGTTGTCGGGGCCGTGCCGACACATTCGACGCCTGCCACGCGTTTGTGAGCCGCCCCGAATAACTTGTTGGCGCAAATCCGCAACTGTGTGTTGAGATTGGTCGCGTCGGCCGTGACAGGCTTTTAGTTGAGCCACAATTTCTCCCTTTGTCGACAATGGTGGTGTTGTCGCCCGAGGGGTGGTCTTCGTTGGAATTAAAAAAAATGACTTCACTGTCGTCTTCTGAGAAAGTCAGGTCCAAAAGGTGGATGGGGCCGCGTGAGCGAAGCCGCTATCAAACAGTGATTCCTGTGGCGACGGTGGTCTGGAAGTCGACTCTGTTTTAGCAGGTGTGTTGAGGTGTTCATGAATTCAAAAACGCCTGCTGGCTGGTAAGGGTCTGACAATATAAAACAGATATATTCCCATTTCAACCGAATGTCAAAGGGGGGAAAAAAGAGCCAAAATAATTTCTAAGTTTATTTCAGCCCATTTAAAAATACCCTTTTAAGAATTTTGGTTTTAACTCTCCGCACCCAAGTAAAAGAAAAATAGATG